>LR749848.1:922594-1047700 GCA_902729485.2 Mus minutoides
TCCCTTTCTGCTTGTCATCATCGCGTATCAAAAAAAAAAAAAAAAAAAAGCCTTCTAGGTAATATTAAATCAGTCTACTGCCTGAGCTGGCATAACTTTGAATTAAACATTTGATTTTTTTTATTTTTAAAGTTAATTTAGAACTTTGTTAATATTGTGGGAAAATGTGACAGAAACTGGTTTTAAGGAAGTGTGCGCGTGCTTGGGGCTATTTAACAGCACTGCGCATTCTCGGGGCTCTTCCTGGGCTTGCTTACTGGTATGCCTAAAATATCACAAAAGCATATGGAAGGCTTTACTTTGTTTAGAAAATAGTACAGGAACGTTCCATCGCCCAAAGGGGATCACGACGCGGGCAGACATTGACCGCTTGCTCAAATGTGGTTTCAGGGTTTCCTGACACCTTTGTACAGCCTAGAAGGAGGGCGTCAGAACCTGGGCCATCCAAGGCCCGTGATGAATCTCTGTTCATGATTTTCCTGAGCATGTTTGCAAGACATTTTCTCACTAAAGAATAGGAAGGAGACAGGAAAGGTAAGGGAATCTCTGCCTCATGTACCACTGTTGGTGAGCCAGAGTCCCAAGCGTGGCGGTTAAAGAGGACGAGATGGGACTTAACGGTGAATGTTCTTAAGACAGCTATCCAGAAGGGAGAGAGATGTCTCTTCCTTCTTCTGTGTGGAAAGGTCCATAGCTTTGGTGCAGTGAGACCCCTGGCCATCCAGTTTTGGAAGCATCTAGATATTGTAGGGCCAGCAATAGTAGAGTCCAAGGTACCCTGAGATAGCATAGACCCAAAGTGAGAGAATATGGGGCCGGGGTTGGGATGACTTATGAAAACCGTAGCTGGAATTCCAGAAACAAACTGCTGAGGTTTTAAATGGAGCTAGAATCCTGCACTAGCTCTCAAGGGAGAGAGCCAGTGCTGTCCCGCGAATAGTAACCTGCACGCAATAATGTTAGACCGTAAATAGCAAGCCTGGTCATCTTATTGTCCTGTGTCATCAGCCTGTGAGATGGACGCTATCATTTATTTTTTATGAGAAAACTAAAGCAGAGGGGGAGTGAAATGATGATTTGCCTAAAACCCTGGAGCAGGTATAAGTCGAACCGCAAATCCTGCCCACCCAGGGTGGTTTGGGTTCAGTCCCCACTCCATACTCCTTAACTCCATTGTCTTACGCGGTAACACCAATAACCTGGCGGAGACTTCCAATTTGACTTTTGTAACATCATCTGTTCTTTGTAAATCTCAGTGAAAGACTATAGTACCATAAACTATCACTGAAAGATTTCTAGATATAGTTTAATTCATAAGATAAATAACTTTTCTGTGGATATATATATATATATATATATATATATGTATTTTATGTGTTTATATATATGTATGTACATATAAAAGTGCATATGTGTATGTATATATATATGTGTGTGTTTTATATATGTGTATATGTGTGTATGTGTGTGTGCATATATATATATATGTGTGTGTGTGTGTGTGTATATATATATATATATATATATATATATATATATATATATATATATATATGTATATGCACATGCATGCCACAGCGTAGATGTGGAGGTAGGTCAGAGGACAGCTTGTAGTAATCACTTCTTCCATTCCACTATGTGGAGTCCAGGATTCAAACTCAAGTCATCAGGCTTGGCAGCAAGCCCCTTTACTCCCTGAGCCATCTTATTAGCTCAGCAAGTTGTATTTGCTTACCGTGGTTTTACATTAACAGCCATGGTTGTCTTGTATACTCTATACAAGCTGCAATAGAGGTAATTTCATAGCATACTTCCTAAAGGTAACTCCTTAGTCTCCGTTCACTTTAGTCCCTTCCAGCCAAACAACTTTCCATTTCTACATTTCATTCTTTCCTAGGGTTCAAGTAACTCGAGGTCAAGGAATATTGCATTTCTTTTATTCATTTATTTACTTATTTATTTATTTAGGCATAAAGGATGAACCTTGGACTTCATGCATGCTAGGCAAGCACTCCACTGTGGCTATATATCACCAATCCTTTACATTTTTTTTTAAATATCTAAAGAGTGTGGTTCAGTTGTCCAGGCAGGCCTTGAACTCACTCTGCAGATCAGGCAGCCCTTGAACTTTCCATTCTCCTTCCTGAGCTTCCCTGGTAGTTGGGATTCCAGGCCTTGGACAGCAGGTATGACTGGACTTATCTGTATTCTTAAGCTCCTGCCAGTGAATAAAAATAAAAGCTATAGAAGAATAAATATACAGCCCATCTATGACTCATGAATAGTCATCAAGATGAATATTTGAAGAAAATATGAATTTTCAACAAGTAAAAAATGTAAATTTTTAAATAATTCCTGAATGGGAAACAAAGTTGTGTATTTTTAATTATTCTTTAAAAGATTTATATATTTATTTTATGTATATGAGTACACTGTAGCTGTACAAGTGGTTTCGAGCCTTCATGTGGTTGTTGGGAATTGAATTTTTAGGACCTCTGCTCATTCTGGTTGGCCCTGCTCCCTCAGTCCCTGCTCTCTCCAGTCTAAAGATTTATTTATTATTATACATAAGTACATTGTAGCTGTCTTCAGATACACCAGAAGAGGGCGTCAGATCTCATTACTGGTGGTTGTGAGCCACCGTGTGGTTGCTGGGATTTGAACTCAAGACCTTCAGAAGAGCACTCAGTGCTCTTACCTGCTGAGCCATTTTGCCAGCCCAGTTGTGTATTTTTAATCACTATACCACATATTTTCAGTTCTGGTTTAAATTTGTGTGTGTGTGTGTGTGTGTGTGTGTGTGTGTGTGTGTGTGTTTTCAGACTCAAGCTGTTAGGCAGGTGGCAAGCATCTTTACCTGATAAACCATCTGGTAAAGCTCCCCAGTCCTAGTCAACGCTCTTAAAGATACATAAATTACTTTGGGATACTTGAATCCCTTTTAAGTTAAAATAAAAACTCTTACTAAATGGTATCCTAGTGACCTTTAAGCATTAATAAAAATGGTTTGACATATTCCTGAGGCTAGCTCATTTTTTCCAGAGAAGGTTTACCCAGAATACAGACATAAATAGAAACGGGGTTAAAGTCATTCCAGGAGAGTTGAAGCTTCTGCTCAGCCCACCAGGGAGCAGATGCGGAAGAATGTGATTTAGTGAAGATGTGTGCCTTGGAATCCTGCCTAGCTCTGTCACATTAGCCAATCCAGGCTGAAGCCGCCACTGCCCCTCAGCTGCTGATCACCACCACAACAGACAGCATTCTAGAGTCTTCTGGACAAACACTAAGGCATCATCATGGAGAGAAGCATAAAACTCAGAGAAAATGTTTCTCGGGGTTTTATTGCTATTGCTATTGCTATTGTATATTGCATTTCTTATTCTGGGGAACCCAGGAGCCTGGCAAATGAATCAATACGACTTAAGAGACTTAAAATCTATGGAATGGCTAGAGATGCGTCTCAGTTGGTGTGTTAGTTTTTGTCCTTGTGATAAAATATCATGACCAGGACAATGCACAGTAAAAGGGTTTACAGTCCCAGGAGTCTCCATCATGGCAGGAGGCAACATTACACTAGGCAGCAGTGTCAGGAAACAGGAAATCATACTATCAACTGCAAGCATGAAGCAGGGGAGGTGGGGGGAGAAAGGAGGGAGGGAGGGAGGGAGGGAGGGAGGGAGAACTGAAAGTGGGGTAGGCTTATAAGTCCTCAAAGCCCATCCTCAATGATGTAATTCTTTCAGCAAGGGTCCACCTCCTAAAGGGTCCATAACCCCTACACATAGCACCACCAACTGGGGGACCAAGTGTTCAAACATATTCACCTCTGGGCAGCACTGTCCATTCAGAGCGTCACACTTGGTAAAGTGCTTGCCTGGTAGCCGTGGAGTTTGAGATTTGATTTCCAGTGCCACATAAAATGGGAGCTGTGATTTACACAACTAGAGTACCAGCACTCTGGAGGTAGAGGCAGGAAGATTAAGAGAAGACTTCAAGGTCATCCTCTGCTACCCAGTGACATTGATGCCAGTCTGGGATATAGCCTTTCAGGGAGGAGAGAGAGAAAGGGAGAGACAGAGGCAGAAACAGAGACGGAGAGCTAAAGGGACAGAGATAGAAAGACAGACACAGAGGTGGAGAGACAGAAATATAAAGAGACAGAGACAGGGAGACAGAAAAAGACAGAGAGACAGCCAATGGAAATTATCTGACCCCTAATACATGTTTCATTTTGAAGTTGTGGGCCTCCTCTGTCAACAAATACTTGTGTGGAAGGAGACAAAGCTGTCAATGAGCCAGAATTTGTTCTAGCTTTCAAGCCTCATAATGATAAGCTTCCGAAGAAGCAGTGTTTATATCTCCAGTGAGCAGTCTGCCTGTAATAAAACAATCCCTGATTCCAAGAAGGGCGCTCCAGTCTCTACAAATCTAATTTTTTCATCAAACAAATCTGCCACAATCACAGTTGCAAAAATTCAAAATGATATCTATATTTTTTTTTCCTTAGAGTTTAACCAGATGAGACATGGATTTTTTCCTTTAACATTGCCTGTTGTGTTTTTTAAGAGATAACCACTTTCTATTCTATATAAAACGCCAAATCCTCTTTTAAAAAATTAAACGCAGTAAATTATCTTGTCTGCATCTCATTGACAAAGGAGAACAACACAGTAAGTTCCAATTAGCGTAAACAGACAATAGAGATTCTTTTCTCTCTGTGTAGTCTCAGATCTCCTAGGAGACACTGTGTCTGGTACACGTTATCAGGTTACAATCAAAAGTGTTTTTGTAGAATGACAGAAACGAAGTTACAGAAAACAGAAGGGACACAGACTGTAGCCACTGGGGTGGTAACAAGGCAAGAGCTGTTACTACTCTTTCCCAATGTCTGAGTTTCATAAGTGAGTCTAGACTAGAAACCAGCTGTTTTGTGGAACTGAAATCAGAATCTGGATATGTCTAACAATCCCGAGGAAGAAAAAGAAAAGCAGAAAGTAAATGATTGTCATAAAACTGAGAATGGAAAAGAACAGAACTATAAGGACAAATTATGTGAATACATAATGTATATGTATATACACATTTGTTTTTCCATGGGATAGACAGGCTCTCATGTAGGTCAGGCCTTGAACTCCATATGTAGCTGAGAGTGTCCTTGAACTTCTGATCCTCCTGCCTCCAATTTCAGAGTGCTGGGATTACAAGTGTCTTAGTTAGGGTTTTATTGTTGTGAACAGACACCATGACCAAAGCAAGTCTACGAAGGACAACATTTAATTGGGTCTAGCTTACAGGTTCAGAGATTCAGTCCATTATCATCAAGGTGGGAACATGGCAGTGTCCAGGCAGGCATAGTGCAGGAGGAGCTGAGAGTTCTATATCTTCATTTGAAGGCTGCTAGCAGAATACTGACTTCCAGGTAGCTAGGATGAGGGTCTTAAAGCTCACACCCACAGTGACACACCTACTCCAATAAGACTACACCTACTCCAACAGGGCCACGCCTTCTAATAGTGCCACTTCCTGGGCAAACCATCATGGCAAGCTTGTACTACAATCTCCGGTTTTATGTGGCAGTAGGAATAGAACCCATGACTTAGGGTTGGGGTGTAACTCAGTGGTAGAGCTCTTGCCTGGTATGCACGAGGCTCTAGGTTCAATCCCCAGAGCTGTTTGGAATGAAATAAAACAAAACCACAACCCCTGGGGCTCCTGATGCTATGCAAGCTCTGTACTAGCTGAGCCAATACCAACTATCTTCAGCTATAGCAACAGAGCTAGACCACCGTTTTCAGTTCCTAATCCCTATGCATATATGGTCTTACAGCAAATTGGACTTTATGGTTTTACCCATATAAATTAGAGCCTGTTGCCCAGCCTTGTATACTTTGAAGTAAATTAGTAAAATAGAAGTAAAGCAACAGACTCTATACACATGAAACCATAAAGGAACATTGTAAATGTAAATGTCACTTTTATTTCCTTGGAGGAAGAGATGAGATGAGGGCTATGCCTAAGATGTGTGAATACATGGCTTGGGCTGAACTGAGAGCATTTTTCCCTAACTATCCCCAGGCTCAGAAGCTTCTAGCCTCCATACAATCTCATCTTCAGCAAGCTCGGACCATGAAGGCCTCAGCTACCAGCCTTTATCTGCTATCCTAGGCCTAGAATGTTTCAGCCTCTGAGACTTACTGCTGAATAAAACTCACTCTTTCTAGATCTTTCTGAACTCTGGCTGGCTGGTTCAACTCAAACTGGCTCAAACTCCTCTCCAAACTGACTGATTAAAGTTGGCTTCTCTCGGCTTCTGACTACATTGCTCTGCTTAGAAAAAGTGCCTCTGAACTCCACAAACTGAACTTCCCTAAACTGAATGGCTCAGAACTGAACTAAACTCAATGGGTTCTCCTTCTCTTTCCTGTCTTGTTCTTGTGACAGTTGAGTGTATCCTATCTCTGATCCATTCTGTTAAATCTTTCGCTTTGTCTGCTCCTTAATTAGATGTCAGTGTTTAGGATTAAAGGTGTGTACTAAAGGCCTGTCTGTATCCCAGCTAGAGGGATTTTTGGGTTGTGGCATATCTTTTTTGCCAGAGCAGCGGTGCTGCTGGATTAAATTCCTCTACAGAACATGATTTCTAGATGCAAGCTTCTAATCTATTACTGATGTTACGATTGAAACTGTTGCAATATATGAAAAGCTGAGAAAATTTTCCTCCTTGATCTTTCACATTTCTACACCTGTTGCAATTTCTGTTTGCTCTGCACCTTTTCAAGGATGTTTGCATGGGAAGCAGATGTGGAAAAAGAGGGAAAGTGTCTTTTAGAACAGTACAGTTTGGTTCATTGCCTTCATAGCAGCCTCTGGAGCAATAGGGAGGCACGTGCATGAAACAACAAAGATAGAACCATTCTCCAGGGCATAGGGTAGGCATGCTTATTGCCCATTATAAAAATTCTGGCTTGTTTATTTCTGGTTCTTTTCTAGTAACAGATCAACACACATTAAGCCATCTTCTGACTGCACTTATGTTGTTCTAGGACAGTTAACGCTGGGCAAGCCAAAGGCAATGCTCTATGTCTGGCTACTGCTATGAATGGCTGTCATAGTTTTGCCTTTTCTTCCAGCATCCGTTTGACTCTGTGAAGCATAATTTGTAAGTTAACAAAATGTCAGAAGCTCAGGCTTTGAGACTGGTAGAAAGTGGCATGATCTCTTTTCTGAAGTTCCAGAAAATACTGAAAAAAGACTCCATACCTCATCTGAGAAGAGATGTGAGTGGTCTGTTTGACCATGATGATAAACCTTCTGAAGTATGGTTACCTGCAGACCCATGTGAGGTCTGTCTTCTGGGTCCTTAGTGTGGACACAGCTCAGGGGACTAATCAAACTCATGTGAAACTCATACAGAGTCCACGCTGTTGGCTCTCTTCATTTCCATTAAAAAAAAATTCAATTTCCAAGTAGATGAGAAGTTTGCCTAGAAAGACAGGTAGGAACCATGTCATATATGCAAAGAAACTGAGTCATGTGATTAATTTCATCAAGTCTGTCAACATCCACTATGGTTTGAATATGAAATGCTGCCTTAGGCTTATGTGTTTGAACAACTGGTCCCCAGCGGCTGGCACTGTTTGAGAAGGTTATAAAGCTTTCACGAGGTTGAGCCTCATCAAAGAAAGTGGGTCACTGGGGTGGGGCCTCATCAAAGAAAGTGGGTCACTGGGGGTGGGCCTTGAGATTTATAGTCTGACCCTGTTCCTGTTCCTGTTCCTATTTTACTTGATGCTTTCCGACAGCAGATCCAAGGTGTATCAAGGACCTCCCACCCCTGCCGCCATGCCTTCCCCTTGATGAACCATGTTTCCTTGATTTACTGAGGCCCAGACTAAGCTTTTCCTCTTTCGGATGCTTTTTTGTATTTCTCCTTAGCCATAGGAAAGGGACCGAATCCAAAGTGCATGGCAGACCTCTTTCTCTTATAGTCCAGGTTGACTGTTCAATCATTAAAGGCATTCTTCTAGATAAGGACGAGCAACTACGGATTTTACACTGGAGGGTTTCATTTCCGGAGATTCCACAGATCCACACGGAGCACTGTTATTTTCAGTGTGCCATTCACAGCTGCTTTCTAGTAATTTAACTTCATTCTACACATAATCTGTTTTTTTTTTTTTTAACCTGAAATAGAGTTGGCTATTCCCAGGCCTTTCCTGTCTTACATTCAGAGATAATATAATGATTAGTTTCACCAGCTGTGTTTCTGGCCTCAGATGAGTTCAGAGTTATTTTGCCTTGCGTGCTAAATACCTGAAATGAGCCACGGGCTCCGTGATTTTCCTCTTTGGGTTCTTAAGGCGTATCTCCAGGCCCCATCAACGCCATTGCTCAGCCACTCCTAAGGCTCCAGCTAAGTCTATTAAGTCTGGAATTCAAGGCGTGAAATCTAGTAAGTGTTTTGACATGTCCTGCATTCTAAAGACAGCACATTAGGTAAATCCCATTAAATGAATAAGGGAAAGTCCAAAGGACCATTAAATTATTAGAAAGTATCTGATGCCTAACTGGGAATAAATCAAGCATCAGCTAATGCCTAAAGCTTGAGTACTTTGCTTTAGATAAAAATATCTATGTTGATCTTTATAGAAAGCTGAATGGAGTATACATGGTGACTCTATGCTGTTCTTATAACTGGTTGTTGTGAAGCTATACATATTTCAAGATAAATGTTAAAATTTAAAAAAAAAAAACCCTCTCTGGGCATTGCAGTGAACACCTATAATGATCTTACAAATGTGGGCATGAGGTGTTACTCAATTTTGAGCCAGTCTGAGAAGACAGTGAATTCCAGGCCAGCCAAGGCTACATAAGGAGACCCTGTCTCAATACAACACACACACTTACTCACACATACACCTCACACACACACACACTCACATGCACACACACACACATGCACACACACACACACACACACACACACACACACACACAAATCCTACCTTTTAAAAAAGAGTTTGATTTGTATGGAAGTCAAGTCAAAGATGTTCTCACAGTACTTAAAAGAGGTATCAGTGGGGTTTTCTGGGCAGCCAGGATTACACTGGGATGTCTGTTGTGTGTTTGTTCTTCATACTGTAGAGAGGGGAATTGAGATCTGTCTCTCTTATAAACATCCAATGTCTATTTGGGAATGATAATGACAAGCCTCAAATAATTAAGCTTTCATTTCCAAAATGAGAGGTTGCACAGAGTTTGTGACAACTGTCTCAGAAGAGTTTGGCAACTCATGAACATCAGAGCCTTGTTCACAAAAGCGCCGGTGTAACTTTATATTCATTGATCAACATGGCTCTACAGTAGAAGGTGGGTGGTTTCACATAAGAATTTTCTATTGCATCCCAAGGTGAAAATGGAAGTACAACTCTCATGCATCTAAGAAAAGACCTATTGTAGTTCACGAGTCCACCACTCATGTTCTGTATATTGCAAGACAAAAAAAAAGAAAAAAGAAAAAAAAGACACAGGTCTGGCAGAGCTTTTATTCTTAATAGCATATTCTAATTATCCACTTCTGGCCTCCCTGTACACAAGGCACATACATATAGGCAAAACCCTGTCTTAGGGTTTTACTGCTGTGAACAGACACCATGACCAAGGCAACTCTTATAAGAACAACATTTAATTGGGGCTGGCTTACAGGTTCAAAGGTTCAGTCCAGTATCATCAAGACAGGAACATGGCAGCATCCAGGCAGGCATGGTGCAGGAGGAGCTGAGAGTTCTACATCTTCATCAGAAGGCTGCCAGGAGAAGGGTGGCTCTCAGGTGGCTAGGATGAGGGTCTTAAAGCCCACACTTTAAGTGTGCCACAGTGACACACCTCCTCCAACAAGGCTTCACCTCCTAATAGGGCCACTCCCTGGGCCAAGCATATACAAACCATCACACACCTATCTTAGTCAGGGTTTCTATTCCTGCACAAACATCATGACCAAGAAGCAAGTTGGGGAGGATAGGTTTTATTCAGCTTACACTTTCACATTGCTGTTCATCACCACAGGAAGTCAGGACAGAAATTCAAGCAGGTCAGGAAGCAGGAGCTGATATAGAGTCCATGGAGAGATGTTACTTACTGTTTTACTTCCCCTGGCTTGCTCAGCTTGCTCTCTTATTGAACCCAGGACTACCAACCCAGGGATGGCACCACCCACAATGGGTCCATCCACCCTTGATCACTAATTGAGAAAATGCCTTACAGCTGGATCTCAGGGAGGCATTTCCTCAAGGGAGGCTCCTTTCTCTGTGATAACTCCAGCTTGTGTCAAGTTGACACACAAAACCAACCAGCACACACACATAAACTAAATTTAAAATAAAGATTATTGTTCAGCTCAAACGTATAGGGTAGTTTGGAAGTTTATAGAAAATTTGAGTGAAAAATACCAAAATTTCACACACTCCCTTGCTCCTGCTCCCTCCTCTGACCTCCTGGAGTTTTCCCTATCTTTAATGTCTGACTTAGCCTGATGTGTTTGAGTCAGTCGCAAAGCATTGTTAGCTAAACGTCAGAGTTTATATTCAGAAGTCAAGTTTGTGTGGCACAGCTCATCTCAGACGAGTTTCATAGTGCTAAACATTGAGCGTGCCGCTGTGCATTTGCTCCCTTCTACCTGTTAATTATTTCTTCTTGTTGTCAGGACAAAATACCCAACAAAAACATCTTAAGGAAGGAATGGTTGATTTTAGTTCAGCTTCAGAAAAGATGCGGTCCATTATCTTTCAGAGAAGGCATGGAGGCAGCAGTGGGAGGCAGATAGATGGTCACCTTGGGTCTCCAATCAGGAGGCAGGAAGAAGTGAAGTCTGGAGCTCTGCACAGAATTCCTCAGCCATGGGTGGTGTCCTGACACTCCATGTAGGCCTTTCCATCATCTTAGTCAAACTTTTCTAGAAATATCTCTATAGGCATACTCACAAATGTAGTTCCACGGTGATTCTAGAGTCAGTGCAGCTAACAATGAAGATTACCTGCCACCCCACATCAAATCCTGGTAGCCATAGACCCTTTTACTGTAGTTTTTGCCGTCTCCAGAATATCATGCAATTGATGTATTCCAGTCTGTAGCCTTCTCGAATGTGCACTGAAGATACAAATTTGAGTGATAAGATTTAAGGTTCCCTCAAGTCTTTTTAAACTGGATATGTCCCTGATGGGCTATACCAGAGTTGGTTTATGCATTCATTCACTTGTTGAGGGACACTTTGGTGCCCCCATGTTTTAGCAACTCTGGAGAAAGCTGTCATCACCATTCATATAGAAGGAAGGTTTTGTTTGGATGTAAGTTCTCAATACATATTTTTAAAATCATACACCAGGTGGTGCTGGTAGTGGTTGTGGTGGTGGCTGTGGCTGTGGCAATACCAGCAGTGTATGCCTTTAATCCCAGACATGGGAGGCAGAGGCAGGTGGACCTCTGTGAGGCTGAGGCCAGCCTGGTCTGCAGAGTGAGTTCTAGGGCAGCCAGGGCTGCACAGAGAAACCTGTCTCATAAAAATACCAACCAAACAAACAACAAAACAAGGAATATCATAGAGTCAAGTGTGGTATCCTGGTTGTATTTAGGTTTGAAAGAAAGTTCCAGGGTACCTTCAAAAGAGGCCACACCCCACCGACGACCTTCCCTCCTTTATCCCCTTCCTTCCTTCCTTCCTTCCTTCTTCCTTTATTTTTTCCTTCCTTTTGAACTATTCTGACTTTAAAGAGCAAAAATAGCAATTTTTGAAACATCTTACCTACTTAGACACTCATATAATTTTCTCTTCATGTTAAAGAGATCAATAAATCACATAGTGCTGGGCATGGTGGCACAGGCTTTTAATCCTAAGACTCAGGAGGTAGAATCAGGAACTCAAGGTCATCTTGGGCTACAGGAGACCCTGTTGCAAGCAACCAGATAAAAAAGAAGGAGGAGCAAGAATGGTTTCTTCAACTCAAAGGAGCCCTAAAACGTTCTTGCACAAAGCAAAGCTAAAGTCAAGTCTGAATTTCTGAACACAATGTTTACAGCTGATTCCACCTTAACCTCAGATACTAATTAACTTCCTTTGCAAAAGGACACTTTATGCTTTGAAAGTAGCCTGAGTCACAGCGTGGAATTCCAATGCTTTGTGCACTGTTGTTGGGAGTTTCTAAGGAGTCCACCGAAAATAACAACCAAGGGCGGTGCTAGACCGTAGGGCAGGTACTAATTTTCTTCTCCTGCCTTTCAGTCAGTGACGGCAGAATTTTCTAAATCCTTTCCAGTCCTTTAAAAACAGCATCTCCAGAGAGAGAAGCAGATGGTCTGCCCCGCCCAGCACACCTGTTCAACTGGTGACTCTCCAACAAAGCTTCAAACGCAAACACTCACGTGGGTTTGCTAAAAATACTGGGTAATTATAATCCGTATGTTTTCTTTAGACAGTCAAGGAGCTCAGGTGTTTCCCAGCTTTAGGAGAGGCCTATTGTCGGGAAGAAATGGAGATTTTACTTTAAAATGAAGAGCTAATCAATGACCTTTCATTCTTCCTGGAAAACATATTATCATTCTAAATAAGGCAAAAGAATATTACAAATATTATCTTTAAACCTCCCTCAAATTTTACAGCAAAGAGATAGTTTTACAAATAACGTGGTAACATGCTTCCTGGCAACTCTTTAACTCCTAGGTTCAGAGAATTATAATATTATATATGTTTTAGCATAAACTGTGTTTTTAAAACCTATGTTATATCTATATGCACTCCTCTGTCAAATACTAACTTCAAATATAACTTGTAATGACAGTATGTTATTCTATCGAATGGTTCTACCATAAACTATTTGTAAATCTTATAATGAACAATAATTAGATTTTTTTTCTAATTTCCTGGTTCGATGTGCAATGGTTATATACCAATAAACTATTCTGGAGAATTTATTCTGCCAAAATGTTTGTACTAATCTACTCTTCCTCCAGTGTGACAATAGACTTTGTGCTTTATAGGTAAGCACAATACCAAGCATGCTTAGCTGTGTGCGGCACGGAAGTCACATGCATGTCACTCCGGCATGTAGGGGCTGAGGAACGAGGATCTCTGTGAGTTCAAGGCCAGTCTAAGCCACATAAAGAGACCCTTCGCCATTCTATCGCAAACAAGAAAACCACAGGTGAAAAGCTGTATTATCAATTCTGCCTTTATATCTCTTTAAGTATTAAACATATTTTCATTTGCTCATTAACCATTTTGACCACCTTTCTATTAGATAACAGTTTTCTTTCCTTTCTTTTTCATTTGGTTTTTGTTTTAGTTTTACTATGCAGCCCTCCTGATCACTATGTAGACCTTGATTCCTGACTGTGCTGGTAGGTTACTAAAGTTCTGTTGGGGAATAAGATGAATATTTCTAAGATGGAATGACCCAAAAGGTTTTGCTTTGTAGTCACAAAACAAATTTTGGATGATGGTTATAAAAATGATTAACTTCATTCTTTTTATTTTATGTTTAGACAGGCTCTCACTGTGCACCCTGGCTGGCCTTGAATTTGTTATGTATACCAGTCTGGGTTAGAATTCACAGAGACCCTTTTGCCTTAGTTGCCTGAGGGTTGGGATTAAAGGCAAGTACCAACACACAAGCCCTATTTAGTGATGATTTCTAATTGTCACTATTGATAGATGTGGTTTTTACTGGCAGTGAGAACGAAGGTGGAAGAAGACAGAATGACTTATATGTGCATATAGGCCATGGTCCTTGTGCACTGTTCTTCCCATGTCCTTTTCTACTCTAAGATGATAGAAGACAGCTTGTTGTCTGATCTCATTTGTAAAAGTCAAGTTTTCTACCATTGACCTACAGCCTCAGCCATAAATATACATTTCTTGTTAATAGAAACAATCACTGGGACTGGAGAGATGGCTCAGTGGTTAAGAGCACTGACTGTTCTTCCAGAGGTCCTGAGTTCAATTCCCAGCAACTACCTGGTGGCTCACAACCATCTGTAAAGGGATTCAATGTCCTCTTCTGGTATGTCTAAGACAGTGACAATATACTCACATACATAAAATAAATAAATCTTGAAAGAAATAGAGAGAGGAAGGGAAGAAGAGAAAGAAAGAAAGAAAGAAAGAAAGAAAGAAAGAAAGAAAGAAAGAAAGAAAGAAAGAAAGAGAAAGAGAGAAGCAATCACTAGAGACTTAAGTTTTGATGCCGAATCACAAAAACAGATCTGAAGCACACTCAGCCTTTATGAACTGTAAAATGGAGGTGGACACTGTCGTGTTTATTTGGGCTCTCCTCCAGCCTCCTTTCTGACTTGGTGTGTATGTTGGTGAGATGGCAATGTGTTCCTTTGTTTGTTTTGCAGTACTAGGAATTTTGAACCCAGGGCCCAGCCCATGCTAAGCAAATACTCTATGCTGAGCTATGGTCTCAATAATACTCTGTTCCTGAAAGGTATGGGGTCATTAGCCAAGATCAAGTTATAAGGAATGCATAATGAAAAACTTTAACTCTTACAGAAAGAGTGAATGGTGTGAAACCTTTTTATAAGAACAGAATTACAATGTCACTTTTTAAGTCTATGAAACCCTAGTCTGTTTATACACCTACTACTTATGTGTGAAGATGCTTTCCTTGCTAATTGTAGTCAGCTCCTTTAGGGCAGGGCCTTTGGTTATTTCCTTGTATTCCCTCAATGAATATCTATCTATTGCAAGGCTAACAGTATCAAGTGCAGGAGACACAGTTTGTTAAGAACAAAAATAGGTGCCTTGAAATTTTATAAACTCTCTTAAATTCTGGAAAACATGGCTAAACTAAAAATAAATGCAGGTTTGCTCACTATCATAGAGCATATAGGATCTGCTGTTAAGAGAGTCCAGTTCACATGTACTGAGTACACATACATATACGTGTATATCCCCTGTATGACTGAATATAACTTTTTACCCTGAACCTTGTAAGTAATCAAACCTAGAAGCCATGCATGGGGACACATGTCTGTAATCCCAGCATTACCCTAGGATGCTGAGGCAGGAGAATCACAAGCTTGAGGTCAGTTGGGCTACTAAGATAGAGCCTGCCTAGAAAATTAAAATAGACCATTTTGTGATGTTAGGTAACATTGCATTATTTTTAAAAGATCTTTGTTTTTCCTATAAAAAATAGCACTCATATAGAAAGATGGTTGGTGCTATTGCATGTGCACAGAGCTGAACCCATGCTTCCGGTTTCACCGGTCTTTATTTTTATTAATCACAACCTTGGACCATAATTAAAAGATGCCTATGTTCCTGTGCGCCTGCTTAAATGCTTGCTTCCAAGTGCAGGTGTCTAGAAGATTTACAACATGGCAGGCATAGCGGCCCAAGCCATTAATTTTGGCACATGGCTGGCAGAGGCAGATGGAATACTGTGAGTGAGAGGCCAGCCTGGTCTACACAGGGAGTTCTAGGGCTATATAGCTAGGGCTATATAGTGAGATCTTGTCTAAAATAACACCAAAAGAAGATATACAACATATACCTTTAAAATATTTTTATTAATTTAAGTTGTGGATATATGCCTGTGAATAAAGGTGCTACAGGGGCTGGGAGTGTTGAATCCTTTGAGTCTGGAATTACAGGTACTTGTGAAACAAGTGACTTGAATGTGTGGTTGGGTCTTGTTTAAGAGAAGTACAGGCTTCTAACCATTAAGCCATCTCTTTAGCCACTTCACATATACTTTTATTCACAAAAGCATCTTATTTAGATACTTAGATGTCAGTCATCATTTATATACATATATATATATATATATATATATATATATATATATATATATATATAATCTGTATTAATGTCCTTTATCCTGCTACCTTGAATAATATCTGTTCAATAAGAGTATGTATGTATATATATATATATATATATATATATATATATATATACATATATAAAATAGTTCCACTGGATTTGAAGATTGAAATTCTAAAATTTAAAAACAAGCAGTGGATATTATAGAAAGTATAGTGTAACATCCTAAGTATTTCCAAATGTGTTCTGATGCTCAATTTCTATTTAAATGGGAATATGGGGTCGTCCTGGGTCCAGCAGGGCTCGATCCTGGAAACTTAGCCCCTGGGGTTATGCTTTCTGAACTTGACTTCGTTTCTCTCAGCATGTAATAGTGTGTGTGGCATGTAGAACCGGCTCAAGAAGTACATGAAGAGCAATGGATACAAGCTAGGGGCTTAAGGTTATTTGGATTTCTTATGCCTCAGCTTTTCATCTGTAGAGTAGCCTTAGTATAAAGTTTCATCGGCTGGGGAGATGGTTCAGTGGGTAATATATTTTCTGTGCACATTGAGGACCTAAGTTTGGATCCCCAATACCCATGTAAAAACTGGTGTGTTGGTTACTTTTCAATCGCTGTGATGGAACACCTTGGCCAAAGCAATTTACAGAACAGTTTGTGTGGGTTTATGGTTCTCATTTAAAACACAGAAAGCCCCAGGATGAGGGTTGGTGTGTGTGGAAGGGGTTTGCTAGTCCACAAAAGAGGTCTCTGTAGGAGTGCATTCTCAGGTGGGTTTAGGAGGAAAGACTGGAAACAAAGACAATTGACTAATCTCATGGTGCCATAGCACCCTTTAGTTCATCCATTGGTGACGCTGATGACCTACTCCGCCTTGTATCATTTTCAAGGGGCTCAGGTAACAGAAGCAGGCAGGTATCTTTACACTGGGCTGCACAGATGGTTATCAATACAGTTGGTTTTATGGTTTGATGGGAGCAACATTTTTAAAAAGATTTTATTTGTATTTTATGTGCACAGATGTTTTACTTGCATATATTGCTTATACCATGTGTATACCTGATGCATGTGGAGGCCAGAAGAGGGCATTGGTGTGATGGTTTGTATATGCTTGGTCCAAGAAGTGGCACTATTAGGAGTTGTGGCCTTGGGCTGCAGAGATGGCTCAGAGGTTAAAAGCACTAACTAGTCTTCCAGAGGTCCTGAGTTCAATTCCCATCAACCACAGGGTGGCTCACAACCATCTGTAATGGGATCCGATGCCCTCTTCTGGTGTGTCTGAAGAGAGTAACAGTGTACACACATACATAAAATAAATGAACAAGTCTTTTTTTTTTTTTAAAAAGAAGGTGTGGCCTGGTTAGAGTAGGTATGTCACTGTGGGCATGGGCTTAAGACCCTCACCCTAGGTCCCTGGAAGTCAGTATTCTGTTAGCAGCCTTTGGATGAAGATGTAGAACTCTCAGCTCTGCGGGCACCATGCTTGTCTGGATGCTGCCATGCTCCCACCTTGATGATACTGGACTGAACCTCTGAACCTGTAAGCCAGCCCCGATTAAATGTTGTCCTTTATAAGACTTGCACTGGTCACAATGTCTGTTCACAGCAGTAAAACCCTAACTAGGACAATTGGATTCCCCATATCTGGAGTTTCAAAAGATTGAGAGCCACTATGTGGGTACTGGGAATCAAATACAGATCCTCCTTAAAAATAGAAAGAAGAAAAGAAAACTATTTTATCCTTTATACATATAAGTGTTTTCCTGTGTGTGTGTGTGTGTGTGTGTGTGTGTGTGTGTGTCTATAAACCAAGTGCATACCTGGTGTCTGTGAAGACCAAAAGAGTGCACTAAATCCTGCGGAACTGGCGTTACAGATGGTTGTGAGCTGCCACGTGGATGCTAGGAATTGAACCTAGCTCCTCTAGGAGGAACAGCCACTGCTTTTAACCACTGAGCCATCTCTTTAGCCCTGCATCACTTTTGACTAAGCTCTGGTTGCTTCTTGTGACAAGGTACCCCTGAGAACACTGTCTATGAGATCTACAGTTCCACCTTTAACCTAGGGTTGTCTCTTACGGAGGCACATTCTCCGTGACACCAGCGATGCAGAGGACAGCTTGTGCCACTGGACTTAAGCACCCGCCTCTAACGTATCCAGGACGTGGCTCTTCACATGTAATTTCCACTAGGAGCCTGACAAATGTTCTTCACCATAGATCCACACATAAATTATGTCTGCATGGGTTCTGAACTTCAGTTTTTTCTATAATATTTCAAGAAGCAAGCTGAATTGATTTGGGGACTGGGGAAATGTCTTCTGAATTCCATTCAGGAATATGTTGATTTGCCCGAGAGGCCCAGACTGAGCAGTTTAAACAGAAATGGTCTTCTTGCAATTTTCAAGGCTGAAGACCATGAGGGTTGCTGTGAACTGACCTGCTTTCTTCTAAGATGTCTCTTCTTAGTCTATAGATTGTATTTGGTCCCTGCATCTTCGCATGGACTTCCTTCTTTCTGTGTGTCTGTAGCCTACTCTCAGAACACCGGTAACCCTGAGTCAGGGCTCACCCCCAACAAGTATACATTCTCTTCAAAGTCCATTTCAATTCTTATGGGCCTGCCTACTGGAGATTAAGACTTCAGTGTAGCTGGGCAGTGCTGGTACACCCTTTTAATTCCAGTACTCTGGAGGCAGAGGCATGTGGATCTCTGAGTTCAAAGCCAGGCTTGTCTACAGAAGTTGTTCCAGGACAGCCAGAGCTATTGCACAGAGAAACCCTGTCTCAAACAAACAAACAAATAAACAAACAAAAATAAAACTAAACTAAAAAAAATTTTTTTAAATCACTAAAACAAACAAACTGACAAAAAGACTTCATTCAGTATAAGCATTTTGTCTGGGTGTGTTGAGTCAAGTTTGAAATACCAGCACATGGTAAGTTCAGACAGGAGGATGAGGAATTCAGGTTTATCCTCTGCCACATAAAAAGATAAGCGTTTATCTCAACACCCTTCCACCTCTCACAAAACCAAACCAAACCAGTTTGAGCTACATGATCCAGTCCACAACAGGAGCGTTCATGAGCATGGGGCATACCCTGACCAACATGGCCTGCAGTTACAGAATACTGAGAATAATGCCTCCGCTCCCCAGTCACTCTTACAGCTGGCTCAGGGCTGCAGCAGAGGCCACTCTCCTTTTACCTAGAACGGCATCCAGGAGCACAGTGTTTGCTGGAGACGGGTGTGGGCCGCTGGGCAGGACGTTAGGTGATATAAATAAGAGTGACTCACATAGTAAAAGTGATCTAACTTCCTTGCAGTTCTGGGGAAGTCCTTAGACTGATAGTCTGGATTTGTTGGTAACGCTTTTAACCCTTGTTAATTTCTCCTTATGCAGCCTAGGACCGTTATTTCTCTTTCTGAAACAAACGGAACTCTGGCTTCAGGCTCAGGAGCCCTTGGGAAGCAACAGCATCTAGGTTTGACTCAGTTTTAAACATTTATTATTTGTACGTATGACTGACTGTGTCTTCTGCATTTGTCTCTGTGCCTTGTGCTTGCAATACGCACAGAAGTCAGTAGAGGGCGTTGGATCCCTTGGAACCGGAGTTACAATGGGCTGAGAGTTGCTTGTGGTTGCTGGGAATTGGATCCAGCCCTTCTGCAAAAGCCGCTGGTGCTCTTAGTGGCTTCATCCCCTGAGTGTTTTGTTGTTGTTGTTGTTGTTTTTGTTTTTGTTTTTGTTTTTTTTTTCTCTGCGTACTTAACTCTCGTTGAATTCACAGAGTCATCTTGTATTTTCATTTGTGGCAAGTGATACCGTTTTACCAGCTGAAACCACAAAACAAAGCAATACTATTTACAAAGAAAAATTGGTGTGACAACAGGGCAAAAATCATGAAGAGGTGGTCTATTGAGGATTTGAAGTTGTGGAAAGCTGCCCTAGTGTGTGGTACAATCAGGCAAAACCTGTTTCTCTAAGGGATGTTCCTTAAAGTGATGACACTTGTTGTCCCTCCCCTCTCAGTATTATGCTCTGCTCCCATCTCCAGGGGCCTTGGCTTACCTCTCTCCCGGTGATTGGTGATTTAATTGCTGTCTCCACTGGGGCCCTGAGGAACAGAGTATGGAAGCATAAATATTCTGCTTGAATGCTTCCAAACACTGTCACACAAGGACGATGTAAACAAGAACTCACTCTTAGAGGCTCACTGAGAACCTCCATCTCTGATTTCAGCCCTAACTTAAGGAAGGTCCTTGTCCAAAAACCGAGCGTGAACACCGTCTGATGCAGACTGCTACAGATGAACAGCGTTGCTTCCTTACATCTGAACCCCAGAAAACCCCCTGCCTATTCGTAATCCTTTCCTGTCTTAGTCAGGGTTTCTATTCCTGCACAAACATCATGACCAAGAAGCAAGTTGGGGAGGAAAGGGTTTATTCGGCTTACACTTCCATACTGCTGTTCATCACCAAGGAAGTCAGGACTGGAACTCAAGCAGGTTAGGAAGCAGGAGCTGATGCAGAGGCCATGGAGGGATGTTCTTTACTGGCTTGCTTCTCCTGTTTTGCTCANGTCAGGGTTTCTATTCCTGCACAAACATCATGACCAAGAAGCAAGTTGGGGAGGAAAGGGTTTATTCGGCTTACACTTCCATACTGCTGTTCATCACCAAGGAAGTCAGGACTGGAACTCAAGCAGGTTAGGAAGCAGGAGCTGATGCAGAGGCCATGGAGGGATGTTCTTTACTGGCTTGCTTCTCCTGTTTTGCTCAGCCTGCTCTCTTATGGAACCCAAGACTACCAGCCCAGGGATGGCACCACCCACAAGAGGACCTCCCCCCTTGATCACTAATTGAGAAAATGCTCCACAGCTGGATCTCATGGAGACATTTCCTCAACTGAAGCTCCTTTCTCTGTGATAACTCCAGCCTGTGTCAAGTTGACACACAAAATCAGCCAGTACATTTCCCGTGTTTATTTTCTTTTGCTTTACACTTGGGCTGTTTCACTCCTTCCTTCTCTGGATTCCTTATTTGATGCTGCGTGTAGAGCCCAGGAAGCCCCGTTAAGATGCTAGGATTTGCTTGTGTTGGAGAGTTTGCCTTATCCTCAAAATTGGTTAAATAACCTATTTGTGCAGCTGTGAAAGTTTTAGCGGGAATTATTAGTCTATGAAAAACCACTCATGGTAATTTTAAACAAGAAAACGCCATTTCTGGAAAGAGCATTAAATTTTTAAAAAAATGTATACACAGAGTGGATTCATACACGATTGGAAAACTATGCTTACTGGCTTAACTGTGCTAACAATGGTTGGTTGTTCCGTGGGAGAATTAGAGATTTAACTTTATATTCTTTTTAAATATAGAGTTCTTTTACAATAGAGTTTTTAAATGTAAAACTCAATGGTTTATCAATGTATTATCACTTTTCCTATCTGGTTCTGTTTTGCTAGATGTTGAGATGAACACGGTAAAAGATATTATAGCTGTGGATGACCCCGAACTCCTAATCCTCCTGCCTCCACCTTTCATGTAGTAGGCTTATAGAATTGCATCACCACACACAAAATGTATAGGGTCTGGTGATCAAATCCACAGCTTCTCAGATGCAGGAAAGCTCTCTACCAACTAAGCCACATCCCTATGGAGAAATACACAGCAGCACCCAAATGCACTCAGTCTATGTTCCTGCTTCTCCCTTCCTGATTATACCCGGGTTTCTTCATTCTAAAAGCTTCCGTCAAAGAGATGAAAACCTCACCGAGTGAAGAGATGAGGTTTTTAGCCATCACCAGTGCCAAAGACCTTAATGCTCAGGGAACGGATTTATGCTCAGAGTCTGTTTTTGCCTGTAATGTCCTTGGCACTGCTCTTAAAATATCAGTGCTGATAAGAAGTGATTAAAATACATCCCTCGGTGAATAATTCATGTGTTACATCATCAAGTTGAAGAATTACATGGAAGAGAAATTGCAAGAGCTCCTCTGAGGGGAACCAGAGAATAATCCCTGTGCTTTTGAAGGCAGCTCGTTGTCAAATTGTTTGTTCTCTTAAGTGGATTGAGATAATTAAACTGACGTTATCATCATAAAAAATTACAACCCTAGAAATAAAACTAATAAAAAATACAAGTGTAGAAGTATAACAACGAAATTAAAGATGACACTTTGGGCTGCATCCAGCTCCGACTTGCCCCACCCCCACCCCACCAAAGAAAAGGATGAGAAAATGAAGGTGAGTTCTGTTAAAGGAAAGTGTGGAACTCTCCCTTTTTGAAGTGAAATTGTTTCATTATCTGTTTTGAGTCTAAGAGATCAGTACTTTAGTGTAAAGGAGGGGGATTTTTTTTTTTTAAAGTTACATCTAAATTGGTTAGTGCTAAAATATCTCTGGACACCTGAGCTACAGTTTGTTAGAAAAATCTTAAGACTTTCATGCACAAGTACATGTTTGTATTTCCTTTCCATAAAAAGGCTAGTGTTTATTTTGTACCCTATGAAGTCTTTTCCACCTGCCTCTCCCCCTCTTCCACCACCTGTTTTAATTTGCCAGGCTTATCCATTTTTACATATTATAATAGCCCAAGAAAGCAAAGGAAAGAGTATATCTATGCTCTGCTGAGTGTGTTGATAAGTGAGATTTAAATTGATTTCTATTTTGTTGACCCAAAAAATGAGAAAAAAAAAAAAACTACACCAAGAGAGAGAGAGAGAGCTCTTGAATTAAGGCAAAGTCTGTTAAGTTAGCTCTGCTCTTTTCATGTAGAGAGTCTTAGAACAGAAGGTAGTATCTCCTAAGGTCTAAACAAACCATAGCAGCCGATTTGTGTTTTCTACTTTCAAAAGTCAAATCCATTGAGAACCAAAAAAGAAACAAAAAGTCTCAGTGTGTGAAATTTCGACTGAAAGAAACAATGTATCTGGATGTTAATATCTTTGAAAACAGCCAGGGTTGACTTATTTAGGGGCTGGGTGAGGAAAGAAACACTGTACTGAGAAACAAGGAGAGAAACACTGCGCTGAACTACGCTGCCTTGTTACCAGGTATCGAATTCAACTCTGCTTGTCTCACATGGATTTGAAGTTAATGAAAGAATGAAGGAACCAACGGGGCCCCTCGGCAGCTCTACCTTTTCATATCCAAACGACCCATACTCCTGAGAAAAGGTTGGACAAGGGGAGAGTTAATTGATCTTCACAGAAACACTTCAAGGGAAAGGGCAAGGAGAGAAACTTGACCATGTGTGTAAAATGAGTGTCCCTAAGCTCTACTCCCAGAAGCAGTAAGTTATCGGATGAGGTTATGAGAGGGTTCACGGAGATGCATTCGTTAAAGCATTTAATACTCGTAATTGGGAGCAGACCAGAGCCCTGAAAATTCTGCTCAGCTTTCCCAAAACGTAGATGCTTACTTTAATTAAAAACAAAAATTACCAGTGAGCCCTCCTGGAAATGGATATATGGCAAATTGTTTCAGCTCCCTGGTGTTGGTTAGAAGCCGATTATCAAGATAGACAATTAGGTGGACCTTGGTTTTTGAAATTTGAAGAAACTCTTGGGAATGTTACAAGGCCTGGTGGCTCTATGTTGGTTCAGTGAAGAGGAAGGAGAACATTCTAGAAAACTTCTGCTGTCTAAATTGAAAACATCAAAGTGAAAAAAGCCAATTAAAAAAAAAAAAACAAATGAGCTAACAAAGAACCCTACTACTCAGCCATAGCAAACTGGCGCTTTGATCTTCTGTCTTAAAGAAATTCAAAGGCTAAGACATGGTTTATGATTTGATGATTGTACAATGGAAGATGGTGCTCATATATGGTGTCAGGTTAGGTTAGAATCCGTTTGTAGCCTCAAGTGTCTTATTTTCATTTATTAAATAAATACCATAAACGTCTGCTGTAGACCAAGAACTTTTCTAGGCCTTGGGCATAGGAAAGCAAGCAGGAAAAAACACATCACAGAACCTAACACCATTACATGACCTTGTCACTTGTGCTAGTGACACAACGACTTGTTCATTTTCAACACAGATTTGGAATGCATTGTGTGCCGACAGTGTTAAGGTATCTATGGGAAAATGAGGCAGGAAATGTTCCTTTAACTTGGATATGTTGAAGAGACCGTATTTTGTTGTGTTTCTCTTTCTTCATCAAGGTAATAGGAGCCAGCTGCCATGAAGCAGTTGTCCGAGGATATCTTCACGTGTTGGTTCTCTGCATCCAGCTTCACATGGTTTCTGGGGATGGAGCTTGCAGGTCATCAGGCTTGCCTGACCATTGTCTTAATGTAGTGAGACAGATTAAGGCAGTGGTTCTCAACCTGGGGGTCGCGACCCCATAGCTACCCTGCATATCAGATCTTTATTTACTTTAAGATTCATAACCGTAGCATCTCAGTAACGTCCCGCTCTTTCCTCTCTTTCCTTCCTTGGTTTTGTTTGTTTGTTTGTTTGTTTGTTTGTTTTCTTGTTTAAAATAGAGTTTCATGTATCCCAGGCTGGCCCAAATTCACATCGTAAAGAGGCTGGCCTTGTAATGTCTGATCTTCCAGCCTCTACCTCTAGAGTGCGGCAACTACCGTGTGCCTATTGTTATGCATTGATACGGAGAGAACCTAAAGCTTCCTACAGGCTTGGCGCATATTCTCCGAACTGAGCAGCATTCCTAAGCCGTGAAGTTGCATTTTCTATCCCTTTGTCACAGTTCCAGAACTTTCCCTAGATCTGTCTCCTTCTGCAGAGTAAGAGACAACCTCCTCTCACCCTTCCCTTTACACCTGCCCTTGAAAGAGCCACTGCGACAAACACTTCACCCTTTGCTTCCCAGTTTTAGGCAATCTCTTCCTGATTACACTTATCTTTCGGGCTGGAGGTGCTAACTGTGATCCGCACTTCAGCAAATTTGGGCTAGAGGTAACTAGCTTGTACGAAGCATGTATTTTGTTGTGGTGGTGGTGGTGGTTGTGGTCGTTGTTGTTGTTGCTGCTGTTTTACACTGAATCTCATCCCAGCATTTAAGACTTGGATGGTTTCACAGAAGAATCTATAATTCTCGCTTCTTGTGAAAACCAAGACTGCAACCCTGTGCCAACAATCAGCCGGAGAGGAGCCACCCTCCTGCACAGCTGTGGTGTCCCACCTGTGCCCAGGAATCCGCTGAGTCACCACTCTTTTCCAGCTTTGATCTACTGAGTTGTTCTGGCTTCATAAAAGCCAGAGTAAGGTTGTGCATGGGACATTCCCTCCAAGAACATAGGTCTAAGCCAAGTTGAGAGAATATAAACAATTTGGTTGTCTTTGTAGACTTGGGAAGAGAGAGAAATCTGAAGATAACTCTATAACAAATGATCGTTTAATATTGAAACGAAAACCTGTCACATTCAGAGATTTTAATTATGCCCGGGGCCCCTCCCAGAAAGGATGCTGTTTAATCCTCATAAAAATCTCGTGACACCATATTTAACTGTTGCATTAATTGATAAAGGGTCCTGGGTTAAAGGGCTGTTTGTGTTTCCATTAATTGGGTGGAGTTTCCGCCTTCCTCCCCTCCCCCACCCTCTCTCCCTCTCCTCTCCTTTCTCCCTCTTTTTCTTGAACATTGCTATTTTTTGACAATTTTATACATGTAATCAATGCATTTGCTTGCACTTTGAACTCTCCCTCTCAGCACCCCAAACACCCTCCAACACATCTGCCTCCCTACCTTCATGCTCCCCCCTTTCTTTTGTCTGTCTGTCTGTCTGTCTCCTGTGACCACTGAGTCCAGTTAGTGTTGCCTGCTGGAATGCTGGCTGGTTTTGTCCTGACCAGGTGGAAGTCCAGTGTGACTATGACTGCAGTAAGTCCACCAATGGCCGTGTACTACCAGCTGTCACAACATGTCACAACACTTTATTTCTCAGCTCTCATACGTCCTGTCATCTCTTCAGTGATAGGCCCTGAGCCTTGGAGCAGTTGTCTTTCAGATTTAGAGTCAGGGTCTCACTGTACAGTCCAGGGTGGCCTAGAATTTACAGGAATCCTCCTGGCTCAACCCCTTGTGTTCTGGTATTACAAAGGGATATGCCCCACACCCTGCTCATTCCTTCTTCCAAATGGAGGCTGGTTTTAAAGGTCACGTATTGGTATCACATTTTTACAAACAACAGGTATTCAGTAAGGGTGTTAATTTTATTAGTCCAGGGAGTTCATTTTAGTTTTATTAAATATATATCTCTGGACCTGTTTATATGCATGGAGATGGGCTGAAGAAGGGAAATATTAATTTAATTTATAATTTCTTCTGTAGTATGCCATAGAAGTTGTTGACAATAAAACACAAAAATACTACAAAGTAGGGTTTATGCAAAATGTGAAATAGATATAGAAAAAAAAAAGGGCTTGCTATGAACCAAGATGCCCTTTTGTTTGCAGAAATTTATAGAAATAGAAAGTTACCTAATACGATTAGCTAGCAGATTGACAAACTATCGGTTTGAATTTGCATACTTTGTATGCTGGTACTGTGATGAATCATCCATTGTCTAATAGATACAATTTACACATGCTATAAACATTTTCTTATGTATTTGGCTACAGTAATTGGTACTTCATAAGCCTGTAATAAAATTTCCTCTGAGGAATTAAACTAATATGTGATGCTTTATGCTATAATCGAAGCCTCTTGCTGTTTAGACAACAAGAGGGGAATTAGATTATGGAACCATGGACTTAGATGATGACGGAATTACAGCCCATTTGTAGACGGCAACTTCCATATCATTAATTTTGTACACTCTGTGAAAATAAAGGCACTGAGCAAATGACGCTGGTGAATTTACAGCAACTGCAGTGAGTGACCTCACAAACGTTTAGGGAGGAAATCCTGCTGCAGAAAGCTGAACCGCTAATGCAATAGATCAGCAAGTAAAGACACCTGCTGCCACGCCTGGCCTGACGCCTGAGTCTGATCCCTAGGATCCCACAGAGTAGGAGGAACTGACTTCCAGAAGTTGTCCTCTGACCTCTAAGTGTGCCCCCACAACACACACTCACACACACACATACACACACATGTAATATGTTTTGAAAAGAGAACTAGATCAAAAATTTACTACAAGAAAAACATCTGTGTGTGTGTGTGTGTGTGTTTCACATGTGTTCATGTGCCCTTGGAAGCCAGAGAGGTTGTTGTAACTCCATGGCCCTGGAATTACAGATCGTTGTAGGAACTGAACTCAAGTCCTGTGGAAGTGCATGAAGTACTATTAACTTCGAAGCCATCTCTCTCTACACACACACACTCACACACAATACCCCTGCCTTCATTTGATTAATTTTACAGATTTTTAAAAAATGATGTAACTATTTTCTGGAATGTAGTGATAATTTAATCTGGGTTGCAGCTTTGGTGAATATCCAAAAGGAAAATAAGTGTATGTTTTAAATAAAAATATATAAATTATTTTAAAAAGTCAGTTTTTGTAGCAATTAAGCCATATGATTATTCATGTAAAAAGATAACTATATAGCATTTAACATAACACCTCTTAGATAGAAAAACAAAACAAAACTGCTTCTCACATAAGCCAGCTGTGATTCTTCTTAATTTTAGATACCCTCCACAAAGAAATACAGTGTTCTACAACGCACACATAATTGAACGTCACCACTTTAGTTTTCTATGAGTACAACATTTCAGAAACACCTCTCAGGAGCCCTGAGGGGCTTTACAGGTAATCTAGCTCAGTCTTAATATCCTTTTCTTTTGTAAACAAAGAGAAAGCCATCAGTGCAGAAGATAGTAGCCTGGCACAGAGATAGAATTATAATTGTTCTCAAAACATCTTCTAGGTTCACAGAGCAAGAAAGCAGCAGGTGTCGGCACACTTAGTCCACTACTTCATGAGATCTCACTTCAGCTATTTTATTGTTTCGCCCTATTACCTGTCATGGTGTTTTACTTTTGACTTTCCGGGCAGAATTCTTGCAAATTTTAACGCTAACAGAGTCCACGATGGCTCTAACCGATTCACTTTTTAGGTTTTAAGTTAGATAAGCTTCAAAATACATCTAACCCTCCACCCCCACCCTCACCCAACCCCCACCCCCCCAAAAAGAGAAAAGAAATGAAATCAGAAAGGGAAATGTGGGTTCAGGGCACTTCCACGCCTTAACTTTTGGCCTTGATTTTGCAAATTTACTATGTCTGCGTAGAAACTTCCTTAAATATTCTCGCCCACGTGACGATGTTTTTTTTTCCTCTCTCTTTTTGGAAGTGTTTCTAAAGTACAGCTTAATCTGGGAGAGATTACGTCAGCGCCAGCGGTTACAGGAACTACCGTATTGACACTACTTGTTTTCATAGGACAAATAGTGGAAGTGCTGAGCATCAACAGTTCACACTCAGGCCATTATTATTATTATTTATTATTATTATTGACAATGCATTCAGTTCTGTTGATGCCAGGTGCCTGAGAACTAGCATTTAAACGCTATTGTTTCATTTCTCAGATTAAAGCGCATCATTAAGCTCAAAACACACTGCCCTCCTCTTTAAGATCCAAACTACGCAGGACCGGGAAGCGTTTAGAGCACTGGTGCGCTTGCGCGGCCTGTGACCGGGGAGCGGGTGGTGGTTCAAGTCTCCTGCCTTCCCGCATGCGACCAGCAGGCGGCACTGCGGGCTAATGCAGCCGCGCCTCCCCGGGGCTCTTGGAAAGAGCGTCAAAGGGCGGGAGGTGAAGGCGGCTGATGGACGTTCTATCCCCGGCCGCCCTGCTCTCTATCACCCTTTGTCCTCCAGCCTCCCCCGGGCTCTCGGCCTGCGGGCCTGGTTGCTAGGCGGAAGCGGGGCGCGGCGGCGTCCGCTGCGCCTGCCCGGGCGTTTGAATAGCGGCTCAGCAGGCGGCAAAAGGTGCCGGCGCGGCGGGTTTGTAGGGCGGCAGGGCCGGGCAGCGGAGCGGCGATCGGCGAGCCGGGGCTGGGTTAGGGCCTGGGCGGCGGGCCGGGTAGCCGGGCCGGCCTGCGCACCTCACTCGGCTTCTTTCCTGCAGACCCCGCCGCCGCGACCATGGTCCCCAAGTCCGACCAACTGCTCATCGTGGTATCCATCCTCGAAGGTGAGCGGCCTCGGGGATTTTTAAATTTTTTTATTTTTTGCAACTGCTGCTTCCGAGCCTCAGCAGAGTAATGTGTGACCGGGGCTTTGTTAACCTTACGAACCCTGTCATCTCTGCTTTTGTGCTCCCCGAAGACTTGTTCAGTTGCACGGAGCGAGGTCTGTTAGGCAATTGATTTAAACATCTCTCCGGGGAACGTGAGTGCTATTAGGGATAAGTGATATTTAGCGTGACTTAGCCGTAGCCCCAGAGAATGTAGAAAAAAACGATCTCCATCACAAGCAGCCTGTCGATGGCTTTTATATCTGAGCTAAAAGTGCCAGCAAAGCAAGTTCTGTTCCCCAGTCCCCGCTAATGCCATTTGTAAGAACTTTGCCATTGACTTTAATACAAGCTTTGTACCATTCCAGATCTGTTGCCGAGACTGTCCCCTTTACATGTCTCGATGGCCTACCGCGGGGGCTAACCGTGGTTAAGGTGTACAAAATGATCCTTGCATGTTTGTTGAGCGAGTGGCAGTTGTTTATCGGGGACTTACTGAATGTCAGGCGCCGTCCTTGCAAGGCAGGTGGCTCTGGGTCTAAAGCTTAGGGAGAAAATTAAGTGGGCAGTGCGTCAAGCTGGGATGACCACCTCTTGCGGAATGTTTTCCTGAGGAGTTGGCTATGTGGATCTTAGAGCTAATTGGGAATGGGTCAGTTGACAAAGGCTGGACGGATGGATGGTCTAGCTGCAAAAAGCACGTAAGGTGTGGAAAAAGAAGCCATGCTTTGCTCTCAGACTCACTCAACAAATGTTGCCTCGATTTATCGTAGTTAGCTGATTGCAGCAGAGTGGGGCTTCATAAACTGGATCGGGTTATCAGTGTGAGGATTCTCACAGGTATTCCTTCAACCCTTCTCCCCTCAGGAGAAGCCTGATAGTGTTTGAGGAGAGGGAAGAAAAAAAAAACAGTGTAAAAATAGTTTCTGAGTTTGGAATAAGAAATTGACCAGAAGCTTTTAAACAATAGCAACCATAATAATTGTTTCTTGACTGCTTAAAAATACAAGATTGAGCAGGGAGTGGTGGCGACTGGGGCCTTTAATCCCAGCATTCAGGTGGCTCAGGGCAGGCTAATAATCTCTGTGAGGTCAAGGGCAACCTGGCCTGCTGGTGATTTCCTGCACCCCCCACCCCAACAAACAAATAACAAAACTCCCAAATTAAAAAAAACCCCGCAAGACTGAAACAATTCGTTGACTTCTAATTGGTTGATAGAGGCTGTTAAATTTGGAACTGGGACCTTCTCTATAAAAAAGAAATATGTAGCCGGGCGTGGTAGCACACGCCTTTAATCCCCAGCACTCGGGAGGCAGAGGCTGGTGGATTTCTGAGTTCAAGGCCAGCCTGGTCTACAAAGTGAGTTCCAGAACAGCCAGGGCTATACAGAGAAACCCTGTCTCGAAAAAAAAAAAAAAAGAAAGAAAAGAAAAGAAAAAAGAAATATGTAGTGATTTTCTGTCCTCGGTGATATAGGGGTCTGTTTTACTTGGGATGAACACATTGGTGTACAAGACACTATATGTTGGGCTACACTATAATAATAATGTGATGCAGACCATCAACGTGGGTTTGGCAGGAGGAGCAGTGATCGAAATAGCTTCTTTCCTAAGCCCTAGACAGACAAGCGTAGAAGAAAGTCATTTCTGGTGACTAGATCAGCCAGGATAATGAGAGTGAACACGGTGGGTAGACCGAGGCGGCAAGAGGAAGGTGAGTATTTAGGAATATTGTACTTGGCCAGAATGAACCAGAGTGAATCGGCTTTGGAGGACCTCGGATGCCAAAGGAGTGTTATTCTAAGAAAAGTGTCCGTGGCTGTAGTCCCACCTAGAAAAAGGAACTTGGCCCATGTTTGGTTTATGAGTTGTATTCAGGAAAGAGAACCAGGAGGCAGGGATGTCGGTTAGGTTGTCACCACAGACACACCTCAAACTGGCATAAGGTCTCCTCCCCAGCCCTGCTAGTGTTTATATTCAGCCTGGGTACCCAGGCGTCCTCGCTGTCCTTGATTCTCTCCCCATCCCTGTCTTCCAAACGATCGATGAGGGTTGATTTTATTCTAGGTGTTATACAGTCTCCACTACATGCCTGTGTTCAGACCTTTACTATCTACCCCTAACCCATAGTAATGGTCTCAGTCTGTTTTCTTAACATTTCCTTCCTCTCCAGAAATAGCTGCTGCCCTGAACTACCTGGCAGTCGCCTTTCTCATCCATAGATACTGTCTTAATTTTTTCAGAGTTCTAAGGGGTTACTAAACTCTCAGAGTAGTAAACAGGACCCCTCCTATTAAGAATGCCTGCTCACCCTTTAGGTGTCATATATCCCCAGGACTCTGGTTACACTGAGCTACTTATCATTTCTTAGCTACATTCCTAGAAATGTCTCTTATTAAAAGGATCTGAATTTCTACGTGGGGCAGAACCATTGTGTGCTGGGCTCCAGGATAGACACACAAGGCTTCTGTTGTCTGCCTTCTCTCCGTGATAAAGACCAGGTGGCCTGGGGAGGAAAGGGTTACCTCATCCTGCATCCCAATCCCAGGTCATCATTGAGGGAAGTCAGAGCAGGAACTGAAGCAGTCCATGGAGGACTTATGATGCTTGCTGGTTTGCTTCCTGGGGCTTCCCCAGCCTGCTTCTAAACTATACAGGACCGCCTGCCCAGGGATGGCACCGCCCACATCACAACTGTCACTAATCAAGTAAATGACCCACCGACTTACTTACCAGCCAATCAGATGGAGGCATTTTCTTCATTGGGGGTCCCTCTTCCTAGATGACTACAGCCATGTTGGGAAAAAAAAACAAAAAAACCCCTAATCAGCACAGAGTTTAAAACAAGAGCCTCAGGCTGCCATCGTTAAAGGGCATTTTCAGATTTATTTCTTTACTTTTGTATCTGTGTGAGTGTGTGCATACCTGTTCATGCCTTTAGAGGCCAGAAGCCAGCTTTGGCCACCTCCTCAACCACTCTACCTGTTCTCCCTGAAGCTGGGAGCCAGCCTCCCTCAGTGATCCTGGTGTCTCTCAGCTGATGCTCTGGGAGCTGCAGTTATGTCACAGGCTGCCTGGCTTGTTCCCCACAACCCCAGTCCTCACGCTTGAGCAGCAAGGCTGCTTCTCACCATCTCTCTAGTCCCTCACCTGACACTCCTAAGGTTGCTGTTGGGGTCCTTTTCTTTCTTAAAATCAGAGCATTTCTTTTTGTGACTGACTGTTGAAGTTCTCAAGATGAACTGCGTGCTGCAATGGTTGCCTCTCTTGGTTTGGGTGGTGTTGATGGACTTCTCCCTTGGCCATCTTCTAGGCACCACATTGGCACCGTCTTGGTAATCCGTTGCCCCTTCCCTTGGCACTGCAGTTTTACTTTCTCTGTGATGGGACGCCTGTGTTTGCCACAGGTGACTTGTGGGTGGTGGGTGTTTGGGTCACAGCGGTGGCACGTGTGTGTCACAGGGTGACTTGTGGGTGGTGGGTGTTTGGGTCACAGCGGTGGCACTTGTGTGTCACAGGGTGACTTGTGGGTGGTGGGTGTTTGGGTCACAGCGGTGGCACGTGTGTGTCTTGGTGAGGTGCTTCAGGGTTTTACACACAGTGCAGTTCTTTTTCAGCTTCTGCTGCCGACAGACCCTGTTTAAGGTTTGTTCCGGGGTCTCGTCATCCAGGCTCTTGGCTTCCACTTGCAAGTGTTGGGGTTATCTGTGTGTGCCACCAACTTGACAAATTTGGTCTTTTCTACCCATTTAATTCCTAACCAAGAACTGGTGTGTGTGTGTGTGTGTGTGTGTGTGTGTGTGTGTGTGTGTGAGAGAGAGAGAGAGAGAGAGAGAGAGAGATGTTTATTTAATAGTGGTTATAATTCCCTTCTCTCAGAGTGAAGGCCACAGTCATTGACTCTGTGCATGAGGGTTAGCAATTCTTACTCTCTGTTTACTTTCTTCCAGTTTTGAAATTTTCTCCCTTGTAGGCCCGTGGTTTTCTTTTTAGGACAAGGACCTGTTTTGTTCTTTTTGAAGCCATTTATTTTACCATTTATCTCCTTTTTAATGCGCTGACCTGTGAGCAAGTGAGCGGGTGCACTCATGCTGTAGGGCCTGATAACCTGAGAAATGCAGGCTTCCAGGCCCACCTAGACCTGCTGAACCTCCGCAGTGACTCATAGTCACGTGGTGCTGGAGAAGCAATAATTGCTAAGTTACAGCTTCCGGTTTATGAAAGTAAGTGCAGACACATTTGAGAGATAGTTTATGCAACATGCCGGCCAGTCAGCTCCCTGCCCCAGACCTCCGTATTTAAGGCGTGCGTCAAGTGATCCTCTTTGGTTTCTGTATGTGTGTGTCCTCTTTCACCAGGTCGCCATTTCCCCAAACGTCCGAAGCATCAGCTTGTGGTGGAAGCAAAGTTTGATGGAGAGCAGCTGGCTACTGATCCTGTCGACCACACTGACCAGCCAGAATTTGCTACTGAGCTAGCCTGGGAGATCGACAGGAAAGTCCTTCACCAGCACAGGTGAGGCTGCCCGCACTGCGGCAGCGTCTTTGTCCTTTCTTACGGCTTCTTATGTTTTATAACCTCCTGGTTATAGTGATCATCACGTTTGTTGGTTGTTTTGTTTTGTGTGTGTTTTTGCATTTTTGCTCCTGAGACAGGGTCTTTTCTTAGTTTGATTTTGTGTTGTGATAAAGCACCCTCATGAAGGAACTTAAGGGACAAAGGGTAATTTAGCCCCCAGTCCAGGCTACCGACCTCGTTGTAGGGAAGTCAGAGTTGCAGGAGCTTGTGGTGGTCAGTCATACTCCATCTGCAGTGGGGCGCACAGTGGGGCGCATAGTGGGGCACACAGCAGTGCCTTTATGCACACATGCTTGTGCTCACCTTACCTTCCTAGCTCTTACACATTCAGGACACCGCGCCTGGGCATGGAGCTGCCCACATGGGCGAGGCTTCCCACCTCAACTGCACTTACATTATACATTTTTAAATGGACTTCATGACTTGAAACAGTCAAGAACATCAGTACTTTTATTTATTAAATGATTAAAAATATAATTCTAAAAGCTGGGCATAATATAAAATGGTTTGCTTCTAATCCCAGTTCTTTGGAGGTGGAGGAGTTCAAGGCTAGCTTGGGCTACATAGAACCCTGTCTCAGAAAAAAGGAAAGGCAAAAAAGAACCTACCACCATCAAAACTCCCACTTCACTTTGGAACTAAATCAAATCAGAACAGAAAATTAGCAAAATTCAAGAATTCTTACTGCTTTTATTGCTGGATTAGAACATAAATTTATTTGAAGGTCTATTTTTAATAAATGTTAAGGTTTTGTCTTTTTACTGCCATTGAGAATATTTGCGTAGGCTGAGTTCTATTATGAGATGTAACTGTCTAAGCACCACGTGATACAGTCCTTTGGTTATTTAGGCTAAGAATTCCTAAGTCAATTTTGTGCTAAGTGGAGTTAGTGATTCCATTGGATCAGTGATGCCGTATCTATTGAGCTCTGTGCATAAGCCTGAATAGGGTTTCCCAGATTCACAAAAAAGACCATACTATACTGTCATCTTACAGAAAACATTGCCAAGTGTTATATTACTAAATTTTAGTTAGATTTTGTGATATTTAATTATTAAGTTTACTTTTTTTTTTAGCTACAAAGAAAGTGAAGCAAATATGTTTCTGTATCTTTTATATAGAACAGTACTGTATAAAAAAATTTTTTTGTCACTTTTAAACTTGATAATTTCTGACTTGCAGAGGATTGGATATATCAGTTGTATAGGAAGAACTTAGTTGACCTAGTAGGTATATAGATAAATAGATAAAAATAAGAGTAGATATAGTGTTGGCCCACCAAATGTGTAATTTGGAGGATACAGTTATCTTATGGCTGTGAGAAAGCTGGCTTAAGATAGGAAAGCCTCACTCTTTACCACGGACATCGCTGCAGGTTACAGCGCACGCCGATCAAGCTCCAGTGCTTCGCCTTGGACCCTCAGACTGCTGCCAAGGAAACCATAGGCTACATTGTTTTGGACTTAAGAACAGCTCAAGAAACAAAGCAGGTATGGTTCTTTTGGCTTTGTTTATTATGATGATAATAGTTGATTAAAGAAATACCATATGAAAGAACAAAATACCAAGTCACAGCCTCAGGATGAGTGTAGACTCATGCTTCAGTTTTTGAGTTGGATTTGAAAATTTCCAACCTTTCACTTGTTCTTGTGAGCCATCTTTCTCCAGGAAACTTGTTCTGGAGCTCAAGCCTGTGTAAAAGGAACTACCCCCCACGGCAGAGGCTGGGCTCTTCCCTTAGAGGCTGCCCTCCTCCAGTGCCCTTGGTTCAAGTGAACATTCCTCACCCCTCTCCGTTTCCCCAAATCCTAAATCCAGAAGTCTCCTGGACACTCTTCTGCTCCCTCCTTCTTAGCCATCCGATGCAGGTGATTTTGTGCACTTGTGATCTTTTCTGCGTTTTCCCGGCTGCTGTCCCTTCTAAGCCGCCGTAGTTTCTTACCATGGCTATCACAACGCCCTGGTTGGTCCCCTTGCTTTCTAGCTCTGCATCCTTGGAGCTGTTTTACTGAGATGTATCTACTAAACCCCAGCTCAGGACACAGTTTTCCCTAACCTTCCTCATGAAGCTTAATACTCTGCAGCACTTTTGAGACTGAGGCAGGAGGATTACAAGTTTGAGGTCATCCTGGACTACATACATACTAAGACCTCACCTTCTACAAAGTAGCCCCTAAAACCTTTAAAGGTTCATGTCAAGCCAAAACAAATGTTTTTTAGAGACAGTTTGAAGGAGCAGCAGCCTGGCCCTGGTGTGCTGCCTTGTGCCTGTGACTGCTGAGGAGCCTTGGGCTGCCTTGCCACACTCCCCTCAGCATCTTAGCTCCTCAGACACACACCAGGGTCTGGCAGTGGTAGGGCACCCTTAATCCCAGCCTGGGGCATCGAAGGCAAGTGGATTTCTGTGAGTCTGAGGCCAGCCTGGTCTTCAGAGTGAGTTCTGGGACAACCAAAGCTACACAGAGAAACCCTGTCTTGAACTCCTCCTCACCCCCTCCGCACCCCCCCACAAAAGAACACAAACAAAATTGTACCAAAATAGACAATGTTTTTTGTTCTGATAAAAAACATTGAGTATGTTTCAATTGATGTTACTTCTGGCCCTGCCCTGGGTCTCAGGATTGAAGCTTAGGGCCTCTTTTGTGCTAGACGTGAGTCCTATACTGAGCTGTATCTGTAGTTCTTATTTCTTACTCTGAGTTACCCCTGTAGGCCTTGCCTCCTAAGTAGCCAAGAATACAGGTTTGCCTTATGTTTTCCTTTTTATTGATATGTCTTTTCAAGGCTTTTATAAATCCTATATTTCTTATATTACCATAATAATATTATTATGATATTATAGTAGGCTCTTTAAAAAAGGACCTAAAGGCTTTTATAGTAGTTGGCAACAATAACTCATTTAAGGACAAGCATGTGGATCAAGGTTAACCTTGAACTCCTACCACTCTTGCCTCAGCAACTTAAAGTGTTACATATAGATAGTCATGTGTCAGCTATATTAAACTTTTTTTAAATGTATGTATAGATGTGAAATGGTGCCCCTGCTGACTGGTTCCTGCACCTGTGGTACACTTTGTCCTGGCTTGAGCCATGTGTTCTAGCTGGTCTGGGCACTGGAAATGCTGAGGGTGCTGTCTTGGGGTTAGTCAGGTACTGTAGTCCACCACACCCTAGGAGAAGGCCTTTGTTGTGAGTCTGCCCAATAAATGGGTCATGATGCAGAACAGGGCCTTTTCTGTAACATTTTATGCTATTTGTTAGTAGTATCTTAGTCACAGTTGTAATGCTGTGAAGAGACTGTGACATCTCTTATAAAGGGCAATGTTTAACTGGGGCCTTGTTTATAGTTGTAGAGGCTTTGTTCATGATTGCTGTGTTGGGCAGCATGGTCACAGGTATGACAGCATGGCAGGCACCGGGCTGGAGAAGCAGCTGAGAGCTGCTGCTTGCTTCATGGCTTGAGAGAGTGAGATAGGGTTTAGTATGGGCTTTTGAAACCTCGGAGCCCACCCCTGTGACACGTTTCCTCTAACAAGGTCATGCTTGTTCCCAATAAGGCCACACATACTCCAGTAAAATCGCACTCCAGTCCTTCTAATCCTTTCAAATGGTTCCACTCCTTGGTGACTAAGCATTCAAATGTATCAGCCCATGGGGGCCATTTCTACTCAGAGCACCGCAAGTCATAACGTTTTCATTTTCTTAGTTGTTATAAACAAGGCAGAGTCCAAAGCAGAGGTCTAATAGCAGCACTGAGCAAAGGAGTTGAGGGAACAGATGATAACAGGCTTTCGCCATTGATGAATGGCGTGATATCGGAGACAAAAGACTGAAGATAGATGTGTATTGTTTTCTTCCCTGTGATATTTACTTGACAAAGTATTGGACTGGGAACAGAGAAGACTGTCTAAACACTTCAATATGTTTCTTGAAGGGAAATGTAGTTGATGGCTTCCTAATCAATATTAGTTTCTTTTGAAGAAAATGTGAAAAGAAATTTTGTTGCACTCTGAGACAGGGCGTCCCTGTGGAGCCTTGGGAGGCCTGGAGCTCACTGCATAGACAGGTTGACTCAGAACTCGGAGATTTGCTTGCCTCTGTCTCCTTAGTGCTGGGATTAAAGGCTCTGCCACCATATGCAGGGTTTATATTTTCTTAAGAGGGGAAAAGTACTGAGAAGGCTGCAGGGGAAAAGTGAAAACCTCAAAGAACATTCTGAGTACTTCCTCCGTAAACATCGTGTGCTTTCTGCTTTGTCGTGTAGGCTCCCAAATGGTACCAGCTGCTGAGTAACAAATACACCAAGTTCAAGTCCGAGGTGCAGATAAGCATCACTTTGGAAACAGATACAAAGGCCCAGGTGGATAGTTTTAAAGCAAAAGGAGCCCCGCCTCGGGATGGAAAAGGTCTGTACATCACCTGTCTCTGGTGGGTTTTGTCGTTTGCTGTGTGTGTTTGTTTGTTTGTTTGCTTGTTTTGAGATAGGGTCTCAAGCTGACCAGCGGGTCTGGCCCTCACCGTGTAGCTGAGGCTGGACTCCTTATCCTCCTGCCTCAGCTTCTTGGTTGTCTGGGTTAGAGGTGTGCACAGTCGCATGTAGTTTTGCACATCTTCTCATAAAGACTTTCTTGCACAAGTACCTCTGTGCTCTCACTTTAGGAAGGGTGACGTCCTGGGAGTTGTGTGCAGAAATATAAGCTGAGTCAGCCCGTGTGTCAGGCAGACACGGTATGGTGGGCACATGTCACATGTGCAACACTTGAGTGCTTCGCTCTCAGAATTTAATTTGATCTTCAACAACCACATTAAAGCTTTGCAGAAGGAAAAATGGAGACTGAAGAACATTCAGTTTTCTGGTACAAGTAGTAAATGATCCCGGGATTGGGATTTCAACATCTGGCCTGTGTGTCTGCTCCTAATCATAGGCTGTTCTCGCTACAGTAACACATTCCTTTGTGAACCACTAAAGGAGAGGGGTTGCTTGCTGATGGTGTGAGCACGCAATTTTCATGTGCCGTGTGTGACAGGATCCCACTGTCTGCCTGTTGCTCCTGCAGTTGCAGCACCAAGTGTGCCCGCTCTTCTGCAGCCCCCAGCACTCTTATCCAGTTCTAGTCTTGTGTATGTCCTTTTCTTTTTCCATCGTTGGTCAATTTGCAAACCGTTGACCCTATCTGGTCTTTTCACACTGACCGTATTGGTCTCCTCTCAATTCCTTTTCATGGTTTTCCCTTATTGTTAAACTCAATGGGCTGAGGTCTGTCCCTGTCTCTCCAGCCACCGCTCTTACTGGTCATCAGTCCTCAGTGATCTGGCACTCTTGTCTCAGATCTTTGCTTTTGTATTTAATAATGGCAGTGAACATGGGCCTCAAACTGCTGGGTAGGCATCCTGCTGAGGCTGTGCCATCAGCATTTGTCACCAACTTTTTTGTTTTGAAATAGTACCCTAGTTGCCCAGGCTGACTGGAAGCTAGCCCTGTGTCAGGCGGGCAGCAGGCCTTGGCCATGGAGTCCATTTGCTCCCAGTATTTGGGATTGCAAGTCTGCCCCATGAGGCCTCCTCAGCCCTGAGTTCTCTGGCTTCATTAACTTGCACTTGCTTCTGGGTCTGCTATGTACTGTGTCTGTATGGAACATGCCGGGTCTCTGTTCATTCACCTGCTTGCTCTCTCAGCCAAGTCTAGCATAGTCGTCCTACAGAGCTCATCCGTTCATAAAGAAGCCTGCATCATATTCCTTTTCTATGTGGCCTGTTCAGTAATTTTAAAAATACTTTACTTCAGAATATATATATATATATATATATATATATATATATATATATATACTTCTATATTTACGTATAGAAAAATAAAGTTAAAGCTTCCTAGAACAAAAAAAAATTAAAGGAAACCTTTTGCAATACTGTGCTCATGGAAATGGCTAACTTCTTAGTTAAATCCTTATAGCAAGTTTTCAGATGTGTATAATGGGCCAGGTCTTGTGTGAATTCCAGCACATGAGCAGTTAAGATAAGACAATTGTGAACTCAAGGCCAGCTTAGGTTACATAGTAAGTTACCCAGGACAGACTGGGTAACATAATAAATTCAGGACCAAACTGGGCTGTATACTAAGATCCTATCAAAAAATAATAAAATATGGGAAAGTGCAGTCTAACATAGCTGTGTTTTTGTCTGTGTAGTTCTTGCTAGCCTGTCAGGAGTTGACCCAAAGGACATTGTTGCAGTATTGAATGAGGAAGGAGGCTACCACCAGATTGGACCAGCAGAGCATTGTACTGACCCCTTTATTTTGTCAGTGACCATAGCATTTGCCACCCAGTTGGAACAGGTAAGACATTCCCCTGGACTAACAGCTTTTATCAAGTGTTTGAAGTCACATTTGTCTTCTGTGAGCCCTTGTACTCGCATGCACATTCCCACACCTGGACTCACACTCCTCATACACGTTGTTTAAAAAGTATAAAAATGTTTACAATATTTTCACACCAGTAAGCATTTTTCTATAGATTTCAACATCTTGAGGACAAGAGAATAGAACAGTTTCAGGGTTAAGGGACAGTGTATGTGGCATTGTGAGGAGTAAGGAAGGGGACTTCTACAGTGGCTCTTTTGAATAATATACCGTTTGACGAAATTAGCAATGTCAGGAACATTTGGGTTGGGGGTTATATTTTATTGTGTGTATACTTACAAATATTAGCCTGTTGTCATGGATGCTAGCAGAAGATAGTACATTCCTCTGTCAGATCAGAGGACTTTCTTACGTAGTGAACAACATAAAAATGGGTGTGTTTTCTTGAGCCTCTCTCAGCCCTCAGAAAAGTAGCCCATTTGCTACTTTTCTGTTGCTGTGATAAAACTGTAAGCAAGGCCACTGCGGAAGAAGGCTTTCTTTGAGTGCAACAGGTCCAGAGGGATAGAGCCATCCCGACAGGGAACCGTGGCAGCAGTGGCCTGTATGGTGGCAGGAAGCAGATCTGTGATTTTCTGCATCTGGGAAAAGGCGGTTGTGATTGCTCACTGGCTACATTGTTTCTATTTGGGTGAACCCAAGACACTTAGTGTTTTCTTCTCAGCACTTAACTCAAAAGCAGGGAGAAAGCATTTAGCACAAACTAAAGTCCCTTTGCAGAGGCCAGGCAGCTGCTGGGAGGGTTTCTACAAGGGTGCACAGACAGAGGGGCAGCTTGTTCACTGTTGTAAGGTTAACCGTGAAGTCTTGAAAGCTTTGAAAGGCATCCTGTGCCTGAGTTCTAGGATGTTAAAAAATTCCTAAAAGACCCTCTGCCTGTACTAGGAATTACTTGGAAGTTAAACATACTATGAAATACATAAAAGCCACTGTAATACAACTTTTTTATATCAGTTTTTCATCATGAAATAAAAGAAATAGTTCCCTAACTAAACTTCCCTGAAGGTAGTCATCGTTAAGGGCAGTGTGTGGTCCTCCAGCTACTGCCCAGTCATTTCAGCCAGCACTGTGATCAGCACTGTTGTGTGATGATATTCTTTCCTTTCAACTTCACTAAAACAAAAGGAGGCACAAAACAATTATGTCATTTTCTGAAGGTTTCTCCAGAATTAGTGTTCTTTACAGTTACGTATCTCAGTCCATGTGACTAAAATCCTCTCAAGGACATTAAAATGTCGGTTAAAACAAGCAGTGCGCATTTAGTGACGGTTAGCTGTCCCGTGCTGTGGTGTAAGTGTTTTTCCTGCATGTGTGCAAGTCTGTGCACTATTTGTGTGCTTGCTACCCTCAAAGGCCAGAAGAGGGCATCAGATTCCTGGCAACTGGAGCTATGGATACTGGCAAGCCATCATGTGGCTGCTGCAAATTGAACCTCGCTCCTCTGAAAAGCAGTAAGTGCTTTAACCACTGAGCCATCTCTCCAGCTACACTATAACTTGTTTTAGCTTAGCAATACATTTTATTTAAGTGTCATTTCATAACAGTGTGTCATTGTCCACCGAGACATATGATATATGGCTGTATTTAAGCCATTTCCTATTGAGACATGAAATGTTCATAGTGCAGTGCTTAGCAGGGTTTTAGTGAACATTCACAGTCTGTTTTCTATCTTGGCCTGGTGTGCTGGTTCATGCTTGTACTCTGTCACCTGGAAGGCTGAGGCAGTAGGTTCTGTGTGAGGACAACCTTGGCTGTAGCAAAATTGAGATCAGCCTGGTGTACATGTCACCCTGACTCAGAAAACCAAAACAAACAAAAAGACAAAAAAGATGATGTTTTCTCTCTCATAAACACCAATACCATCTTTTAGTCATTTATTGCCACAAGCTAGCAGCTGAGAAGTGACATTCCTCGAATGGTGTGTAGCCACTAAAGCTTTGTCAAGTGTCTTACAGCTGAGCTGCATCCCCAGGTTTTGGTGTTTGTGAGACGTGTGGTCTTGTTATATAGTGCAAGTTAGTCTGAAACCCATAGTCCTCCTCCCTTAGGGTCATGAGCAGTGGACTTTAGGACGTACCATACTATTTACTTCTAGAATTTGCTCCCAAAGTACTTAATTGGACTGATTTTTGTGTGTTTTGTTATGTTTTAAATTAAAAGCATAAACTAAGATTTAATCTATAAAGTAGCTTTGATTAAGACTTACCATTTTCTCATTTATAAAAGTAGAGCCTTTTTACTAGAATAAGCATCAGATAAAAGTGCATGATAATAAGAAAAGCTTAATTTAAAATACATGGTTTCTTCCAAGAAGAACTTTCACATATTCATGAAATGGAAGCTGGAAAACAATGAAGCCTTGGGTCTCTTTTGGACTTTTCAAATGTTAAGTTGGTTAATTGATTATTCCTTGTCTCTTGTAGCCCAGGGTGGCCTCGAACCTAGTTGCAGTTGTGGATGTCCTTGAACTCTTGATCCTCCTGCCTTTACCTGAGAAGCACTAGAATTACAGCTTGCACCACAAGTTTGATGCACATTTTATCAGATTAGGTAGGGTGTGTGGCATTTGTCTGTAATCCTAATATTAGGGAGACAGAGGCCGGCAGATCTGAGTTCAAGGCCAGCCTGCCTGATCTACATAGCAAGTTCCAGACCAGCAGCTCTACATACTGAGACTGCCTGCTCTACCCCCAACCCCTACTCCCATATATTAGGGGCTGGAGGAATGGGTTAGTGTCAAGTGCCTAGGCCCTGGGTTTGGTTTCCAGTACCTAGATGGAAGCTCACAACTGCCTCTAATTCCAATGGGGAATCCATTGCCCTCATCTGGCCTCCATGGGCACTGACTACAAGTGGTGCATTTATCTACATGAGGGTAAAACTCTCACATACATAAAATGAAAATAAGTAAATCATTTAAAAGTAATCAAATTAATAATTTGGGAGCAATGATGAAAGTAAGCAGAATGCTACATGCTTCAACCCACCACTCAGGAGTCTAAGGCAAGAAGACTGTGAGTTTCAGACCAACTTGTACTATATAACAAGGCCTTGTCTCACAAAATGCCAAAACCTGGAGATATAGCTTAATTGTAAAGCACTTGCCTGGCACTTATAAGAGGTTCAGTTTGGCTCCAATCAGCACCACCAAAAGAAATCACTAACTAAACAGAAAGAAGGAAAAAAGGTCATTTAGCAGAGACTTAAAAATTCTGTATGGTTAATTTTAATACTTCAAATCAATGGACATTCTGGGAAGATTTTTTTTTTTTTGGAGTGCCTTAGATTCTAATAACCTCTTTTCTTTCTATATTTAGTTAATTCCATGTACCATGAAGCTTCCAGAAAGGCAGCCTGAGTTTTTCTTTTACTATTCTTTATTGGGAAACGATGTTACAAACGAGCCTTTTAGTGATTTGATCAACCCAAACTTTGAGCCGGAGAGGGCATCTGTTCGCATACGTAGCAGTGTGGAGATTCTTCGTGTCTTCCTGGCTCTTCACTCTAAACTGCAGGTAAGTGCCTCTGCAGATTGTTTTCTACTGGAGATGTTTTTAAAGCAGTGTGCATAAACCTGAGGTTATCCCTAACCTGTATTGTGTTTCCATAGTAGAGATGGTTATACCCTTTCAGTTTGGTAGGTATTAAAATCTTGAAGTCTTTAGAATTACAGTTGCTTCAGAATTTTTGGAGTTAACACATTACCTACCACACAGTTACTAAGAAGGGCTGTATCAGTTATCGGCTTCTATATTACAAGGTAGTATTTAGAGCTGGGTGAGCGTGACCCTGCAGGCAGGGGTCTGTACTGTTAGGAAAGTGGTAATTGTCAGTACACAGATCCAAATGCTTGATGGCAGAATTTACAGTTTTATAAAACCTGCCCACAGGTGTTTCTTGTAAATACGTTTCAGTTGGGTTCTGTTTAAATACAGAGGTTGAGACTAGTAGAAGTTAGTCTGCTATCCTCTCTGACAGTTGGCTTTGAGCAGCAGGACGGTAGGGTAATGAGACAAACATGCATAGTTACGTAGTCAGTTACGAATCAAGCTCAGTCACCAGACTTTGCATTTTGGGCGGCTCATGAGGTATTAAATATTAGAGGTAGTAAACCTTAAACATGTTTAACCCAATACCTGCTAAACCCAAGATATTTAGAAAACTAGAGACTGTATAAAATATTAAAATTTGAGGAAAAGTACTTTCAATTTTATTCTTTATCAATATCATTGGCTTATCTGCGTCTGATGCACATTAAAGTTAGGAAGATACTTCGTTGGGGAGCTGGCAAGCTATCTCAGTAGTTAGAAGTGTTGGCTGCCCTTACAGAGGAGCAGAGTTCCTTTCTCAGCACTCTCAGGGGGCTCACAGCTGCCTGTAACTCCAGTTCCAGGAGATCCCCTGTCTTTCTGTAGACCTTGGGCACCTGCGGGGCTATGGGTTTGGGGGAAAGAGGAGAGTGGGAGAGAACCCACATCCCACCAGAGTTCTGGTGCTCTGGACAAGCAGATGCAGGACTGCTGCATGCTTTCTACTCCACCCCGGGGTGGGCAGATCGGCGGGGGTGGGGGTGGGGGTGGGGAGTAGGGGGGCTTGTGGGGGTTGTGGGGGTTGTGGGGGTGGACAAGGAGCAGCCCTAGGTACCAGATTCCCAGCTTCCAGATAAGGCAGCCCAGCTGAGAACAGAATGGGGGCAGCCATGGGACCAAAGGGCAGGGAGATAGGGTGCTGGGTGGTTCCCAGGTGGGCGGGAGTCCTTGGTCTGGTCCTTGGGTGGAGTGCAGAAAGGCCTTCCTGAGGGAGGTTAGATGTGGTTCTTAAGGGGAAAGCCTATCCAGTCCTTCAAGCATGGTGGGCTTTGATTATCAGAGACAGTCTATGGTTTTTAGAGCTTTATTGTAGAAAGGCAGGGAGAAAGAACGTAGAGAGAGAGAGAAGCCGGGCAGTGGTGGCACACGCCTTTAATCTCAGCACTTGGGAGGCAAAGGCAGGCGGATTTCTGAGTCTGAGACCAGCCTGGTCTACAAAGTGAGTTTCAGGACAGCCAGGGCTACACAGAGAAACCCTGTCTCGAAAAATAAAAAAAAAAAGAGAGACAGAGAGAGACAGAGACAGACCGGCCATGGCCACGTGGAGAGAGGGGGGAAGGGAAAGAGAGAAGGAGGGCTAGAGAGTAAGAAAGGTGAGAGCTTAAAGATAGTGAGGAGGGGCCAAGCAGCCCCTTTTATAGTGGGCTGGGCTATCAGGTAGCTGTGGGGAGGAGTTTACCTGGCTATAGTCTGGTAACTGTGGGAGTGGAGTCTAGCCAGAATGCCAGAAGCTTGGGGCTTTATCCGTGTGACTGATAGTCACCAGAATCATGGAGTTGGGGGCTCTGTGGTGTCAGGCACCTGACTCTGGGAATGTGGCTTGCTTTTCCATCCCTTGTAGAGTTTTCTCTACTGGGTCACTGGAGCAAGCCCCATTCAACCAAAATAGGCTGCCTATCATAGTCCCACAGGTACCTGCAGTCACATGTACACATACAGACACACACAACCCATGCACATGAAATTTAGAAATATATGTAAAAATACATTTTAAAATGAATAAATAAATGAAATTGCTTTGTTTCTCTTATATGAAAAAAATATTAAAAGGCTGACGAGATTGCTCAGTGGGAAAGCTGTTTGCCTCAAAAGCCAGGCAATGTGAGTTAAATTCCTTAAACCACATAAAGGTGGAAAGGATAGAACCAACTTTATAGAGTTGTTCTCTGATCTCAACCCCCCCCCAAACATACACACACACACACATCTCACATGTGTATGCATGCACATATGGTAGCAATAAATAGGCCAGAAGTAACTGCATCTTTAGTTTTCTAAAGATACTCGCCTGGGGCTTGTTGCTAGAAGCACTAGCCTTGCTACCCAACCCTGCGGTGCCACGTTTGGGTCTCAGCACCTGTGTATTCAGCTATTAGTGGTTTCATATCCTGTAATATGCACCATTGGAGGCAGACAGGATGGTCACCAGGGCCTGCTGGCTGCTAGCCTTACCACAAAACATGAGCTCCAGGTTCAGGGAGAGACCCTGCCTCAGAAGAACATGGTGGAAAGTGATGAAATGGACCTGGTCCTCTCCTGGCTGTCTCACATGTGTACACACACAGAGGTGTGCACAAGGTACACAGTAAACTAGAGAAATGTCTCACACAGGAAGTTCCCCCGCCCCAGTACCTTTAATACGGTTATGGTTACATATATCTGTACAGGTCTGTAGGAGACAGAGCAGGAGATTACAGCTCAGAGCCAGCTTTTTATGTAGAGTAAGGCACTGCCTCAGAAGTTATTGTATGTCTGCTGTAATTCTGTCACTACTAAGATGAGAGGAAAATAATAGAGCAATTTCTTACTGTTCTTTAGTGTGTAGTCTCCCAAGATTTTAGCATAGTACAGGGCAAAAGAGTTGTGTGTGTGTGTGTGTGTGTGTGTGTGTGTGTGTGTGTAGTATCTTTAAGGGTGGTAATGTTGAGCTCTGGCTTGGTTGTCGTGGACTAACAGAGCCTCTTCCCTGTGGTTTGTTTTCTCTCACCTTTTACTCTCTACCATTTGGTTTTATAAACAATATCTGGAAATAAAATGAAGAAAAACTTAATATGTTTGATGAATGATTAATACAAACATTATTTGTGTTTTTAAAATCCTAAATCTAGCGGACTCTTTAAGACCTGTGCTTAATGAATGAGACAGTGGAAGAAAGACTCTTGAGACATTTGATTTCTATTTAAATTTACACTGATTTTAGTTGTATAATTTGCATATTCAAAGAAGTATATTCAATTTAATTAAATATTAAAACAAGCACAGCTCACTGATGAGACTAAACATAAGTTTATGTTATTTAAGAAGGGTGGGGGTTGCTGGAGAGATGGCTCAGTGGTTAAGAGCACTGACTGTGCTTCCAGAGGTCCTGAGTTCAATTCCCAGCACCCACATGGTGGCTCACAACCATCTGTGATGATTTCTGATGTATCTTTTGGGATGCAGGGCGAGCACTCACAGATCTTAAATAAACAAACAAATTAGTCTTTAAAAAAAAGAAAAGGGGGAAATATAAAGCCCTGTTTTGATTTTTCCTTTCTATTAGATCCATCTCTGCTGTGGAGACCAGTCACTTGGCAGTACAGAAATACCTTTAAATGGATTACTGAAGAAGGGCAGTACAGAGATTAACCAGCATCCGGTCACAGTGGAGGGTGCTTTTACCCTTGACCCTCCCAACCGAGCCAAGCAGAAGCTAGCTCCGGTCCCTCTGGAGCTGGCCCCAACTGTGGGAGTGTCCGTGGCTCTGCAGAGAGAAGGCATCGATTCCCAGGCAGGTGGTGACTCCGCTTTCACTTGTCATTTCTCCCAGGCTCTTGTCGACAAACGTTGAATCTTTGTAGTGTTCCTGGCATAAGGTATTTTATTCTTCTTTATTAGTGCCGTGCATTTTTACTGTATCTCCTTTCTGAATAAATCTTCAGAAAGCCCAGTCTGACTGCACCTTGGGCCTTGGCCTCTGGGACAGCCTTCTGCAGGGAAAACTGTTTCCCGCTCCCAACTCAGAGCTGTTTATAGTGCCAGAAGGCAGCTGCTGAGAGAGGACAGCTGGTGTGGAGTCTGCAGTAGTGCTATCTTTTTTTGCCAGATACAACCTTAGCTAAAGCATGATTCTTGGTGCCTTAGTGCTTCCTTCTCTCCGTGGCCCTTTGTTGTTCTCCTCCTCTTCCTTCTCCCCTTCTTCCTCCTTCTCCCCTTCCTCTTCCTCCTCCTCTTCATCCTTTTCCTCTGCCTCCTCCTGATCCTCCTATTATTATTATTATCTTTAGCTTTATTAACAATTAACTATCTTCTTGTTCTTTCAAAGGATTTATATGTAGGTTACAAACTAAAGATAGGAAAACTGAAATGAGAGTTTAAAAAGCCCTCACGTGGAAAGAGCAGACTGGGTGGAGAGGGAGTGGGACAAGGTTGTGGAAGACTGTCACACCCAATGTCTAGGCTTGCTATCATTGCCCTGTCTTGGTTCCGGGGCCTAACCCTAACATGTCAGGCTTCGCCTCTCTTCTCAGATACCTCTTCTTAGCCATTAGGATGCATTTTGGTATTCAGTTCTGGATACTGTATTTTCCTTTCTGTTCATCTTCCTTTTTCTGGTCCTAGATGCTTTAAGGAAATTATGAAGAAAAATAGACTAGGAATATCCAGACTGGGAAAGGAAGCATGTACTTTCTAAAAAGCAACGCCAAGTTTTTTGCTTAATTATGAAGGAAAGTATTTTGCAAATTATACTTTATTTTTAAAAATTGTTTTTAGTCTTTAATTGAATTAAAGACCCAGAATGGACATGAGGCAGAGCATTCACAGAAGAGAGTTTTAACCCCCATAAAGGAGAGGACACTCACTGAGCCAAAATCACCAAGGGCATCCCCTGCCCCGCCCCCGCCTCCAAACCAGAGGACACCTCCAACCAAGGACGATGCAACAGAAAGTGAAGTGGAGAGCCTGCAGTATGACAAGGACCCAAAGCCGACTGTGAAGGGTAAGGCGTGCTTTGAACACACACGCAGGGGAGTGGGATCTACAGTCACTTCCTGTCTGAGAACATTCGTGAGTGGCTTAGTGAAAACTGCAAACTTCATTTGGGACTCAGAAATATGTGGGGATATAAAAATTCCAACTTAATGTCACTTTAGCCTAGTAAGTTTTTAATAAGGGCTTGATAAGAGAAGTCCCCATTGTACTTTTATATTATAAGTAGTCTATTCAAAAGAAATGAAAGAATATATATCCTTCAAATAGATTATTTTTTTACACTGAAATTTTTAAAAATAGACCCATCAACTGCTTCCTGTAGTAAGTTTTGTAATAAGAAAGTTTGGTAATGTGAGTATCTAGTGTCTTTTAAAGATTTATTTATTTTTAATTATGTGTAGTTTGTGTGTGTGTGTGTGTGTGTGTGTGTGTGTGTCTATATGTGAATGCAGGTACCCAGGGAAGTCAGAGGCATCAAATCTCTGTAGAGTTACAGGACTTGTGAGTGGGCACTGGGAGCCAGACTTCCATCTATGCAAAAGCAGCACGTACTCTTAGTCATCACTGAGCTCTCTCTAGCCCCAAATGTAGCCACTTTCACAAAATACCCCATTCACTGCTAAGGCTCTATAGTTAAGAGCCAGTAGTGTAAGTAGGCAGCGTAGACTAGGAGTCAGATGTCTGGAGCCTAAGTTTACTCTATCACTGAGTAGCTGTAAGACTTAGTCAGTCATTAGCCATCTCTGGTCCACATTAGGATTGGACTACTATGTCTTGTCTTTATAAGATGTAACTTGTATTGACCTATTTTATATGGACAGACAACTACATTTAGTTTATTATATCTACAGTGAATCCTAAGCCGTTCAGATGATCAGCCATGCACAGGCGCCTCTGAGTGAAGCTACTGCCTGGTCAGACATTGTTGCCCCACTGTTCCACTGCATACCCAGGTTGACTTTAGACGTGTAATCCTCCTGCCTTAGCTAGAATTCAAGGAGCAGCCTACCATGCTGTCCAGGAAACCTTTCTTTATACAGTTCTAGAGTGGGAATTAGGCAAGTTAGAACAAACCACTGTTTAAAATGCTCAAGGTAGACTCAGTTCCTATGTTCATAAAGCAGACCCGTCAGACTCTGCTTGCAGGCGCAGGCGAGGAGAGCTTTCATTGTGTTTAATGTTTAGGCATCGGTTCTGTGCCTGCTTCGCTGGCCCAGCCAGAGGCTGCCTGCGCTGCATCAGAAGTGGTGACATCAGGACAGAAGATTGCTGTTCCAGCAGCGTCACACCACTTCTGCTTCTCAGTAGACTTAAGAAGCGTCCATGGCTTGGAAATCAGTTTTCCAGTCAACTGCATATTGAGGTATGGTGCGATTTTTATTCTGGGAAAATTGCCATTCCTGTCTAGGGAGGTTACCTAAGAGAATGTCACTGCCATGAAACCAGTGGCCTAAAAGGCAGTGGACTGTCCTAATGACTAAGCTGGAGCCAGGGTGGCTCTGGGAATAGGAGACTAGGAAGCTGTCTATTCTGCATAATAGTTAGAATCATTTACTGATGCTGCCATTTAAGATGTAATGTTAAGATGTTTTAGTTGCTTATTTTCTGTAAGAGAGGGACTACAAGTCAAAATCATGGTTTCGCATCTAATTTTTCTGTAAGACTGTATTACAGTGGATGCTATATTCCTAACACCTTCATTTTATAGCTGTGAGTATAAAAAACATGCTTAATGAACTTGAAATGAGATTGCAATAGAAAGAATTACTGCATATAATCAATTAAGTGGCTTTCTACAACAGTCTGTTTTAATACTGCATGATTGTAGACATCGCAGACTGTGGTAGAAGTTAAATGTACTACAGCGCTGTGACTGGAGGCATACCTGAATTCAGCTGCAGACATCAGTTTATACTTGAGCGTGAGTTTTCATTAGATGCCTGAGTTGTTTGCACATCTCCCACATGTGGGTGTGAGTCATTCACAGAAGCAGAGACCTCGCACTGGGTATGACCAGGGATGCATCGAGTGAAAGTCTTCCCATCTCTGCTCAGTTCTGCAGTCAGCATACAAAAGCCGCTGGGAGAGAGGATCTTAGGAGTGCAGCTTTCCTCAAAGGGTTTGCTTCCTCTATGTTAGAGACTGAATTGTCACTTACAGGCTCTCCTCTGTTTGTTCTTTTCACCCCTTTCAGTGCCTTTAGATTTTTGCTGCTGTAGCAGAGTGTGGCCTTAGTACCCCCGAAGAGAAGCACGAGCATGCAGATAGGTAGTCTCAGATCAGATGCTATGACAGAGAGAACTAATTCTCACTTTTCTGTTTTGCTTCTTGCTATCAGGACCATTGTTTAATGGTTAAGTGCCCACATTATACCAATACTGACATTATACCAATTATATCTGGTAATAGGGTTTATAGGAGAAATGAACCAATCAATTTAGGAGGGTGACAGATTTAGAAATGAATCTATACATGACGGAAAATAGTAATTCACTTGGTAAAGAAAGGGGGAATTAATATTTTTTTTTATTTTATTTATTATATGTAAGTACACTGTAGCTGTCTTCAGACACTCCAGAAGAGGGCGCCAGATCTCGTTACGGATGGTTGTGAGCCACCATGTGGATGCTGGGATTTGAACTTATCACCTTCGGAAGAGCAGTCGGGTGCTCTTACCCGCTGAGCCATCTCACCAGCCCCCGGGAATTAATATTTTAAGCAGGAAATACATGCTCGTGATATGTTGGCACTTAACATGGGAAATTAACCCATGCTGGCTTGGTGTTTGACTCGGTGGAAGCACTTTCTAGAGTACTGACCATTTGTTCTGTTTTGGTTATTTATTTATTTATTGTTGTTGTTGTTATTATTATTATTATTGAGACAGGGTTTCTCTGTATAGCCCTAGCTGTCCTGGAACTCACTCTATAGACCAGCCTGGCCTCGAACTCAGAAATCCGCCTGCCTCTGCCTCCCAAGTGCTGGAATTAAAGGCGTGCACCATCACTGCCCGGCTCTAGTGTGATTTTTTTTTTTTAATGAAGAAAAGATGAAATTGTGTGTGTCACTCACTTGGTATATGCATAATATATTTGTATTGCTTTTATCTTGATTTTCTGTTCAAAAACAAACTACTATAAATGTGTCCTTTTGGCATTGCTTCAGGGCCTTTTAGCCCATAAACATCAGGCCATTACTGTATGAAGGACATTAGGATCTATAGTTAAATATATCAAGCATTTCTTGAATGTCTGCTAGATCGCAGAAATTGCTTGTTCCTGAATATCCTTCTAAACAAGTTATAGTCCAGGATTTCTCCTTTATCTTAAAAATTGTATATGCTCATGATTTATTATATGGTGTTTAAAACAGTCTGGCCTTCTGTGTTGGCTCTCGTGCGTACCATGAGCCTTGTGTCCTGTGTCGGCTCTCGTGCGTACCATGAGCCTGTGTCCTCTGTTGTAGGTACTCCTACCCATTCTTCGGCAGTGCAGCTCCTATTATGACTAACCCGCCCATAGAAGTTCGGAAAAACATGGAAGTTTTTCTTCCTCAGTCTTACTGTGCATTTGATTTTGCAACTATGCCTCACCAGCTACAAGACACCTTCCTACGGTAACAATGAGCTCTTCGCAGCATGGGTTTATGATATAATGTATTTATATATATCCTCACAGAGCATCTGCACTTGAGGACAAGACCTTAGTTCACTGATGTCAGTCCTGTCCGCCCTGGTGCAGAGCCTTACATGGTCTCTGTAAACCCCAGCGTAGGCGTTAGAAACATGTTAAGGCAGTCCGAGGAACAAGAAGGGAGGAAGGCTATTTCATTTTGCTCATTGCCACCAAATGTTGTATATTTTCCTCACTTTTATTTCAGTCTGGATATGGGAAATAGGTTTTTCAAGGAAAACTGGCCTGTGAAATCTGCTTTTCTCAGGGTATCATACCCTAAACTTACAGGTTCTTAAAGGAATAGTGACAGCTGGCTCGAGAGTCTGTGATGACTTCTGAGATCAGTGTTCAGAGAGCTCTCTTTGCTGCTTAGAGACAGAAGACACACAGTGCTTCAGATGTGTTCCCTGAGATGCTGAGCTTAGCTGTTAAATAACTTCCCAGGTAGCAAAGTGTCTGCTGTTTGGAAAGGACTGCTTCAGGCTTGCTAACTGTGGCCATGGTTTCTCTCCTCAGGATTCCTCTGCTGGTGGAGTTATGGCACAAGGATAAAATGAGTAAAGACTTACTCCTTGGAGTCGCAAGAATCCAGCTTTCTAATATCTTGTCTTCAGAAAAGACCCGGTTTTTAGGTGCTAATGGTGAGCAGTGCTGGCGGCAGACATACAGTGAGAGCGTGCCTGTGATAGCAGCCCAGGGGTAAGCCTCGCACCACAGTGCTTTCTCTTCCTCATCCCTGGGAGGGGCCTCACTCAGGTGCCACAAACTCAGTCCCTCATGTCTTCTTGCTGGCAGATTTTCATTGACCTGGCGGTGGGTTTATTATAATTTTTTATTAGCTTTTTGATATCTATTTACTTAGAAAAAAAAGTAGAAGAATGTGGCTACAATATCATGATTCTTGTTCAGACTATTAAGTATTTAAGTATCTGTCCACCTTTAGTCTGATAATTGTAAATTTTATTATTTATTTGTTTACATTTTGTGAGTGAGGGGGGAGCACAATATTGTGTGTGTGTGTGCGTGTGTGTGCGTGTGTGTGTGTGTGTGTGTGTCTGTGAGTGTCTTTGTGTCTGTGTATATGTGTGAGTGTGTGTGTGTAGATGTAACAGGACAACTCTTGGGGAATCCATTCTCTCCTGCCAACTGTGGGAGATAGGAATTGGATTCAGGTTGTCAGGCATCTCTGTGTATAAATGTATCTCTGAACCATCTCACTGCCTCTAGGCTGGCAATTTTTACAAAATCTGTGTGTGAATCTGATTATGTATGTATGTATGTATGTATGTATGTGTACCACATGTGAAGATTGGACAGCATTCAAATTTCTTGGATCTGGAGTTACAGGGCCTTGTGAGCTACCTGATCTGGGTGCTGGTAACCAAACTTGGGTCTTGTAAGAGATGCAGGTTCTCTTGACAGCTGAGCCATTTCTCCAGCCCCTTAGTTTAATGATTTTATAATTAAGGAGCTATTACTTGTAATTGGTTTTGCTTTTTTTGGCTTTTTATTATTTTATTTATTTATTTGTGGCTCTGGGGGTTCTTACCCTAGGCTTTGTGTGTGTTGGGCAGGGGCTCTGCCGCAGAGCTCTAGCCCAGCCTTTAGGATCTGCTGTTTGATTGTATTATTTTAACTTAAGCTTATTATATATTTTGTGTTATTTTTCACTAGGAATGATGTGATTTTTTTTCCACTTGAAAAATATTTTAAAATTTGCCTGAAATTTAAAGAATGAGAGTGTTTTAAATGCCAGCCTTCAGTGACGGTTTTGAAATTATATTATTAGTGACTTGGGATATAGCAGTGGTAAAACACATGTCTAGCATGCACAGTTGCTAGGTTCAGTCACCAGCACTTACAAAAGACTAATGCCCTGGTTAGCTTTTGTCACATTAACATAACCTAAAGTCGAATGGGAAGAAGGACTCTGAAGTGAAGTATGACCTTGATCACATGAGCCTGTCAGCATGACTATGTGGCATGGTCATAATTGCTAACTGTTGTAAGAGAGTTCAGCCAACTATGGGTGGTACCATCCCCTAGTCTGATGGGTCTAGAGTTTATAAAAAGAATAGTTGAGCATGAGCCAGAAAAATCCAATAAGCAGCATCCCTCCCTGGTATTTTCTTCCCTTCCTGCTTGAGTTCCTGCCCTCGTTTATCTGTCAGACACACACCTCTCAAGTTGCTTTGGATCACTGTTTTAATCATAGAAGTGAAAAGTAAACTAGAAAAAGTAATATTGTTTCTTTTACTTGAACTTTATTGTGACAGTGAAAATGTTTCCCTTTTTAAAATTAACAATAAAAAATTAGGTTAAAATTAATATTATAGACCACTTATTCTTTAAAAAAAAATTGTGAGAATGTAGAAAAATTAAGATTCAGCAAAACTCTGAGATTTAAAAGTAGCCCTGAAACCGTCCTCCTTCCTCCCATCCAGAGGCTGGAAGGTTTGGGGGAACCTTTCTTCCCTTGTGTTTGTGGAGCAGTCAGTGCCTGGAATATCAGTTGTCTGGGTAGCAGAGAGCTCATTTTATTTTCATTCTTGTTCTGGAAAAGAAACTCCTTTAAAGCTTGGCATTGTTTTCTGTTGTCACCAGTAGAATGTATGGTTATATATTAGTGACTAATATGACTGTATTAGTCATGAGCAGTTGAAGCTATCTCAGTGCTTCTCTAATTAATTATTCTCATTGTTCTGCTTTGTAGGCAGTTTAGATTTCCCTGAATGAGAACTTTGAGATGTGCTCAACAGCTTTTCTTTAACATAATAGTGCTTCCTCTAAAACATTTTCCCGCTAATTTTGTGGGTGCTGTGGCACACATGGAGGTCAGAAGGCAACTTGAGGAGTTGGATTTCTTCTTCTGGATTTCAGGGATCCAGTTCATGTCATCAGGCTTGGTAGCTAGTGCCTTCACATACGGGACCACCTGATGGCCCAGGATCTTCATTTTACTTAAAAACTTTAAGAAAAAGAACATGGATGTGGTTAATTAAGGAGCTGTTAGTCATATAAGATCTGTTTATTAAAGTCGGGCTTTAAAAGGGTATTTTGGGGCTAGACAGTACTATTTTTTAGTTACTAAATTTTTTTCTTGAATGTTTCATTTTTTTGTTATTTAATAAGTAATGGCGTTCTGTGGTACAGAAAATGCTAATTATGACCAAAGTAGCATCTAATTACCTTACTTTCCTAGATTGTCTTGAAGCACTGTCTGTGTCCAGGAGAAGGTTAACATAAGTGTGTATTCATTCCAGGACAAGTTTTGAGTAACTTATAATAACCAAGAGTGGCAAGGCTGCTGAGTATATTTCACTGTATAAACTCATCAGTGTGTTTTAGAGGTAGTAAAAATCACAGTATTGTGCTGGAGGGAATTCAGCGGAAGAACTGTTGCCTAACAAGTGTAAAGCCCTGGCTTCCTCAACAAAACAAAACAAAACAAAACAAAACAAAACAAAACAAAGAAAAAAATGCACACATTTGAAAATGAATGCATATGACATGGCACCTCAGGTGTTATTCAAACAAGAGGTGACACTGTCAGTGTGCACACTTGTACATCTGCAGCAGAAGAGAGAGTAAGGAAGTGTCCAGCATGCACTCAAGAGGCAGAGGCAGAGCTCTGTGAATTTATGGCTAGCCTGATCTATATAGCAAGTTCCAGGCCAGCCAGAACTACTAAATATTCATTAGCAATAATTATGTGGGCTGTATGACTTTTTATTTTTTGAAACAAATGCACAGCTATTTAGGTAAGTTTTAGTAAGTGTAAGTATTAAAGTGCTGTGCTGGTCAATAAGCACACACTTGAGAACTCCTGAGGCCCATGGAAGCTGGCTCAGTTGGAGCATTAAGAGTGGGATACGAGAATTGTTCCTTACTCCTGCATACTATAGACAAGGGAAGTGGAAGGAAATACAAGTTTCCAAGAACTTACGATAATTCCCATTTCATTTGTAGGTCAAATAACAGGATATTAGACCTTTCTTACACAATGACTCTGGAAGACTATGGCCTAGTGAAAGTGCGTGAGATCTTTGTATCGGAGTCATCTCAGGTAAATGTAGTTACAGTTCCCGACCCAGGAGTGTGCTGAGGTGTTATGGGACTGTCCCACTCACTTTTCTTTCATGTTGTAGGGTGTGCCTGCTGTGGATCAGAAGTCATCTTCACCTCCTCCTGCCCCTTGCCCTTCTGAGATCCAGGTGGAACCCAGAGAGACCTTAGAGTACAAGGCTGCCCTGGAGCTAGAGATGTGGAAAGAGATGCAGGAAGACATATTTGAAAGTCAGGTAGATTGAAAGTGTGCTCTAAAATCTGTTTTACCCACATGTTTTTCCTTCTCTACAGCTAGGTTTTCTCTCCATGTTATTGTCTACAGTTTGACTATCAATAAAATCCTTTTGAGATTTATTTTTTAGTTATGTGTATGCATATGCATTGGTGTGCGTATGTGCACACAAGTGTGGAGCTGCCAGGAAGCTGAGAAGAGCGTTGGATCACGGGAGCTGCAGTTGTGGTCGTGAGGTGTCTGATGTGGCTGCTGGGAACCAAAGCTGGGACCGCTACAGGAGTAGTCTGAGCTCTTAATGGCAAGCCCTCTCTCCATCCCCACAGAGCCTTCCTCGGAGAAAAGCAGGATTTTAAAACATAAAAATACTTGAGATATGGCAGTTTCATAGCTACTACTCAGAAAGATTCCCTGAATTTGACCATTATTGTTGGGAAAAATTTATGATGAGGTGGATTTGGGTTTTTGTTTTGCTTTGTGATAAACTCCGGACTCCTGGCTGGCCTGGAACTTACTAGGTCGTCCTGGCTAGCCTCTGACTCAGAGATGCGCCTGTCTGTCTCCTCAGTGCTGGGATTAAAGGCTCCTACTGCCATGCCCGGCTCATGGTTTTTAATCTCAGGCACTTATTCTCCTTGTTTCTTGAGACTACTGTCATAAGTCTCAAGCAGGTGAGTTAGAGAACTCACTACCAGTTCTGATGTTTACAGAATAATACTCATACGGGATTATTTCACTCAAGAAAGTTCCTTTTTTATGCTCAAATCTTCAAAAATTGCATTTTGTGAGTGTGTGTGTGTGCACATGCGTGTGTGCGTGCATGCGTGTGTGCACATACTTGTGAAGGATGTGAGCCTCTGAGTTGGTTCTCTACTACTGTGTTGGTTGTGAGTAACAGTTTCAGGTCTGGCTTGACAGCAGGCACCTTCATGCTGAGTTATGTCGCTGACCTCTGCTTTTGAGTTGTAAGAGCATCTCCCATAAGCCAGGCAAGGATGGCTTTTCAAGTGCTGGAATTATATGTGTGCCACTATATGTGCTGACCCAAGCTCCATTTTGTCTGTCTGTCTGTCTGTGTTATTTTAAAGAATAAAATAGAAGGGACTGGATAGATGACTCACAGTTAAGAGCTCTCATGTGGCAATTCTACATCCATCCATAACTCCATTTCCTGGATCTGATGTTTTATGGCCTCTGAGGGTGCCAGGCACACACATATAAGCAGGCAAAACACTCTTACACGTAAAATTTAAAAGTAAACGTAAAGGTTTGGGGTGTGGTGAGATGGCTTAGTGGTTTAGACGTTGGCTGCTCCTTCAGAGGACCTGGAATAGCACCCAAGCAGAGGCTGTCCTACTTAGGGTTACTCTTGCTGTGATGAAACACCATGACCAAAAGCCACATGGCTAGAAAAGGGTTTATTTGGCTTTCACTTTCACATCATTATTCATCATTGAAGGAAATCAGGACAGGAACCTAGAGATAGGAGCTGATGTAGTGGCTGCGGGCAGGGGTGGGGGGGTGGGGGGGGGCTTCTTACCAGCTTGCTCAGCATGCTCATTTATATAATGCAGGACTACTCTTCCAAGGGTGGTACCACCCACAGTGGGCTGAGCCCTCCCCCATCACATCAGTCATTGATTAATGACTTACAGCCTGGCATACAGCCCCATCTTATTGAGGCATTTTCCTAATTGAGGTTCCTTCTCTCCGTGTCTTCAGCTTGGGTCAAGTTGACATAAAACTAGCCAGCACAGAGGCTCTGTAACTCTAGTCCCATGGGACCTGATGCCCTCTTCTGGCCTCTTTTGGGCAGGCAGAGAGAAACATGCAAATAGATTTTATATATATATATATATATATATATATATATATATATATATATATATATATATATATATATACACACATACACACACACACACACACATACCCGATATATACATACATATATACACACATATATATATACATACATATATATATATATACACACACACACATATATATACATTCATACATACACACACACATATATATACATTCATACATACACATACACATATATATATAGGGCTGGAGAGATGGCTTAGCGGTTAAGAGCACTGACTTCCTAAGATCCTAAGTTCAATTCCCAGTAACCACATGGTGGCTCACAACTATCTATAATGAGATCTTCTGGTATGTTGAAGACAGTGACAGTGTACTCATATACATAAAATCTTTAAAAAACATGATATAAAAATAAAACAACACTTTAAAGATATTGGTAATCAGTATTAGCTCTTAAACTAAAAAGTTCTTTTGCTCATTTGAAATATTTGTCATTTTTACATGACTATTTTATGGTTTTTTTACAGCTGAAGCAGAAAGAACTGGCTCACATGCAAGCTCTTGCAGAAGAATGGAAAAAAAGGGACCGGGAAAGAGAGTCACTAGTGACGAAAAAGGTAAAGAAAAGCTTGTTTAAAAACCGAGAGAGGAAGGGAGAGAGTACCTGTGGTAGTAACTTCTTACGCTGCATTTCAGAGTTTTGGGAAGGAATATACTTTTTAGTTCTTTGCACAAAACAGACAAGACCTGAATACCTTATGTACTTTGAACTAAGCCAAAAGAAAAGGACACTTTAAAGTCTCCATTCCTAAGAAATGTTCATTTAAATGGGCCCACACACATCTTAAATACTCTCCTCGCTTACTATTGGAGCTTTATATAATAAGTTGGGGTATTTTGTTTTGGTTTGGTTTTATCGAGACAGGGTTTCTCTGTGTAGCCCTGGCTGTCCTGGAACTCACATTGTAGAGCAGGCTTGCCTCGAACTCAGAGATCCGCCTGCCTCTGCCTCCTGAGTGCTGGGATTAAAGATGTGCACCACCACTGCCTGGCTGAGCTTTATATAATAGTAATGTAGACAGAACTCCCATGCTGAATATTACTGAGTGCAGGGTTAACTTGTTGAAGTTTTCACTTTGAGAGAAGCTGAGTTCCTCCTTGGACCAGTTCTTCTCATGCTATTGTTCTTTAAAGCTAAATGATGAACTAATTTGAGAAATTTAATAAAATTACTACAGTGGGACAGATTCAGCTTGTGCCCTTGCCTTCCCAAAGAAGTTGTTTCAATATCATGAGGTTAAAAGTAAAAAAAAAAAAAAAAAAAAAAAAAAACCCTACCAAAACTAAGATATAGCGTAGTGGTAGGCACACGTGTGGCCACAGGTTCAGTCCTCAGCACAGCGAAACAGGACGGGAGGCCCTCACTGAGTGCGTTTGGGTTTGCTCTTATTTTGGTGAAAGAGACATTTTAGGTGATGTTTTTCTTTTTTGTTTGTTTGTTTGNAAAAAAAAAAAAAAAAAAAAAAAAAAAACCCTACCAAAACTAAGATATAGCGTAGTGGTAGGCACACGTGTGGCCACAGGTTCAGTCCTCAGCACAGCGAAACAGGACGGGAGGCCCTCACTGAGTGCGTTTGGGTTTGCTCTTATTTTGGTGAAAGAGACATTTTAGGTGATGTTTTTCTTTTTTGTTTGTTTGTTTGTTTGGTTGGTTGGTTTGGTTTGATTTTTTGTTTGTTTGGTTTTGGTTTTGGTTTTTGGTTTTTCGAGACAGGGTTTCTCTGTGTAGTCCTGGCTGTCCTGGAACTCACTCTGTAGACCAGGCTGGCCTCGAACTCAGAAATCTGCCTGCCTCTGCCTCCCAAGTGCTGGGATTAAAGGTGTGCGCCACCATGCCTGGCTAGGTGATGTTTTTTATTGGTTTCCATAGATACTACCATTTCTAGCATCTGAGCTTGAACTTACGAGCCCAAGGCTACTTAGTAACTCTTCAGAAGTCAGCCTCTTAGGCTGGTGATATGGCTGTGTTAGAGCACCTCCTTAGCAGGGACACAGCGTCCTGGGTTCCATCTCTAGCACCACAAATAAAGAAATGAAATTGAAAATGAAAGCCAGTAGATTTGAATGCTGCCGTGCATGTGCGCCCCACATTGAAGGCAGATGGAGGGTTGCCATTTCTTCAATCCCAAGTACATTTTAAAAACTATTTGTCCTAAAGTGCTTTACTTTGAAAACATTTTGAAATCTGTGAAGTGCTAAGATACATGATTGGTCTTAAAAAAAAAACCTTCCAAGCTACTGTAAAATCAAGTCAGAAAGACAACTTTCCTTCAGTAAGAGGCTCTTTAAAGCTAGTTTCGTTGAGAAGCTCACTATAATATTTTTATGAGCACAGCATTTGAGCCCTTTCTGTCAATTTCTTGTTTTCATTTGAAGATGTTTTTTTAGCAATCCATGACTTCTTTAACACTTTGATAGTTTACCTGAGTGACTGTGTACATCTGGTGGCTGTTTTGCATCTGGAATAGCTGATAACATTTTCATCTGCCCTACACACAATTGTCTATCATATAGCTAGCTATCTTGTCTCCCCAAAGCAGGCTACATCAGCCGTATACATAGGGAGTGTAAGGAAATCTGTAATTGATAAGCTCAGGCCTGTGTTCCTGGAATTGAGGAGATACTGTCAGGTAAGTCCCAAAGGCAGTCCAGAGAGGAAAAAGCACGTTGAAGATGCTTGAAAACAGGTTCCACATTAAAATATGGATGGTTTGTAAGAGGAAGAGATATCTCAGCACATCATAGTTTATAGCGTCCTTTCAAAAATAGGCCACTTGAAGACAAATGCTTAGTATAAAAAGTGTGCTTAGGAAGAAAGGAAAAGTGCAGCAAAACTGCAGCACAGCTTGCTGAGGAGTCTGAATGAGCAGAGGCTCCGGGGAGGAGGGTACAGCAGAGCGGAGGCGTGCTCACCAGTGCTCCACCAGAGCATGGCATCCTATGTCCCCAAGGTATCCAGTGCTGTCACTGTTAGCCTTTCAGCCATCCTGACTGCAATGTACCATTTCAGAGAGGACAGTAGCTGCATTTTCTGTGTTCTGAGGTTTGGATGACCCCAGCTGAGAAAAAGGGATTTAGGACACATTTAGATGATGATTTTACATGCACACACACACACACACACACACACACACACACTGTATGTAAAGAGGATTGTAGAGAAGAGGCCATGGGTTTGCAAGAGCTGATGGGGTCCTTAGCCCACCTACAACCCCACTGCTTCCTCTACTCAGTTTACTCTCTGGCTCCCAGATAGTTGCTGTCACAGCTTTTCCCTTACTAGACAATGTCTGCCCATGCTGTCCTGGCCTGTGGACACACTGGGCTTCCTTCTCTGTATGCCCCTCACACTCTCCTGTTGTTACTTGTCTTGTCCCTGATTTTCCTGCCACATCTGTCATCTTCTTACTGGGTTTGTAAGACGATGGTTTGTTTCAGGCCCCGCCCCTGTGTGTCGTCGTTGCTCTATGTATCCTCTTCACCTGGTTGGTGAGCTCATCCTAGCTTGGCATCGTATGTATCAGATTGTATACGTTATCCACACGTGTGTGAGCTACCACACGTGTGTGAGCTACACCTTTTCCGCTTCCATCCCTGACTTTTTCCCTGGAATCTGCTTGGCCACTGAGCTGCCTGTGCCGCTGCCAGCTGACTGACTGACATGCGCCTCAGGTCCCGCACACCTGAAGCAAGTTTTCATTGCATTCTCTCTGGATGTGTCCCACTAGATTCCCATGTAAATAAATTACCTTTTCCTTAGACTATAAGCAAGCCCTCTTTAGTTCTCTTTTTCTCCTGGTGCATTAGTACATCCATTGGCTTCACATTGAGAAAGTGTTTTGGAAAGTACCCACTTTCTATCACGTCCCTCACCGTTTCCTGAGCTATTTTGGTCTTGCTTCTGAGAGTGCAGGTTACATTCTACTTAGCTTGCCTCATTCCTTCCTGGCCTCTACCTTGTCAGCCCCTGTGATCTGTGGCGCTTGGCTTTGTCTTCTACCTCATGACTGTTTGTTTGTTCCAGTACGTGGGCTTCCCGGCACTCCTCGCATGTGCTAGGCCTCCCTTTCTAGGGTATGTGCAACACTTGCTCTGGAGAAACTTTCGTGTTCTCAGAATAATCTCAGTGAAGTCTTTTCTGATTGCCATATCCAAAGTAGTGTCCCCTTTTCTGTCATAGGCACCAAGTCTCCCCCGACTCTGATGTATTTTCTTCCTAACACTGGCTAACATTAGATGTACACTTGTTTATTTATAGCCCATCTTCCCCCCAGAACTCAGGTTCCACTTGTGTTGTCCAGAATATGCTAGTGTATAATAAATAGTCACTAAAATAAAAGATGTGTTTAAAGAATAGACATGTTCAGCAGGCAGTAAGTAGGTGTGCATGTCTGACAGTGCAGGGAGGTTTAACCTCATAATATAAATTTGGGAGTCCCTGGTGGACTTATCCCTCAGCGGTCACTGCATGAGAGCAAGTATAAGTTAGATTCAAGACATTGAAGAATGTAGAGGTCATAGTGTGTAAAGTAGTTGCACTGTGTGTTGATCTTGGAGAAGAGCAGATAAGGAGGGACAGAAAGACTATATCGGTGCCTCGGATATTGTAAAGACAAATTTCTCTTTTCTTTTTCTACAGAACTAGGATAAAAGGTAGGTTTCTGAGAAGTGTCAAACCAGGCATTCATTAATTAGCCTTAGGAAGGAGGAGATCTGGATAGGGCCTGGGTCCCAGAGCCTGGGGGATGGTGAAGGTAGAAAATGGCATTGGAAAGTCCCGGTATACATGAGTTACCTGAGGAAATGGAGAGTCCTCTACCTCGAGTGTAAGCTGAACTGGTAGCTTTCTATCCCAAATAGAGCTCTATTTGTAAAGACAGACCTGGGTTGGGTGTGATTGGGTACATACACCTTTAATCCCAGCATTTGGGCATGCTAGTTCATGGCTAGCCTGAGGAACATAGTGAGTTCCAGGACAATCAGAGCTCCCAAGAGAAGTTCTGTCTCTACAAAACCAAACCAAGTCAAAATTTAGGTCATAGGCCTAAAGAAATGGGCTACTGGGACAGATGCACAGGATTTCTCTAGCACTTGACCTCTCAGTAGGACAACGGGCTTTCTTGGGAGACCCCAGTGCAAATGTTATGTGGAAGCATGCTTGTCTTCCTTTCTCGGAAGAGTGTCTGCCTTGGTACATGTTATGTTTCTTTCTCATTCCCAATCCTGTTTAGTGAAAGTATGTGTTGTCTTGAACATAAAGATCATTTTTCTTTTCCTGTGTTTTAGGTAGCTGAATACAGTATTCTAGAAGGCAAACTTCAGAAGGCCCTCACGGAGCTAGAGACCCGCGAACAGCAGCTGGCCAGTGCAGAAACAGAGGTACTGGAATCTCTCCGGTCTTGATTCCCTAGGCTGTGGAGTTTGTACCCTCTCTCACTTGTCCTGTGCATACATTGCATGGTGACTGCATTTCCCACATGGAGACTGATGCCCTTGAGTGGTGCAGCCTGCCCGGATGGCGGGGTGCAGCAGGAAAGCAGGGCCACTCAGCCAGCTTTGCTCTCTTCTCCAGGAGTGGTTCTGTTTTAACTTCATTCTGAGTAAAGAGTGGTTATTCTCACTTCCTGGAGAAGAGAGACTAGGGCTGGTTCAGGGCCGTAAAAACCTGACTGGGCCGCAGAGGGAAAAGAATACCCCTTTTATTCATTAAAGGTTTCATCCCATGTACCTGTAATTCAGGAGGCAGAGTCAGGAGGATCATGAATGTGGAGCCAGCCTGGGCTACATAACTAGTGCCAGAGCAGCCTTGCTACATAGCAGGAAAAAAAAAATAGAAAAGAAATGATTGGAGTCCAAGACACATGAAAATTTATTGTAGCATTATACATAGTCAGCAGTACATTAGGTCTTATCTAAACTGCGCCCTAGGACTTTTCTATAAAATATAGGTGTATTAGCCTGTTTAAATCTTTCTTCTGCACCAGTGGTTCTCAACCTTCCTAATGTTGGGACCCTTTAATATGTTTTCTCACATGTGCTGTCCCGCCCGAGCCATAACATTTCTTGTTGCTACTTCATAATTGTCATTTTGCCACTGTTATGAATTATAATGTAAATACTTTTGTTTTCTGATAATTTGGTGACCCTTGTGAAAAGGTCATTTGACGCTCCCCCCCACCCCACCAAAGAGGTCACCACCCACAGGTTGAGAAGCACTATTCTAAATAGTTAGACAGAAATTAGAAACTTCTAGTTGAGGAAGTAAACTCAGTCACATTTTTATATAATAAAAATAAGAGTTTTAAGTGGTTTTTTTCAACTGAATTTATGTAAGTTGTGGTGGGTAGATTTTTCTATAATAATTGTATAATTGTAATTAGCATTGAGTGATTGAAAATCAATGTACATAAACATTTAAGTCTAATAACTAAAGAGGATATGAAGCAAGTTTGTGGGTATTTGTTTTTTTATGCATGTGTGCGTGCATTTTGGCATGCACATACATGCACATGCTGTTGGAGGCCAGTGAACAGACAGCCTTGAGTCATTCTTAGGAATACCATCAACTGTTTGAAACAAGGTCTCATTAGCTGAGAGCTCATCAAGCAGGCTGGGCTTGCTGTCTTGCCTGTCTCGCCTTCCGCAGCACTGGGACCACAGTATGCACCACTGTGTGTAGCGGGGCGTTCTGCCTAATACTTGAATCTAGTGTCCTAAGCTTGAATTTCTTGCTGCACATTGGGTGCCAAGTGTAGTGGGATTTCTTGGACCCACCAGCAGAAGAATAACGACACAAAGACTTATTAATTTTACTCTAGCTTAGGCTACCTCCCAGGCAGCTCATCTAACCTAATTAACCCTACTATCCTAGTTCATGTCCTGCCCTGTGGCCTGTTGCTCCTCTTTGTCCAGGTCCATCCAGCTTCCTCTCCTGCCTCTGTCCCAGGGACCCTCTCTCAGGCCGGAAATCCCACCTTCCCTTCTTGCCCAGCTGTTGGCCATTAGTTCTTCATTAAACCAATCAGCAAGTGAGGAAGGTATATGTTTACAGAATTCTGAGGCAGGTGATGAGTGTTAGCCAGCTCTCTGCCAGTACAGAATTAACAGTTGAATAATACAAAGACAGGCTTCACACTGTGCACCCCAGCACCTGTACTTTCATAGTGGTTGCTGGGAGTCACGCCTGGGTCAGGGTTCGCCTAAGACAACACTTAATGGACTGAACTGTCTCCCCAGCTCAGTGTGCTCTATTGTGAACACTGACTGATGTAAGGTGGACCATGCTAGTGGTGATAAGCTAGGCGCCTAATGGTGCTTTTCCTTTCAGCTTCAGAGAGAGAGAAAGGAGCTGCAGTTAGAACGGGAGCGGAACCTTCAAGAGCTGCAGGACTCTGTCCGAAGGGCTAGAGACAACTGTGTGTACCAAGTGGAGATGGAGAGGCTGAAGCTGAAGCAGCTGGAAGAGGACAAGCATCGGCTTCAACAGCAGGTGGGAGAGCGTCCCATCCCAGAAACACTTCACCGTGGGGCTGGCACCCACTGCGGCTTGGACTGTTGTAGTCGCTGCCCAGATATTCCCACTAGAGTGGGATTTTGTTTTTATTGTTTTTTTTTTTTTTAAGTTAAAGCCAAGGACTATGTTAGTATACTTTTCTTACCCTTAGAACCATTTTTGTGAGACTACAATTTCAGGTAACTTAAAATGTAAGAGATTTTTTTCTGTAAATCCCTTTCTAACAATGTAGACATTCATTAGGACATTAATGCCTTAAGTATCCTAAAACAATCCAGTGCTTTCTAGAACCTGCATTTTGTAAGAAGAGTTCTGCCCTCCCCTTGTTCATCATGGTCCCTTTGTGTGCCCATACCGGCCAGTATACAATTGTTAGAGTCCACCCACGGTTGGATCACTTAGGTGGAATGGGCATCTTCATATCTGAGTTGGCTGAGCTGTATGCATATAAAGCCCTGTTGTTGGTGGTCTTGCATAACCTCTGCTCCTGTTGCCCTGCCTTGCTCTGCCCTCAGACCTCCTGTGCTGTCCTGCAGTTTCTTTCCTTAAGCTTTCAACTTGCTCTACTCTTCCCCATTTATATTCAAGACCTCTCTACACTCCAGTCCTCCACCTCAGATTGCTGCTTTGAGTTCCTTACCTGGACATTTTTAATCCACTGTGTCTTCCCATTATACTTACCTTGTTCATGCTTCAACCCCAGCCTCTCCAGCCCTTTTTGGCGCACACAGTGTCATTTATGTCCGTGATGGGCCGTCTGAGCTGCGGTTGCAGTGAGGTAGCTTGATAATTGGGAAGCAGAGCACACTTGAAAACCTACCACTGCCTTCTCACCGTCTGTAGGGTAACCATCAGGACCACGAGCCTCACAGCCTGGGCAGTGTCTACCCATCTGTCAGTCTGATGTCCTCCCCACTCTGTACCTATGCTGCGTAGTAGAAAATTATTAAAATCCTAGCCCGGGGTTTCTATCCCGCCTTTGCTTATTGAGTTCCTAGATAAAAACCCACACAAATAAGCCTTAATTAGCACAATAGCTGGGCAGCTGCCTGCCCTCCGTGCTGTTAGAATCTACTTTGCTATCAATAACTCCGAGTTACTTACTATGTCCATCTGGGCTGCTCTTCACTCCAGTTGGGCGACCCTCAGGGCCACATTTTTATGGCTCAGCTAAGCCATGGCAGCTTCTCCTCTCTCCACCAGCACACCCTGCTAGCTTCTCCCACAAGACCTCATTGTGTTCTGTTTTCCATGGGCCCTGTGTATGCTATGAGTCCTTCTCTTACTTACAATAAAATGTCACTTGCCCCAATAGTATTTTCAAGCTTATGTTAAATGTACTCCTGGAATATCACTTCCTTGCTCTTTTTCTTTTTTTACAACGTGCCAATTTTTATTTTCATTTAATGATCACTTAATCAGTCTCAGATTGCTGCTCCATAAAACCTTTCTTGTTTATAGTTCTGTCCTGGAGTCCAGCCTGATGTCAGCAGTGATAGAAACTCAATAAATATTTGTAGAAAAGGGAGGGAAAAGATTAGGCTGTTAAAAATTCAACTTATCTTTCTTGAAAAACTTGAGTGTGGATTAGATGTATATGATGAATGCTTCAGGGCCTTCTATCATGAATAGTGTCCACAGTAGCTCAAGGCTCTCTCACCCACAGTGTTTGTATGGTTGTAAATGTGAATTTGGTTGCTACTGAGGGTCTCTTTCACCGTATAAAAGTGGGTGTTTGTCATGGGTTCACCAGTAGTAGTGTTCTTCAAGCTTAAGATTTAGGCGCTTAGAGCAATGGCATCAGGGGCAGAATCAAGGGAGTGCTTGGAGCAAGAAGAGGAGGCTATTAAACACAAAGAGAACTGATGAAGATAAACCTGTGAGAGCAGCACCAGAACTCTGGGCCATGGCCGTGATGCTGGCCTCCCAAGGACTGTCCTCTGTGCCCTAGCAGCCTTTACCTCTACAATTGCATTGTAACAGCGGCAGTTGCTTACGATAGTGTCCGTGAATGGTGAAGAACCAGACGCTCTTACTATTAGTGTGGTTTTTGTTAAGATATAGAAGTGGGGCCTAGGAACATGTCTTGGTCAGAGACCGTGTGTGCCAGGCAAACCTTCTGATCTGAGTGAGGATCCAAGCACCCATGGAAAGAGCTGGCCATGGTGATGATGCTCTGTAGTCCCTGTGCTGGGAGGCAGAGGCAGGAGGATGACTCAGGTTCACTATCAACCCAGCCAGTCAGTCTGTGACAGCTCCGGGGTCAATAAAGACCTCTTTCAGAGTATAAGTTAGAAAACAGTTAAAAACGATGCTGATGTTAACCTCTGACCTCCACATGTGTGGATACATACACACGCAAACACATATAGACACATACATCATGCACACCAAGCAAAAAGTGAGATCATTTCCAAAAGGTTTTTGTGTAAAGTGAATTATGTGGGAACTTTTTCTGTAGGGGGCAGCTTCTTGTAATGACGCTGGTGCTTCGTTAGGACCACAAAGGCAGCTTGACAAGTGTGTCGCAGCCATCCTTGTGCTGGGCACAGCTCATCAGTGTTGCTTTAAGTTGTACCTTAGCCACGTAATGTGTCAGAGTTTCGGCTTCATTACATCTGTCGTCATAGAAAAAGAGCCCATAGGTTTGTCTGTGACATCAGTGTATGTTTTCAGAAGTCATCCTCAACAATTGTCATTTGCACTTTTAATCTACATTTGAAAAGATCTTATAAATTGTTATATACTTTTGTTTACTTGCCCTTTAAGACACCCAGTAGCTCAGGATAGCACGGAACTCATTGTGTTCCCCAAATTTACCTCCAACATAGGGTTGTCTTCTAGCTTTGCCCTATCAAGCATTAGGATTACAAGTATTACATAGATTATGTAGCCATTACATATATTATGTAGCCAATCCTCAACCAAACTGAATGTCTTTTTGCCGTCAGTTACAGTGTTCAATTAAGGCCACCCACTACCTGTCTGTCTATCTGTCGTCCCCCTCGTCTTCCCTGCTCACCCCGATAGATAACTTAGCAAGTATCAGGAGCTGTGATCAGAACCAATTCTGCAGGATGAGAAGCCTCTGCTCCTGGTTAGCCCCTGGTGTCTTTGCCATTCCTTCAGGCATTAAGCCTTTCAGTCCTTAATTTTTTACCTAGTTTAAAAACAAAAGGCTGTGCCAGGAGTGGTGGCGCACGCCTTTAATCCCAGCACTTGGGAGGCGGAGGCAGGTGGATTTCTGAGTTCAAGGCCAGCCTGGTCTACAGAGTGAGTTCCAGGACAGCTGCACAGAGAAACCCTGTCTCAACCCCCCCCCCCCCAAAAAAAGGCTTTTCTGTTCATTCGTTTGCTGAATTCTTACCTACTGACCATTTTATTTTTTCCAAATGTTCCACCATAACATGAATGATAATGGCACTATTAAATCAGACTGTGCAGTATCAAGATTTGCTGGTAGTACTATAATATACTTTCTCTTTACAGCTTAATGATGCTGGAAATAAGTATAAGATTTTGGAAAAAGAGTTTCAGCAGTTCAAGGATCAACAAAACAACAAACCAGAAATACGGTTGCAGTCAGAAATAAACCTCCTCACCTTGGAAAAGGTAACAGCCTCTGTGAGAGGAACTGGCTCTAGTGATCAACGCATATAGCCATTAATAAATACGTGTGCACAGGACTCTGTTCTAACGCGGTACAGCAGGGAAGGCGAGGCATGTGACATTGGTGGTACTTGAATTGGTTGTGTGTGCTCAGTAACAGCTTGCATAAATAGATTGTGAACAGAAGTGACTCCTGTAGGAAGGAAGGAAGCAACGCTTGTCAGAAGGTGAAAGACACAGGCCCAAAGTCTGAGTGGGAATGTGTAGAAGCAGGGTACAGCCAGTGATCATTCCAGTTCACTCAGGGTACCCCTCCTGCTAGTGCCATATCGGGACCTCAGATCCTCTGATTCAGTGGTGAGCTTCCGGTGTTGAGGCGGTCACTATGCCTGCTCTATTTCTGTACTTTCTGGGTCCTGTGTCCTGCACAGGAACTTTCAGGACAGAGACCCACATACTTCCTAACCTTTAGTTTAGAGAAGAAATATTCACTGCACTCCATTTTTCTGGGCTTGAAATGCAGTCATGGCTGCCATTTATGTTGGAATTCCTCCACAGCCAAAATGTGCAGAAAGGCATTACAAAGTATAAATGCGGGATACCAAGATAACACAGTGGGAAAGGGTGTCTGGTATTCAGCCTGACAATCTGCAAAGAGAAATGACTCCTGCAAGTTTTGCTTTGGCTTCACATGTGCGTTCTGGTACTCAAATGCACATACACACACTACCTATTTTATAAGATTTACTGTTTGTGTGTGTGTGTGTGTGTGTGTGTGTGTGTGTGTGTGTGACAGACGGAGGGGGGTAGGGGGAGAGAAGGAGAGAGAAAGAGAATGCCATGAATGTGAGGTATCTACGGAAGTTAGAGCGGGCATCCGCTCCTAGGGCTGGAGTTAGGAGCTAGGACCTGAATTTAGGTCCTCTGGAAAAGCCGCATATGCTCTTGACTAGTGAACCATGTCTCCAGCCCCATAAAATACTGTTTAAAAAAGTATGACTATCCAATAGCCATCCAGAGGTGGGCATTTGCATTGAGGTCTGAGAGGAGGAAGCAGAGATGCAAAGAGCTGCGAGAAGTGTTCAGGGAGCTCCTGCAGACACTGAGAGAGTGATGTGGACCAGGTCGATTTTAAAGCCACGGGAGGAGTTAGGCTTTTTCCTAACTCTGTGTGCATGGCAGTTGCCATGGGGAACCCATAACCACATGACTGCTGTTTCTTGCTTACTCGGCCCCTTCCTGTGTCACAGTGGACAGCTTCTTTACTTCTGTTCATTTCTGTCTTTTAAACAGGATTAATAAGATGGACAAAATGCTTAGTATAGAACCTGGGGCATTGTCTACATTTATTTAAATACCAGGAGTGTATTTGGAGACATTGTTTTGTGACTGTCTCTGTCCTAGAACTAAGGCATGCTTCTAGCATTCCAGTTTTGAGTGTACAGTAAAACAACTTTTTAACTTTTTTTTTTTAATTCCTTGTAAGTCTTTTTGGAACCAGGAGAGGGCAGAGTCTTATTCTGAAATAGTAACTGATAAACACATAGAAATGCTGGACAGTAAAGCAGTGTCTGAAGTGGCTCTCCAGGCTTGCCGGTGGCTGAGGAAAAGCTATTTTCTTCTCCCTCCCTCCCTCCCTCCCTTGTCCCTCCCTTCCTCCCCCCTTTTTCTTTCTTTCTCTTTTCCTTCCTTCCTTCCTTCCTTCCTTCCTTCCTTCCTTCCTTCCTTCCTTCCTTCCTTCCTTCCTTCCTTAATACAGAGACACTGTTGTAGCCATGGCTGTCCTTGAACTATAGAGATCTGAGTACTGAGATCAAAGCTGTGTGGCACCGGCTGCCCACCTAGTAATGCAGCATGCGCATTTTCATCTACAGAGTCTAAAGTAACACAAAGATACAGTTTTACAAGCTCTTGATTCCTGCTAGGTCTTTGGTAGGGGATGGGAAGTTCGTCTTCTGCATTCTGAGCTGATTTAGGTCTTGAGGAATCTGTCTCCCTTCAGGGATATTTATCTTAGCTATGGTGTATGACTTCAGTCACGGAACAGTGAAGCCCTAAATAAAATTACAAGTACAGGTGTATACCTGTACTGCAAGCACTGTTGATGTAGGAGGCCAAGAGTCAAGTTCGGTTTCAAAACAGCAATGAAAGTCCTGATATTATAGTAACAATTTGAAAATCTTCTGTGAGAATGTGTGTCCTATAAATGAGAAAGAAGCTCTCCCCCCACACACACACACACCTCAACGATACGGATGCCTAAACAAGGCCTGAACAAAGGCAGCTTAAATAGTCATGCTAATTTAGGAGGGGAAATCTCACAGAGTCCAACCTAGACAAAGATACAGGCACCTGAAGACAGTGAGAAAGGGAGAGACAGCTTTTCCCAGGGATGATCCCCCAAATTAGTTACCTGACACAAAATGGTCAGGTTTGAACTGGATACATACAAAAAATAGTAAATGGATTTAGCTGGCTGTTTTATAGATGTGTGTGTGTGTGTGTGTGTGTGTGTGTGTGTGTATACTTAACAATAGTAAAGAAAAGAGGTCATGAATTTGAGAGGGAGTTGAGACCTTGGCAGCAGATGGAAGGAGGAAAGAGAAGTATTATAATTATATTTTATGATTTTGAAGTTTTAGTAAATAATGAAAATAAGTTAAATAAAACCAAAGGAAATATTAGTTACATGTATTATTCTAGGAATTGGGTCCATACAATTCTTTGGAATCACAAGCACCATATTCTTAAAATAGAAATTAGGGATTATTGATAGTAATAAATTTGTGCTTCAAATTTGCTAGTAAGTTTTTAGGAATAAAATATGCAGAATGATATGTGTGTTTTAAATTAATGTGTGTAACAATGAAAATATGAATTATTTTTATATTTATGCACAGCTGGTAGAGTTGCCTAGTCGTTACCGTTAGAGTGGGTCTGTTAGGCCTCATCCTTGGTCTGGTCCCAGACGCCATGTGCATGCTCTCAGAGACTGTCTCCACTCCTCTGAGGAATGGCTTGTTGTTAAGTTACCAAGTGATGTGCATGAATCACTGGCACAAGTGGAGGGATTATCTCCAGTAATCTCAGCAGTATCATTCAACTCAAGATGCTTGAGACTGGTTGTGAAATGTCAACACATCTGAGTCCTAGCACTGGGGGTGGGTTTGTGGGGCAGGAAGACCTGGACTCCAAGTGTCATATATAACCGCAGAGAGTTCTGGCCCTCGTGACGGGGACTTGGCAGCCTGCTCCTCCTGACATTTTATTTTGCTCTGAGTTTTCTAACATTCAAATTTTTTTAGAGTCTTCATCTTTTGTTTTTCTGTGAAACATTTGGAGTCGTATGTATGGGAAAAAACTAAACTTGATATTAAAAAAATCAGCTAGTTCAGAGTGACAATGTTATGCTGTAATTCAAGCAGATTATTATATTATCACGTAACAGTAAAGCTGTCTTGTGGGTGCCTGGGCTTGCTTGGTTCATGGTTTGAAGCACTGAGTGAGGACATTCCAGAACATAGCCAACTTGGCTTTAGCTCAGGCACAACAGATTGCCTGCTGCAAGCATAAATAACCAGATTTTTAATTGAATCACTTTAGTGTTTTTCTTTATGTATTTCAGGAAAGATAGAAAATAAAAGTGAGATGTGTGTTATTAAGGAACGTTATTTTTCTTCCTCTTGGGTTTATTTTAACATTCTTAAAATATTTTTTCATTTTTGACTTTGCACCTCTTAGTAAATTGCTTTTTGATAAAACACTGCACTGTTTCCAGCGTTCTGTGGTTTTGCCAAAAGTTATGAAAGTATCTCTCCAGCTCTCTTTATTACAAGACAGAATTCCACCTAATGATAGGCCTTCTCAAGGAAAATCCGCCTGCGAGATTGGGTGCCAGCCCAAGCAGGATGTTAACAGTTAGAGCTGCTTTTTGTTAAAAATGAATGTATTTTTCACTCTGTGTAATATACACGTTTAAATACATTTATAGTAACTGTCTAGAGGCTAAGACTAATTCGGTTCTTTTTAGTCTAGCCTGCAAGGCAATAAAAATAATACTATATTTTAAACAAGAAAATGTCCATGTGCCACAATATTTATAGTAAATTATATAACAGCTTCAGACGATGTCATATGTCATGCTGTATAAACTCTTTTCTTAAGCCCGACTCTTTGTATATATTATCTTTCAGTGATTGCACACAGTGGTATAGTGTTTCACTTGATACGATTTTAATCACTGTTAGGTTGAACTTGAAAGAAAGTTGGAATCTGCAACCAAGTCTAAACTGCATTACAAGCAGCAGTGGGGCCGAGCTTTGAAAGAACTTGCCAGACTAAAGCAGGTACGTGGTTGAGAGCAGACTCTGTCTTCCCTTCACAGCTTTGTAAGTTTCATGTTTGACACTGCTGTATTAGAAATCTGCTGGCATCGCCAGTGCTGTGGTCTAAGATCAGAGGCTTGGGGTTTATTTTTTAATGTGTCATAATATGCAGAATCATGTTTTCACAATTGAAAGCTGAAACTTTTATATCTTTTATTTTTAGTTGCCAGCAATCTTGTTCGAAATAATCAACTTACTTTCACTTATAAACAACTGCTTCTTTCCTTAGGATTCGCCTCCATTAGGGACTTCTCTAAAGGGGATAAAGGGGCCCATTTTGGGATAAACTAAATTTAGCATTTCTTAATATTTAAGAGCCTAACATATTTTAAAATAATTTTCCTAGGAATATACAATTATTCAATTATGAAAGCTGTCATAGGGAAGTTTTGCAAATTTTAAATTTAAAAGACTTCATAGTTTTTTAAAAATCCTTGTTGATATTTTCCCTTCCTAGGCAAAAAAGTTCTTTTCATCAGAAATTAATCTTAATTTGGGCCATAATTTTTTCAAATGCTTAAGATCCAAGAGAATATGAATGAGGCTTATACTTTGAATATGACTTATTGGACCTGTTGAAAGATCATGAGTATTACTCTAACTTAAAAAAAAAAAATCAGTTTTATTCTGAATGAATCTGGAACGTAGTGCCTTTCAGATATTTTGTTAGTATGTTTCCATACTATTATATTCTGTGAGTCCTTACCATCTTTTTAGAGACCTGTGAGACTGGAGAGGAATTAAGTAGTCGAGCATGTGTCCCAGAGCAGCTGTGGCTCTGCTGAGACTGCAGGCTACCAGTGGGGATTAGACACTGCGTAGTGGGCAGACTCAGTTCCTGTGTCCTTCACTTGAAATTGGACAGAATATTCTGAATTTCAGATTCTTTTCTTATTTTATAATATTTGTATGTATGTAAGGCGATATCTTAAGTGTTATGTCCAAATGTAAACACAAAATCCACTTGTGTTTCAGTTGGACATTAATTATAGAGTCTAAAGGTAATTTCTTTCTTTACAGTATTTTTAAGTATGCTTATCTCCTGACCAAGATGCTAGTCTCATCAAACTAGAGCTCAAAAGTTTTGGATTTTAGATTTATTTATTTATATTTTTCATTTTCAAAATAACAATGTGCTATTTTAATGCTGGCAGGCCTAGTGTGGGCATTTTGCACAGTAACAAGTGCTTCTTAAATTTAAAAATACTATGCTCAGTGTATGTGGGTAGGTAGGACATGGACCTCACCCTCTAGAGAGGTGAGATTTCAGCAGTAAGTAATGGACAGTTGTAGCAGTTAGCTGAGCACAATTCAGAAGAGTAGACCTATTTGTTCAGTTTGACTTAGGGGCGATGTATGAAGAACAGGCAGTGTTTCAGATGGACCTCTGGAGTTGAGTCATTAGAATATTAATAGCAAGTCTGGTTGTGACATAGCAATGGAACAGAGGATTTGTTACAAAGAATCATGATGTGAGAAAGCATAAACTCGTATTAGGTACATGCAGGAGGCTGCATTTTAAAGGTCATTTCCAGGAACAAAGCTTGGCCCTGTAGCAATAGACATGAAACCAGATTCTTGTGAAAGATGATGCTAAGGGCTTAGCCAGAGATTCTGGGAAGGCTTTCCAGTTTGGGAGATACAATGTAAGAAGCTAGTGGAGCCAAGGATGCAGTGCATACTGGAAGTTGAGGCAGGAGGGTTGCAATGAGTTCGAGGTCTGTTTGGATTACATAGTAAGTTCCAGGCCAGCCAGGATTTCTTTTTTTTTTTTTTTTAAAGATTTATTTTATTTATTATATGTAAGTACACTGTAGCTGTCTTCAGGCATTCCAGAAGAGGGCGCCAGATCTCATTAAAGATGGTTGTGAGCCACCATGTGGTTGCTGGGATTTGAACTTATCACCTTCGGAAGAGCAGTCAGGTGCTCTTACCCGCTGAGCCATCTCACCAGCCCCCCTTTTTTTTTTTTATTTTTTTTTTTTCAGCCAGGATTTCATAATAAGACTCTCTCTTAACTGGAGCAGAGGAAGGAGATAAGATTTGCAAATGTGACTGGGCATTTTAGGTTTTAGATTTAGAAATAAGCATCTTTTTGGAATCTGATTAACCTCAAACGATGGAGTCCTTGGCAAAGGAGTGACCTGAAGCTGTGTGGGGTAGAGCTTGGAATTCTGATGTTTAAGTGAGTAGCAGATAATAGAGAAGAGTTTCAGGAGTGATGTTATAGTGGTGTTTTTAATTCTATAATCCCTAGATAGCAGATGACTGACAGTTTGTCATGTGTGCTTATGAAGACACTAAGTTATAAGACAGACTGAAGCATGAGCGAGCTCTTCCTGTTGCACCAGTTTCGGTGCCTACATGACAAGGGTTTCCCACAACAGCATGGCAGCAGAAGTGAGGAGTTGGCATGTCCTAATAGAAAACATGGTGTCATTGCCTGCTAGAGCAGTGCTGAGGAGAACTGACTGTCTCTGAGGAAGAAGCAGCTGGACTTTATAAAGTCACAATGCTCAGATGCTGTGCTGTCATACAGAACGTAGGGAGGACTTGTGGAACAGGGAGCCAGGAGAGCAAGCTACTTCTGAGAGGGCCTCTCCCTAAGCTGCCCAGACTGCTGTTGAATTTATGACGCTCCGGCCTCAGGCTCCCAAGTAGTTGGGATTGGAGGCATGAGCCACTGCATCTGGCTGTGGTAGGTTTTAAAAGAAGAAAGGGTGGACCTAGAAGCTCCAGGGTCTGAGCTTTCCCTTGCCTCTGGCTAGTACAAGGTCAGCCTAGACCAAGAGAGACCCTGTCTAAGAGAGAAGGACAGGCTGTGTGTCTTGGAGGTGGATCAGTGGGCAGTGTGCCCGCCAAGCAGCTTGAACACCAGTAGCCGTCTTAAACTAGAGCAGGTGCTGCTGCAGGGGCCGTCATCCTGGTACTGGAGAGGCTTTCCCAGAAGGTGCTTGGTACCTCCTGGACAGCCAGTCTAGCCAAGTCGGCAGGCTCAGGTTCACTTTGAGAGACTTTGTCTCAAAGAAATATGATGGAGAACATTGAGGAAGGTACTGATGTCAACCCTTGGCCATACTGGCATGCATGCATGAAAACACTCTTAAGAAACAAAATGAAGCCAAGGGATTATGAAATCTCTCCACCCTCAATTCCCCTTTGCTAATTCTACTTCCTCACACCATGGTATCCTCTGGATCTTGTCGTGGACCCTGTTAACTATTTAGTCTTTCTTCCTGTACATTTTTACTCTCTGGCTCAAAAAAATGTTTATTATTTGTTCCTAATAAGAGAGGGTATCACTTTCAGCTTTTTTCCTACCTCTTGAATTTATTAAGGGAATTTATTATAAATTTATTAAGGGAAGAAAACTTGAATTAATACTTCTCCCAAACTTACAGTCCATTAAAGAAACTGAGAGCAACAGGGCTGGAGTGATGGCACATTGGGTAACATACATCCTTGGAACTTTTTGGCCACAAGCCCAGCCAAAACAGCTAACTCTGCTCGTTCAGCAAAATATCTTGTCTCAACATAGTAAGGAAACATCTTACTTCCCAGTGTCCTGTTCTGCCCTTCTCTGCATGCATAGACACGGGTATCTACTCACATGTATGAGTCACACATGTGCACACATACTAAATACTAATTTAAAAATAGCAGTCTGAATGAATGTAGTGTGTTTAGTGCTTTCTTTCTTTGGACTAACTTTATCCCTTGTCCTGTAAACTTTCTGCTGTGGAAACATTATAAACAAGCTTTGAGGTCACTAGGAACCTTTGATGTTTTGCAGGCCATACTGAGATGCAGTAATTTAAGAAGAGCAATAGTCCATGGGGTCTTCATAATAAATTATGCTATGCCAGTAACAGTTTTTGGAAGATTAAAATTAATAACTTCATTAAATTGGCACATTTCACATCTGTGAAAATTACTTTTAAAACTTCCCCTAAAACTCTTTATTAAAAACATATTTATTTTGTGTTTGAAAATAAAATTGGAAGTGTCTCTCTGTTTTGTTCAGAGAATTATTTGTGCAACTTTTTGTTTAAATTGGATTAGTACCATGTTAATTTTACATTGCCTCTGGTGAATAGCCACGAGGCTATATAATCTCTGCCAGTAATTTGTCACATTGAATCCCTCTGGAGGGCCATAGAAAACATTTGTGTAGTGCGGATTAGACGGTGAAAGCCGTACCTTACATTGTTAATAAATGTTAATGACAGAACCCAGCTGGTACGGCTTGGAACGAAGAGCTAAGGCTTGGTGCCCATTGCCAGAACAGTGTTTAAAGAGCTTTCCATTACTCAGGGGCAGCCTAGGGTAGTCTATGAATTAAGAAATTGTAACCTTCTGATTGTTTAGAAAAAACTTTCCTTTTCATTCTCAGCCTCAACCCAAGTTGTATGTTTTCTAAAGTTTTTTAATAACTGATGACAATAACTGTAATAAATAAATATGACATGAAGTGAATCCCAATTTAGAAAACAAGGAAACAATACCCTTATATTTTGGGTTTGATGTCTTGGGTCTTGGGATATTAAAACTACTTGTTTGATATGCAGGGACAATTTAGTTTCCTTTTTCCTCTTTGTGAAAATACGCTGTAGAAGTATTTTTAAACAGTACCTAAACAAATGCTTGAGTGATAACAAATGCCTGAGGTCTGCACTGGTCTTCATGGTCTCAATGAGAACGTTACCAAAGCTCCTTCTAGCATGTAGATCTGCAAGCAGAATAAAAGCTGCATTGTTTAAAGATAAAGGAATCGTGGTATAAAGCATGAATTAGTCATAAAAATCTAACATTTTCACTATGTTATATACTTTAAAACTCTGTATATTTGTTCTCAGGACAGAAAACAGAAGTAAGACTTTATTTAGTAGCACGTGGGTCCCTTACCATGTTTGTGCACAGTAGATGTGTTTAAAACTAAGCCAATATATTTAGTTAAAGCAACACAGACTTCATCGGCTGACATCAGCACTATCTTGTCCAGCCTCCTGCTTATCCACTCAGAGTAATTAATTTGATTAATTTATAAGTAATTTAGCCAAGGATGGGGATGTAAATCTTTGTTTAAGAAAACAGTTGGAGGTCCAAGTCTTAGTTAAAAACTGTGTCTTGAAACCATCCAGGCCCTCCTACCGGCTTGTCAGCTCTGGGTTATTTTCAGAAAACTGGACTTGAGTTCCTTAGTTTAGTTCTGCGTTTTTCCCACAGACTTGGATGGTATGTGTGAGTGGGAGAGTAAGTAGTGGCCACTTTGTAGCAGCTGTTTAGTCTACTGTGTGCATGTTTACATCTCCTTTCTGAGTTTATAGGCAGCAGGGCAAAGTCAAGATTATACTCACTCGATTGAGGGGCCTTACCCAGAGCACCTGGCAACGGAAGGCCTTGCCTTGGCCCTTGTTTGTGCATGCACATGTGATTATTAACAATATGGTATACTTCCTTTAAAATTCAAGGCGTTTAAAAGATTTCTCTGGTATGTTTTAGAATAAAACTGTGTCAGGTTGGGGGAGGTGTTAAGTTCATTTTTAAAGTAGCCTAAAGTTAAATAATCAACTTCTGTTCATTTTTCTCCTTATAGTCATATTTTTTTCTCATTATTTAAAAAGAATGCAAATGTTTCTAGTTGTAGTGGTACACATTTGTAATCCCAGCATTCAGTAGTCAGGGGCAAAAGGATCAGGACTTCACAGTAAGAACACTGCCTCAAAAAACTGTACAAGTTGCACTGTGTAATAGAGAAGTAATAACAATTCATCTTACCTCCTTCCCTTAAAAATAATTGTTAAAGAATGCATTTATGGATAGGTATGCACACCCATGCGTGCACCCAGGAAGGACCATGCAAAGGTCATACACACACTTTTTGGTTGTTCTCTAGTGAAGCAGAGCCTCTCAGGGAACTGGGCTCTCACTTGCTGGCTAGCCTGACTCCAACCTCCCAGTGCTGTGGTACATATAGATGCACGCCACCATCCCTGGCATTTGCCGTAGGGCATGGAGATGCCAGTGCACTTCCTTTAGGCTTATACAGAAGCACTGTACACACGGGGCTTCCCCCAACCTCTTATCTTTAAACTGTACCTTCTTGCGTTCCACTAAATACCGTTATCCTGAATCTTTTCTTTGTCATTTCAGCACATAAGATATTTTTAAAATATATCCAGGAAAGCCTGGTGGCTTAGAGCTGTAATCTCAGGTCTGTTTAAGGATGAGTAGGAAGAATGAATGCAAGGCCAGCCTGGGCAAGCTGGTGAGACCTTGTGTCAGTGAGTGGCCCTGTCTGCCAGCTATGAGGAGAGTGATAGAGCAGCACAGCCACCCCGCCCCACCCCCTTTAGTGCACAGGCATCTGGCTATGAAACCAGTAAAGAGAGCTGGGAAGAAACCAGGCAACTGGTCGCCTCACATGTTTGGGCTTCCATCCTCAGGGCCTGCTTAACACTGGGCAATTTTAAAATCCTAGAGGCCTCTGGATGTAGTATTATTTGTTTTCACATGTTTTAGTCTCTAGATATATGGAGTAGTATTCCGTGAAAATGCACCACACTTAATTTAGGTGTAATATGTAATCTTTAGTAAAACTGCTTTTTACAGGTTTCCCTGTGGTAAGGTAGTCCTAAAAAGTTCTCACACAAGTAACAGCTTTCAGATGTTTATATCCAAAAATAAAATTTCAGATACTAGAATACATTCACTTTCTTTTTTACGTTTTACTAAATGTTCATCACTGATTTCCTGAAGTGGTTATGCTAATTTTACATTTCCAGCCTTCATACAGAGCTGCAGGGGTGTGGCCTGGGGAGAGACTTGCCAAGCAAGTGTGGCTCAAGCCCCAGTACCATGGAAACCAGCACAGACGTGCCCCGTGATGGCTCCTCCTCTTCACGGTCTTGCCAGTGATTGTCTACTGTTAGACGTCTTAAAATCCTGAGTTTGATAAGGTTGAGATAGTGTTATTTAGTGACTTCAACTTTTCACTCTCCAACTTTTAGCATCCTTTTTATATACTTATTGGCCACAGCAGTCCTCATCAGTGGAAACCCTGTTGTCATTTGTTCCATAGATATCTATCAAGGAGTGTTGTAGACTTTAGAGTAATGAAACAGTCTGAGCAGGTACGATTCCTATCGTCTAGAGAATAATTGGCACAAGGGAGGAACTCTTAGAGAAACAGTACTCTGACTCGGGATTCTGGGAAGCATCGCAAGGGGAACTAAGAGCCAACATTCATTTGCTTAAGATGGACTAGGGCATGCTAACTAGAAGCCAGGTCAGCAGAAGTATCCAGACCGAAGGAGGGAAACAGAGTAGTAATCACAGCAAAGAGCATAGAGTGTAGGTTAAGGATTGGGGGAGCTTCTGGTGCAAGCATCCCCGGCACCTATCACTCCAGCTCTAGAAGTGATGGAGAGATGATCACATGTCCCAGGTTAGCTGAAAACTCTTCTTAAGGTGGAAAGCAATAGAAGACAATACCCAGCATATACAGGTACACGCACACACAGACACACGCACACACAGACACACGCACACACAGACACACACACAATAAGATAAAGCAATAGAAGACAATACCCAGCATTGTCCTCTGGGCTCTCTACAGGTACACGCACACGCAGACACACACACACACACACACACAATAAGATAAAGCAATAGAAGACAATACCCAGCATTGTCCTCTGGGCTCTCTACAGGTATACGCACACACAGACACACACACACACACAATAAGATAAAGCAATAGAAGACAATACCCAGCATTGTCCTCTGGGCTCTCTACAGGTATACGCACACACAGACACACACACACACACACAATAAGATAAAGCTTGAGACTACATATGTAGTGAAGAAGTTTGAAATGCACATACATTAAAAATTCATGACAAAAAATGCAAATATGAAGTAACTAAGTTCAAGTGTATGAAATATATTTTGCTTTCTATAAGACTGTCACAGTCCTAATTCACACTGGGTTTTGTTAAGTAAACATTTTATATCTCAGAAGAACCTGAGAGGGAATTTGACATGAAAGAATTGATTAAAAGATAAGAAACAAGGGCTAGAGAGATGGCTCAGAGGTTAAGAGCACTGGCTGCTCTTCTGGAGGTCCTGAGTTCAAATCCCAGCAACCACATGGTGGCTCACAACCATCCATAATGAAATTTGACGCCCTCTTCTGGAGTGTCTGAAGACAGCTACAGTGTACTTCCACATAATAAATAAATCTTTAAAAAAAAAAAAAAGATAAGAAACAAAACAGATGAAAGGAATAGAAAATGGTACAAAGGAAAGATGGAAATCTACACACTCCAGGTTGCTTTAAAACAGAGCTAAGTGCTTCCATAGAGAAAATATGAATAACCCCACATTCCAAGTAGCCCAACAGTATGCTCTATAAGGAACAGACCTTCCCTGTAGATTTGGCATAACATAGCAATAACTTCAGGCAGGTAGTCTTGACTCAGGAAGCATCCCTGGTGGCAGCTTTCACAGTTACAGTCAGATGAATAGAATGAGGGAGGATATACTCATCACACACACAGTTGTGTATAAAAGCGTAAACAAAACCAGAGCAGTTGTATGCTGCGTATGTGGACCTGACATTGACGCACTGCAAGTGACCCCTGGCTTATCCAGAACAAACACTTCCTTGAAAGATTCCACACTTTCTGGTACACAGCGGGTAGGTATTTCATCAAATTGTGCAGAAACTATATTAGAAACTATATTAGACCACAATTCAACACATTTCAGAAGATTGTACATTAGGATGTTCCATGCTCACAGGGATACTGAAGTGTAAATTAATAAAATTCAATAACATGGGTCATTTCTGTAGTAGTTTACTTCTAATAACCCATTATAAAATCAAGACCATAGAGATTAGAAAATGCAATCTATCAGAGCAGGAAATTGGGGTGGGAGGATTGTGCTTAGAGAGGAATTTGACCATAGCTGCATTACAAAATAAGAAAAGAAAAATGTATCTTGTAGACAGCTAGGGAGATAACTCACTCAGTAAAGCGCCTCCATGCATAAGGACCTGAGTCTGAACTCCATTCCCCATATAGAAACCTGGTATGGTAGCACATGGTGGTGGGAATCCCAGCACTGAGAGGCAGAGGCAGACAGGCAGATCCTTGGCCCATACCAACCAGATCTACCTGCCTATCAGTGAGCCCCAAGTCTCAGGATCGACTCTAAAAACAGGGTGCGTGAAGAGCACCCAAGGTTTACCTCCTCATGCAAGCATACCGCACGAAAACCCAAAAGTTGTTTCTTTGAGAGGAAGTCTTTGGAAGAGAGACACTCTCTATAAATATCAGAATGTTGAAGGGAGAAAGGACTCTGGATCCTACCAGCATGTGAAGAGACTAGGATGTTACAAATAAGTGAGTTTGATTACCTACTAAAGTGACTCATAAGTTAAAACATAATGGTACAGCAGTCGTAATGGATAATATATACAAAATATACCTGACTCAAGCAATTGAATTTACATAAACAGTATAGGAAGAAATAACCCTAGCCCCACAGACTATTTCAAAAATTTAAATAAGAGACCAGTATAATAACCATGATTCTAAATCTTAAAATTAATCTATAGATTCAGTCATAAGGAAATTACATGTGCAAAACTGGTTAATTAGTCTCAAACCTGGAAGGGCCACAACCCTGGCTTGCTCCCTGAACAAGGTGGTTATTTAGTATCATAAATACAATACCGAGAGTAGGGCAAGGTGCTGCATACCTTCAGTCCTGTCATGTACAAGACACCCTTACCAGCATGGGAGCCAGCACTGCCCTTAGAGTTCTGTTTGGGGCAAGAAAGCAGGTCTTGTTCTCACGCTGTGCACAAAGCCTGTTGGTCACATACTGATCTAAGTAAGTATCCCCAGCTTGATCTAAGTAAGTATCCCCAGGCTGGAGAAGCAGCTCAGGGATTGAGAGCACTTGCTGCTGTTGCAGAAGTTTGGTTCCCAGCACCCACATCGAGACCTCACAGCAGTGTGTAGCTCTTGCTTCAGGAGTTCCAACACCTGCCCTGGCCTCCCCGGCACCTGCACTGTGCATGCACACACACACATAAATAAATAAATAAATAAATAAATAAATAAATAAATAAATAGATTTAAAATAATAGCCTCAAGGCTGACACAGATTAAAAAGAAAATGAGAGGTATAGAGGGCCAGCTAGGAAGGAACTGATGGAGCCGTGCAGACTGTTTCTGTTCATCCTGAAACACACGGGGTGAAAGGGCAAAGCAAAGAATAGTGGGAGATCCTTGAAGTGGGACACCAGTAAGAAATATAAGCAGGTACCGAGAGGAAAACCCCAGAGCTTTCGTAAGAACTTTATAGATAAGCATATCCAGATGCCATTAAAATGTATTGAGACTTGTTTGGGAAGAGATGCAAAATAAAATCAGGACAAACCACAGTGTGACCTGTCAGAGCTGTTTAAAAGAAGGGGAAAAAAATCACCAAGTGTTCAAAAATACAGGGCCCAGGAACTTTGACAGTAGCCATTCAGTGATGGACTGCCTTGCACACAGTGTGGCAATATTTGTAATCCTGCAGTTGTGTTTTCTGACCCCAGGTGTAGAGCTAGGTAAAATGCCTCCAGATGCGTTCAGAGGGCACGCATAGTCATCTTAACATTGGCAGTATTTATAGTATGAAATTGGAAGCTGCCCAAACGGTCCTCAGCAGTACATAAATGGCGTGTTAGTTGAGTGGAAGGCTTTGCATTACTGTAAGTGATGAACTGTACAGGGTAATACAAATGACTTTCAAGTCCAGGTTAAGAGAAAGAAGCCCAACACACAGTAATCTAGACTTGACATTTCTACACAGAACTCAGCACACCCAGTGAACTCCTGGTGTTGGAGTTACAGCAGTGATTACCTTGAGCTGGGCATAGCAGCACACACCTTTAATCCTAGCACTCCAGAGGCAGAAGCAGGTGAATGTCTGAGTTCCAGGCATGTCAGGAACAATAAGACAGTACAGACACAGAAGATACCACTACTAGCCTAAGGAAAGACGAGCACTTGTCTGCAGAGAAATACACAGGTGAACTTGGAAGGTCCCTGTCACATACATACTAGGTTGTCTTAACTGCAGCACCGTTTGTCACAATCGATTCTCTTACAAGGCATGGAATATCTTTCTCCTATAGATTGTTACATTATTTTAGAAACTTTTATCAACTTCTGTGGAAGAATTGTTAATTTTGTTTGTTTGTTTTTTGTTTGTTTGTTTGTTTTTTGTTTGTTTGTTTGTTTTTCGAGACAGGGTTTCTCTGTATAGCCTTGGCTGTCCTGGAACTCACTTTGTAGACCAGGCTGGTCTCAGACTCAGAAATCCGCCTGTCTCTGCCTCCCGAGTGCTGGGATTAAAGGCATGCACCACCGCCCGTTAATTTTTAAATACAAGTTAAGATATATCATTTGGCCCCTTTTTATTTAAAAAAAAAAAAAAAGTGTATGTGCTTAGATTTTTTTATGAGCTTACAGATGAGAAAACTTTGTCAGCTAGACTGTGTCGTTAATATTCTGTAGGCACACTGGTGTGTAGATGGGGCTCCTAGATGCGCATAGATGCAGGTCCTTCTGCACTTCTTTGTGCTGGCAAGTAGCTGCTCCTGCCTTCACATTCTTATATACAGTAACTGTTCAGCAAACCTCAGTCCTCACTGGCCATGAGTTATGACATCAAAAAAAGAGAAGGATAAAAAAAATAATTGGGAGAAAAGTTGGGCATTTCTAAATTTCATTGGGTCCAGAGTTGGCAGCATATCATTCTGTCCCAAGTACTGTCCATAAGTCAGTCCTATGAAATGTGTATTCTCACAGTGGTACATGCCAGCTTCTTTGTTTCTTTTAAGAGGGAGCAAGAAAGTCAAATGGCTCGCCTTAAAAAACAGCAGGAGGAGTTGGAGCAGATGCGGCTGCGTTACCTGGCGGCTGAGGAGAAAGAAACAGTGCGAACAGAGCAGCAGGAGCTGCTGGACATAAGGAACGAGCTGAACAGGTACTGCCCTGAAATGGCCCTTCTCTCACGAACACTAAGAAGGGTACTGTGTCAAATCATTCAAAGACAGGCAAAACAAATACACACATACACACGTTTATGTTGATATGATATAAGTCATGTTAAAAAGTAAGCTTTATTTTTGTATGATCTACAAATTTGATAGACAAAAAAAAAAAATTGATCCTCATTTCCCTAAACAGTATTTAACACACAGCGCAGTGCTTTTTAAATTGTTTTATGTTTTAGAGATTTGTTTTTATTACTTTTATTTATATGTACGTCTGTGTTTGTGCATGTTTCGCCAATATGTGGGTTCCTGTGTAAACCAGAAATGAATATTGGTTTCCCTGGAGCTGGAGTCTGAGGCAGTGGTGAGCCACCTAGCATGGATGCTGGGAACTGAACTCAGATCTCTAGAAGAGCAGCAAGTGCGCTTAACCACTCAGCCGTCTCTCCAGCTCCTTTGGAATGTTTTACATGACAGCGCATTTTGGAAGGTATGGGTCATGTTATTTCATTAAAGGACAGCACCATCTAAGCTTTTAACATTGGAGTTGTCAAATATGTGTTTGTTGAAGAGAATAATAGTACATATTTAGCCCTTAAGCACGGCCTAGATATGACCTTTACAGTTGACATTCAGTGAACTTCTAAGTTCTCTTAACTAGTTGGACTCTAGGCCTACATTATGTTGTCACTGCATATTTTATACATGGAACTACCATAGACTATCAGATAGATACATATTGGACATAAACTGCACCATGCTACCCTGGAAGCTACCTGTGGAAGCCAAAATGTCATACTATTTGGAGATGGAGTCTTTAGCTGACAGGTGAGAGTGGAGCCCTCACAAGGGGGCTGTGCCCGTCTAAGGATGTTGCAGGATATATATAGATCACACAGTGAGCCCTGAGTATTATTTACTGGAAAGCCAAACCAAACCAAACCTGTTTGTAGTTGTGGTGTGGCTCAGCCCTCAGCACACACTTTTCATCTCAAACGGTGAAGGTCCAGAGAAGGAAGCACCCATGGCTAAAAGTGGTGTGTAATCGAGTGGCGGACACAGTGATGGATCAGAGAAAGATTGACAGACGAGGATATGCCCACCTCTCATGAGAAGAGAGAGGAAAGGAAAGCTACTTAGGAGAGAGCAGCCCAGAGGGAGGAGAGACAGTTTTGCTGGGACATTTGAACAGAGACAGGTGTAGAGAGAGAAGAAGATAGACACAGGTGCAGACAGGATGAGCCAGAGAATGAGAAGGAGCCAGAAGATTAGAACAAATGGCCAGAGTTAGGTTGAGGCCAAGCAGAACAATACAGGAGAAGCCAGATTGAATCAGTGTGGAAAGGAATTTGGGCAGATGAGTTGACCAGCCAGCAAGAGGACAGAACGAGCTAGAAATATGAGCGTATTCAGCAGTAAGTCTCAGAGACTGAAAATCTTCTAGGCCTAGATAAGATTTATGGAGGCTAGAAGTTTCCAGGACCAGGCCTAGGTTAGCAGATGGAGGCAGTAAACATCAGAGACGACAGTTACGTCAGGTGAATAAAAGTTACTAAGATACCAGGGAACAGGTGCACTTTCTTCCCCTTCTTATGTGAGGATAGAGAGAGGTGGACTGTGCTAGCACCCCATCTTGGACCCACTAGAACTGTGAACAACTCATTCTTGGAGCACCCAGTCTATCCTCTTTCGCTCTGGCAACCCAAGCCTGCTAAGTGTGCTGTGCCCTTAGAAATGTGCTTGTCCCATAAATAACTGAAGTCAAAAGCTTTCCTTTCAAAATCACTATCTAAAAAAACTATACAGTAGTCACTCAAATAGCAGAGTCTTAAACATTGTTATTCACTGTGTTTTCCTATGTATGCATCCATATGATGGGGTTTATAGATTAGACATAGTAAGAAATTAACAATCAATAAAATTGAACAATTAAACACTATACTGTAATAAAAGTTATATGAACATTGGGCCTCTGCCAAAATCCCTTGTGTTTCCACTTCTTATGATGGCATGGTACCTGATAGGTAAGTGGGCTACTGTGACGAGTTCATCAGACAGTTGCGACTAACAGGCAGGGAGCAAGTACAGCTGGAGAAGACTGATTGATGCCCTGGGCAGATGGACTGGACAGCCTGGGCTCCCAGCACACTGCTCAGAGGGCATGTACTCTAAAACTTAGCAATTACTTATTTGGGGGCATTTTATCTGATGCTTTTGGACCATAGAGCACTATGGGTTAGTTGAAACCACAGAAAGGGCCGTGCCCAGGGCAGGGTGTGGAAGCTTCGTTTACTTATGCTACTTATGGAGTGGCTGACGTTAGGGTTAAGGTGAAAACCGTGCTCCAGGTAAGGCAGGGGAGCACTGAGGTTAAAAGTCACAGTGAGCTCAGGCCCCTGATATTAGCCGTGTGGCTTTCCAAGGTGGTCAAGTCTTTCTCTTTAATCTTGTCCTCATCTCTAGCCTCATTACCAGTCTTACTGAATGAGTTGCTTTGAAGTTTTTAAAAAGGTAAGATAGGCATATAAATCATTTAAAACAATCCCTGGTTTAGTAGGGCTTAATTAAAAAGTTATTGTATTACTAATATGAATAAATAAGAAATTTCTTATTAACTCTAATTTACCTTTAATCAGTACTAACAGTTATCCTCAAATAGTCTCACAAAACCAGACTGCCAAGTATTAAATGCTATCAATGAAACACGGCTCATTAAGAAAAACAAAATTAAAAACTTAGTGTGAAGAATCTTTGATAGAGGCTAGAGAGATGGCTCATCAGTTAAAAGCACTGTCTGTTCTTCCAGAGGTCCTGAGTTCAATTCACAGTAACCATCTATAATGTGATCTGATGCCCTCATGCAGATTAGCACTTATATGCATAAAAATAAAAATTTTTAAAAAGAATCTTTGGTAGAATTTTCAATAAATACTTGGTGTCTGCAACATTGTAAACTGGGAAACCACCAACAGTGAGTTAGAACATGATCTCATTCAGACCTTGCTGTCCCAACCAGCACAGGACCCAAGTGCACGCTCGGGTCTCTTGATCACTTAAAGGAAGATGAAAGGTGCCTGTCAAACTGTGAATCATACACAAGTGAGTCTTAGTTTCATCATACACCGTGACTGAGAACTGAACTAGTGAGATGACAGGTGATGTCCTCTAAGTTAAAACAGTCAGTGTGTGACAGGAAAGACCTGGGGACAGTTCACACAGAGACACCATCCACGCTGCTCTTAGCACTGTGGCTCGGCTGCACTGTGGCTCGGCTGCCAGAGTTGGCGCTGCTAAGGACCATCACAGGCACTATGTGTTTGCTGCAAAAACTGTCTCTGGGGTTCTCACCAGTATATGATGTCCTTTAAAGGAAATCAGATACCTAGACATCTTCAGTGCAGTATAAAACATGATATATTGTGGCATCCAGATGACTAGAGTGGAAATATATTGAACATGGAGAAGAAAACCCTTGCGAAAGCTGTCTGGAAATACCTGGAGGACTGTCATATTGAAAGGAGTGAGGCTTCTCCTTTTGGGTGGAAAACCAAAAAGCATTAAGAGGATTAAGAGGCATACTGAGCTCACGTGACAGCAGCAGTCCTGTTGATTCTGAGGGAGGAAGCATGGGAGTGGGACACACAGCGTGTGTCAGGCATGTTATTAAAGTTTCCTGTTGGGATTCTGGGGGCTTTCTTAGGTACCAAGTGTAAATATTCTATTAGGATTATAACAATTCAGTAAGTGCTTGATAGGGATGATATTCTTGTATAAAAAATACATTTTTTTCTACGTATATAACCAAGTAATTTAAAAAGGTACATGATTAGACCTGTTGGTCTGTAGTTTGGCACCATGGATCATGAATTTGCTTAGAAGATCCCTTCATCCTAGGTAGCTATAATGATTAACACAGAGAAGGAGGGAGACAGCTAAATGGATAAAAGGTGCTTGCCCGGCAAGCATTTGGATCTGAGTTTGAATCCCAAGGATGCTTGGTAGTATGTATCACGTATCCCAATGCTCTTGCTCCTGTAGAGAAATAAGAGGAGGAAACACGAGAATTCTCAGAAGCTTGCAGATCAGCTAGCCTGGCATACACCACAGAGTAACAACAAAGGTTCCTTCTTAAAGTGCACGGGAGGACTGATACCCGAAGTTGGCCTCCGCCCTCTGCACATCTACTTTGGCATGCATGAATGTATTCTTTCTTCTATTTATATACTTAACATATAACTAATATTTATAATTAATAATAAATATGATGTATATGCATCTTAATTTAAAACAAACTAGTCATTTTCTGGTGTCTGTGTTTGGTGTGTTTTAAAAATTTTTTTTAAGTGACAGGAACTGAACCAAGGGACTTGAAGTGGCAGTTAAGTGCTGTCCCACTGATAGTCAGTGAGCTGTGTCCCCCTGGCTTTTGTGTTTGAAACTGCCTTGTATAGCCCAGCTGGCCTGGACTTTGTGGTCTTCCTGCCTCTCTCTCCCTATGTGCTGTGCTTAAGGGTGTGTTGTCCTGTGCCTGCCTCACTGTTTGCATGCATTCTGTAAGTACAGACACGCTTGTGTTTTTATAAATATATCGCTTTTGTCGGGTGGTAATTATTGGTTTTTGCTCTCTTACAAAAAAAAAAACCTAGTAAAACTGAATTCTGAATGCTCTTGTTTTTCAGTAGTGCTATTAAGAGTCAAATGGTCTTTTGTCTGCTGCAGTGGCATTCGCTCTTGATTTCCCAGGTTAAGGCAACAAGAACAGAAACAGTACCAGGACTGCAAAGAGATTGCAAGTGGGAAACTGGGCAGCCCGCGGGGCTCTGGGCTGGAAGAAGGCTTGGATGACTACCTGACACGGCTGATAGAGGAAAGGGACACTCTGATGAGAACGGGTGTCTATAACCATGAGGACCGTGTAATAAGTGAACTCGACCGGCAGATCAGAGAGGTTTTGACCAAAAACAGTGCCGGTAATTAAAAACCACTTGGGAAATCTTTGCAGGTACTCTAGGTCTGCAGTTTGATATTTTGTAAAATCCTCAAACGCAAGGAAAGTGGCTACTTCAGAATGCTCTTTATAATTTTTTATAAGCTGAATTTTATATGTTACTGTATATAGTATTTATTTGATTTTTACTTACGCTACCTCTCCAATGCTGGTTTCATTTTAATTGTGTTATATATGCTCATTTAAAATGACTTTTCAGTGTTCTTCAGTTTAAAATCTGTTGTTTGACTTTAAAAACAGCCTATTACAACTTGTCCCAGGAGAACTGGCCACAGTAGTTCCCACTGTATAATTTTGATGTTGAGCCAAGAGAGAATGGGCTGCACTTTAAACACGCTGTGTCCTGCTCCCTTCCAGTGTAGATATCTGCAAGTTGAAGCCAATTATACGTGTAGCCATTTTTAAAAAGCATTTATATGACCAGTCTTTTTCCCCTCAACCTGTGGTATTTGCAGATGACAACTTTGAAAATAAAGCAGTCTCAGGCAGAGGCGCTGTGTGACATGTTGGCTGACAAATTAGTCATCACTTAAACATAGTTCATGCAGATTAAAAAAATCAAGTTCCAAATTTCATTGGACTCCACTTGAAGAACATGAGAAAATAGCTTGGTCTGACCACAGACTCCTGCTCATGACTCTGTGAGGCTTCTTGTTAAAATGGTAGGTTGCCTTTGTTTCTCAGTGATGGCAATACAGCTCAGAAGCTATGGAAACAGATACCTAGCGACATTAGCTGAGAGCACCACTGAGCTGTTTCTCTCCCTCTGCAGTCAGTCTGTTTTTAGAGGCACCCAAGCGAGCGTCAGTGCAGCGCGCAAACCCGTAACCCTCCAGAGCTCCTTCACACCACGTTCTCCAAACCACCGCATCCTCACTATGAGCTTATCCCTAGCTCTGCATGACACTGAACAGGTTAATTAGCAAACTCCCAGTTCTTGTGGCATCTTGAAACAAAGTAAGAATTCCGATTCCCAAAAATATCAAATTTAAGTGTATACTTCAGCAAGTGTGTACTAATTACCAGTAACTTCAACACAAGGTTATATGGTAATGTTCATTAAGTATATTTCTTGTTTGTGAAATTAAAACCTCTATAGGCATCATATGCTTCTTTTCTTTAATTAACAAAGTCCTTGTCTTCTAAGAGCAGCCCCTCAGTAAACAACAGAGAGGTTGCTGGATTGAGGGTGACGAGACAGATAATCATAGCAGGGATTTGCAATATGAATTATGGTTACATGGTCCTGATTTTTTTTTTTTTTTTTTTTTTTTTTTTTTTTTTTTTTTTTTTTTTTTTTTTTTTTTTTTTTTTTTTTTTTTTTTTTTTTTTTTTTTTTTTTTTTTTTTTTTTTTTTTTTTTTTGGTGACATGAATGGAGGAGAAGTATTTTGTTTTAGAAGGTCCTGGCCAAGGTTCTTCCTCCTGTATCCTGTGAGGCCTGGAGCTTTCAAACACTAGAGGGGGCCTGAGACTAAGTGGAAAGGACTTCTAAAATGTGTATGCTTTGCCCTCGAGAAAGCCATCTTTGAGCTACTATAATTTGACAAATAAAATCCTCACTGTGTGCATCCTTGAGTTGTGTGGTCTCTTTGTTTCTAAATGGAGTGGGTAAGATGCTGGCCCCCTCCTGTTTGTTGGTTTTTCCTGGGCTCTTCCTCCACACACTTTAAAGGACAGAAAGTGAGGAGAAGCTGAAATGTTACATTTCCCGTCATCAGCAATAGCTAGCACATTTCTGTGTGGTGCTTCACATATTCACACCAGGTTTTGTTCAGGAGCCGTCAGTGCGTGGGTGCAGCTGCAGCTGCTAGTGTGTGTGTCTCTGTGAAGTGTGTAGTTTTCACTTCTAAAGAACACACATGAGAGGGGTGCCCGGTGTCGGCATGCACTTTGAGAATTCCTTTACAGGGCTGTCCCAGTGACACACATACTGGTGTGTAGACGGAGTTAAGGATAGACTGTACAAATGGAGGAGGTCGTATGACTTCCTCTACTTCCTCTACTGACTGCCCTGGTCATATACTGGTAGGAGTTCATGGGTTGTTCCAGTATGAACTGTGTGTGTGTGTCTGAAGATATTTGAGAGTAGATTGACCTGGCTATTCCAGGTTATAGAAGGGACTCACCATAGAGGTGTGGTCTCACTGCCACTGCATCTGGCTTCCCTTACATGATTTAAAAAAAAAAAGTTTAAAATTTAATAGTGTGTGTTTGCATGATGTGTGTGGGGTATGGTACACTGTGTGTGCTATGAAGCATGTGTGGTGGCCAGAGGGCAACGGTGTAGAGTCAATAATTTTCCTGTGCCTTTATGTGGGATTGAACTCAAGTCACCATGCTCGTATGGGAAGCACCTTTATCCTCTGAGCCATCCCGCCAATTTCCCTAACATTTTACTTGGTAAAACTCATATTCCACTTAAAATAATTTTGAAGTGAATAATTCCATGGTTTTGTGTGTTTATAAGGCTATGCCAGCATCATTACTATGTAAATAGTTTTGTTACTCCCAAAGAAAAACCCCTAAACAACGCCAAGTGACTTTCCTTTTCGTCTGTGCTGACCCGAGTAACCATCATCTGCTTCCTGCCTCTGAGTTTGCTTGGTGTGGACACTAAACATAAGACTTTATATTGAAAATTCAAAACTATTAACAAGCCTAAAGTGTATATGCTGTGTAAGTAGTTCCTTTAGTATGCAACAGTATCAGAGGCTGAACTGATAGAGACATCCAGAAGGCTGGCTTAAGCGTAGGTGAGACAGTTCTTTTACCTATCATCTCAATATTGACCGGGACTGGTACCAAATAATGTTCTTGATAATGATGTTGAGCATCCTGCTGCTACAACTAGACTGTAGGTAGAAGGCATGTGTTAGCCATCGCTGTTGACCGGAACGGCATACTTCCCATGTTTTATAAGAGTCTGGGTTATGTGAAGCATGGTCAGGCAGGAGCGTGAGGGCAGGGACCAGGTCTGTCTTATTTTCTGCCATATGCCATAACTAATGTAGTTCTTGCCATGAGGAGAGAGGGGATAGGGGATAGGGGGGGGGGAGAGAGAGAGAGAGAGAGAGAGAGAGAGAGAGAGAGAGAGAGAGAGAGAGAAAGAAGTATTCCTTATTGCCCACAGGGAATTGGTTCCAGGAGCCACATTGATAGCAGAATCTGTGAAGACCCAAGTTCCATGTATAGAGTAGTATGGCGTTCACATACAAGTATTACACAGCTTTCTGTGTACTGGGTTTGCCCAGGGAAGATATATTCCTTACTGCAGTTAAGGACTGTGTAACTAGTTGTTAGTCGGTATCATGAAGTGAACACTGAAAGAAAAACCCACACTGAGATTGGTCCAGACACAGTGTTTCTATGTGTTTGTGATGTCTAATTGGATCCATGGAGGCAATCCTTAGACACTGAAGTTGGCTACATTACTAAGTCCAAAAGAGGGCGAATAAAGATGCCATTGTGTTTTGCCTGTTAGAGTACAGGCTCCCCTGGCCTGTCTGGTGGACTTATGACAGTGGGTGACTGCCTGCCACTTTGTTGAAGTGAAGGGATTGGATTCTATTTGCCAGGTAGGGTCAAAAAGCAATGTTTTTAAAGTCAAGGAGACAGAAAATAGAAGACAGGCTTGGGGAGTTGCTACTCAATAGTTGTAGAGGCGCTGCTATTGGTGAGGAAAGAGTTGTACAGCTCAGTATTCCTGAGCCACAGAATGACATCGGAAAATGCTGGAAGTGCCAGGCTTACGGTTTGTCTGTGTGCTTTGTTTTTTAAGATTAATTAATGAATGAATTAATTTATTTCATGTATGTGTGTACACTGTCGATCTCTTCAGACACTCAAGAAGAGGGCTTCAGATCTCATTACGGGTGGTTGTGAGCCACCATGTGGTTGCTGGGATTTGAACTCAGGACCTTCAAAAGAGCAGTCAGTGCTCTTAACCGCTGAGCCATCTCTCTCCAGCCCCATGTTGTGTGTTTTACACCAGTTGAAAAACTATTGGCTTCAAGTTTTGTCTGCCTTCTCACAGACTGATGGTCTGTGTCCAAGTGTCACCCATCAAGCCAGCCCTTCATACATAGTTATGTCACCTCTGGGCACAAAATCCTGAGCTCTAAAGATAAATTCAAGGTATTTTGAAACTGAGAATTTTAAACTCCTGTTGTATAACATTAAGACCTGTTGTTCTTAAGAAAAACAAAGTAACAATAAAAAACAACAAAAGGAAAAAAAGAGAAAGAAAACACTGCCTTTTACATTTAGTAGGCAGTTCAGACGTTAGACATAAATTCCAGAGAATTTGGCCAATATGTTACTAGTTGTCAGCATTAGCTGAGGTATCTTTTTGTTGGGGATAAATAGATCTCTTGTTGGTTGGTGGTCTTAACTGACAAAGTGATTTGGTTGGAATGTCTAATAAAATCTGCAGAACTTGAAAACTTAAACCTATCTCTGATGTCTGTCCCTTTGCAACTGTGACCTTGGAGCCTACACTTGACAGTGTGTGCTTTGCCTGCAAACCTCTCTAGAACAGTCTTAACTGATGGACCATTTGCATCTCCAGGACTGGGGAGCGAAAGATGGAATTCATGCATTTTGAGGTAAGTCAGAAAGAGACTTGTGTATGGGCCTGAGTTTTTCTGGAACCCAAAGAGCAAACCTTAGCCCCCTTCCACAGTGATTCTCAATCTGTGGGTCATGACCCCTCTGAGGGTGGTGTATCAGAGATCTTGCTTATCATGGTGCTGTGTTATGATTCATAACAGTAGCAAAACTACAATTATGAAGTAGCAATGAAGAAATGTTATGGTTGGGGGTCAGCACAACGTGAGGAAGCAGATTAAGGGGTTACAGCGTTAGGAAGGTTGAGAACCACTGCTCTTACATAACCTTTGGCATGGAGGTGGAGTCCACGAGTGTCAGGAATGTACCAGTGGGAAGACCACCCTAGACTTAACACCTCTTTCTATTTGCTTCTCTGGGGGTTGTCTGGGTGTTTTCATTAGAAATGTTTGTACAGATGTAGGCCCTTCAGATACTGTGTTGCTGAAGTGGAGACTTAGAAGCCTAGCTTTCAAACTGAAAGGGCTGGAGATCTCTTTAGAGAGATTAATGTGTAGATAAATAATTTACTGACTCTCATTCCTAAATGTACAATAGTCCCTAGAGGCTTTTAAAGATGTAGTCATTATATTCTCAAGATTTTAAGAACGTTGTTTAACCTGTCGTTCATAATAGCGACCTGAAATGAGACCCATTTGTCATTTCTTCTTGGAAGCATTTCACCCACAGATTCAAAGATCTTAAATAAAATTGGGCAGTACAGCTCTTTCCCCACGTAACTTGTTAGCAGATTAAAGTTGGCTAGAACAAAGAAAATAACCTTGCAAAATCCTGCTTGGCCCCGACTGTGCCAGCATGTATGAGCACTGACTGTGCCTGCTCGGTCACAGCACTGGCTGTGCCTGCTCGGCTGCTGCCTTCTCCAGTGCGCAGTCAGCCCTCATTCTCGAAGACCAAGTAGGACTGAAGGCATTTCCAAAGCAATCTAATGAGATGAGAAGGTTCGGTTTACTAAAATCTCCATCTGTTTTCTTGAGAGCTCCGACCCTCTAACACAGTGCTTCTTAACCTGTGGGTTGTGACCACTTTGGGTTCAAGTGACCCTTTCCCAGGTGTCGCCTACAACTATCCTGCATATCAGAGATTTCTATTACAATTCACAACAGCAAAATGAGTTATGAAGTAGCTAAAAAAAAAATGATTGGATGATTGGGGGCATGTATTAAAGGGCCCCAGTAGGTGAGAGCCATGGCTCTAACAAGAATATTCTGACTTGAGTTCAGGTTGCACAAGATACAGCTGGAAGTCACCTGCCAAGTCAACACCTTGAGGCATTACTGTCCCCTCCCAACTTAGATTGGAGGAGATGGTTGAGCAGACTGCTTGCTAGATCCACCTGATTGTTGCTTTGAAGAAGGGCATTTCAATTCCTAATTTAGGTCCCTTGTTGACAGATGAGATTAATGGTCTTCTCTTGGCTTCTGGCAGAAGTTTGTTTAGGTAACTTAATTGAAATTTATAAAATTGACACAAAGAAAAGTACCAAATAAGAAATAGGTGTGTACCATGGTTTTTAGAAGCATTTTAGCCTGTGGACGTTTTTTTCTTTTTGACAATAAAAATTACATTTGCTGCCACAATCAGATTTAACACATTTATGCTAACTTAACAAATTGAAAACTGCACTGGCAAGCCTGAATTAGGCTACCGGCTTCCCCTCTGCTTCCTCTGCCACCCTGGGAATGTGTGGTTGGTTATCTAACAAGCAAACACTTGCCTTTTAGCAAGAGATGTCTCCGTCAGTAAAGTGCCCACTTCATAAGCACGAGGCCCTGAGCTTGGAGCCTAGGACCCACATACAAGCCTGGCCACATCTGTAACCCCGTACCAGGCATAGAACGGGCAGATCCCTGGTGCCCATTGGCAGGTCTTGCCAAATAGATGAGATCCAGGTTCAGGGGGAGATCCTGTCGCAAAAAGCAAAGCATCGATCTCTGAGTTCCAGGCCAGTCAGAGATACATAGTGAGAAAAGGAAAGAAGGGAGGGAGGGAAGGACAGAAGGAGGGAGGGAGGGAGGGAGGGAGGGAAGGACTCAGCTCCATGGCACTCGCTGAGCAAGCAAACATGGCAGCCTGAATTCTACTCCTGGAACCCCATAAAGAGGAGAGCACTGACCTCTACATGTATATGGTGCCACATGTGCCCTCAATATCACACACATGCACACACACACACACACACACACACTCCCCACAATTTCAAATTCTGTTATATTCCAAAGGTAAATTCAAATTGGGAAGAATGAAGCTAGACCTGGCAGAGGTGGAGGCAGGAGGAACTCGGGCTCAGGGGCAGCCTGGGCTTCCTAGTAAAGCCCTGTCTCAAAATAAAAAGTTAAAAGAGGGCTGTGGGGGAGGGGTATGGCTCTGTGTTAGCATATGGCTAGTATATGTGAGCCCTAGATCCGATCGATCGCTAGCACCAAACTTAAGCAAACAGAGATAAAAAGAGAATGCGCCAGCAAGCCCACATCTCCCTCCTCAGTGCAGGCTTTCCAGTGTCGGCTGCACCGATGTGTTGGAAAGTAGAAGTTTCGGATTGCAACCTTATTCTTGTGTGTGTGTGTGTGTGTGTGTGTGTGTGTGTGTGTGTGTGTGTGAGTGTGTGTGTGTGATAGCATCCATAATGATATATTGTGATACAGTACATAGAAAAGAATAAATCCTTTCATTTATCATCTGATGTAAAGTCATTGTTTTATCTTTTTTCTAGTTTTTAAAAACAATTTTTTTACATTCCATACATATTCTATTCCCCAACCACGATCCACCCTCTGACAGTTCCACATCCCATACCTCCTCCCCACCCCACCCCCATCTCCATGTGATGTCCCCACCCCCACCCCACCTGACCTCTAAATTCCCTGGGTCCTCCAGTCTCTTGGGGGTTAGGTACATCATCTCTGAATGAACAGAGACCGGGAAGTCCTCTACTGCATGTGTGTTGGGGGCCTCATATCTGCTGGTGTATGCTGTCTGTTTCGTGGTACAGTGCTTGGACTCAAAGGGAGAGACCTTAGATGAAATGCCAGACAGTAGGGAGAGGGAAGTTACAGAGCCTACCCCCAGCAGGAAGACAGGACATCAAGTGAGGGATGGGGTTACCACCCCACAGTCACATCCCTGACCCATAATTGCTCCTGTCTGAAAGAATTACAGGGATGGAAATGGAGAGGAGCCCAAGGAAAAGAAGGTCCAGTGACAGGACCAAAGTGGGATCCAGCTCCAGGGGAGGTCCCAAGGCCTGACACTATTACTGAGGCTATAGAGTGCTCACAAAAAGGGAACTATCATGACTGGCCTCGGAAAGACCCAACAAGCAGCTGAAAGAGTCAGATGCAGATATTTGCACCCAACCAATGGACAGAAGCAGCTGACTCCTGTTGTTGAATTAGGGAAGGCTGAAAGAAGCTGGGGAGAAGGGTGATCCTGTAGGAGGACCAGCAGTCTCACTTAATCTGAACCCCCAAGATCTCTCAAACACTGGACCACCAAACCTTATTCTTAAAAGCTCTAGTTATGTCGATATCATGTGAAAGGGGACTTGTGCAAATTTAGTAGGAATATTTTGATACTGAGTTTAACTGTTACATGGTTGTCAAAGCTGTTGAACCAGAGATGCAATTTGTGTTAAACCCATCAGATAAGCTTGCTAGTCATGGCCAATCTCAGAGGTAGACTCTGATACTTGGTTATCACCTTGTGCTTTTTTAAGGGTTCAATGGCGGTGGGGGTAATAGGCAAACTGTGCAGTAATCTGAGTTGCTCTTAAAGTCTAGAACCCAATGTGATTCATAGATGACAGTAGCCATTTGGAAATACATGAACTGCTGTAGTCTGAATGTATCTTCAGGACTCCTACCTTGATACCTGATCACCAGACATGAGATCAGGAGACAGCCTTTGGGAGAGGGATACATTGGATTCACAGCCTGTTGAGGCAGACTCAGTATGAATCTACCACCATGTGAAGTTATGGTCACAAGGTACCGTGTATGAATAGAGTTGTCCCTTAAGGCACTAAAGGTATCCAGCTTCCAGTGTTTTATCATACCATCCAAACAGATTAAGACATATTATTGACCAAGTGAATAAAAGCTTTGGCAAAAAAAAAAAAAAAAAAAAAAAAAAATCCAACATCCATTTTTTATAAAAATTTCCCAGCAAAGTAAGAAGAGAAATTCTTCCTAGCAACATGAGGCTGTTTGTGTGAAAACCTACAGCTAACTTAACAGGTAACCCTGAGCTCTCCTTGGAGATCAGGAATAAAAACAAGTGTCTTCTCTGCCTCTGTTCAATATTTTATTGAAGCTCACAGCTGCTGAAGTAAGACACTAAGGGAATTAAAGACATTTAGATTGTAAAGGTAAAAATAAAATTCTTTTTGCACAGAAGATATGCTCAAGTGTCTAAATCAAATATCCAATTCAGTCTACAAAGTTACCAGAATTCAGCAAGGTTGCAGAATACAAGATCAATATGAGAAACTTAAGAATTGGTCCCATCTCCACATACTGTCGTCAACAACTTTAGTATAAAGATATGCTGAACTTTAAAACAAATGGAATGAAAAGGTGAAAAAATACACTTTAAAAGGCTCCTGGGGGAAAGGAAAGGACAGCTAAGCAACTCAAGGCCTGCCACAAGTGTCTGTCAGGTATTTTGCTGGGATTAAAGGTCTGTACCCAATTCCAATGACATTCTTTACAATAATAGAAAAAAATCACAAAATTCATATGGAACTGTAGGCGACCTGCCCCAATAACCAAAGGGATCGAGTAAGAGGATGACAGCACCGAAATACCTAATTTCAAACTATACCACAAAACTATAGTAAACAAAACAGCATGGTACTGGCTTAATAACCAACATATAGACCAAGGGAATAGAGAATCCACTAATAAATATGTAAATAGGTACTTGATGCTTCGTCTTGATTGCCCAGTTGATAGGACTTAGGATCACCATGGAAACAGATCTCTGGGTGTATGTCAGGGGGGTTTCCAGACTGGGCTAACTCAGGTGGGAAGACCATTTCATCAGCTGGAGTTGCAGACTGATGTTTCATCAGAGAAAGCAAACTGACAGCAGTCCCATGTTGTCTGCGCTTCCTGTTGTAGATATACTCTTACTGCATACTTCCCTCGTGATGGACTGTACCCTTGTCATAGTTAATGTTTCCATTGCTGTGACAAAATAGTATGACCAAGACAAATTGTGAGAGAAAGGATTTGACTGAGAGGCTCACAGTTCTAGAGGGTTGTGGTCCACGGTCATCATGGTGGGAAGCATGATGGCAGACAGACAGGCAATGGCAGGAGAGAGTTAGGGCTGAGGCAGAAAGTGAGCGAGCTCACTGGGGATGGTGTGAAACCTCAAAGCCCACCCCAGGGGCACAACTCCTCCTGTAAGACCACACTGCTTCATTCTTCGTAAAGAGTTGCACCAACTGGGAACCAATATTCAAACACGATCCAAAGGGGGCCATTGGCATTCCAACCACCATAACCTTCAATCTGGGAGCCGACAGGAAAGCCTTCCTTCCTAAGTTCCTTCTGTCAGATATCCTGTCACTGCTCTGTCAGAGCTGAGGAACTGCTACAAGCTGCAAAGCATGCGGTGCACTAAATCACTGTCTGTAGTAAACAGTGCTGGGAGAACAAGAGATCTTTGTGCAGGAGACAGAGTGCTACCGCACCACTCACAATAAACAACTCAAAACACCTAAGCCTAAGGCAGGGACCACACTAAATGGAAGCCCCTGTGCAGTAAGTACAGTCTTTAGGTAGGATTCGATATTACGTTCAGATTTGTGCCCTGCTTCCTTTTGCAAGGAAATTGAAGCAGTTTGTGATGCTCTACTTAACTCAAAAGGAAATTAACATCTTGAAGGAAGTCAAAAGAGAAAATATACCTCGCAAACACCAAATTTGAGGGAAACACTCAAGGACAGGAATAATGTCCTAACTGATACTATGACAGAAATCCAGCTTGAAGTTGCTGGGATGTCACATAAGCTACAGTGGAGTAGTGCAGTAGTAAATGAGTGGCCTAGCTAGCATTTGTGAGGCCCTGGGTTCCATCCACAGCACAGCCAAAAGACAAAACCAATCAAACGTCCATGGTGTTTACATAAGGACTAGCGGAAGCAGCCTGAGATGACCGAGGTAACTGGTGTGACTGGAAACAGGTATTCTCTACCCAGAGACAGATCGCAAGGCTTCGAAGTAGACCTAAGGGTCTAGAAAACTTGAGCATATATTATTAGGCCAGGGAGAGTGTTAAATATTCAAAACAAACAAACAAACAAACATACCAAACAACAACAAAAAGCACAGACTTTGGCAACTTAAAAATCCTACAAGGCAAAGGTGCTTCAGTATAGCAGTTACCCAAATGAGAGAGGTGAGCTGGCTTAGTGAAGGTGCTTGCCCCAAGCATGATGGCGTAAGTTCGATGCCAGGACCCCACATGGTAGAAAAAGAGAACACAGCTTCCAAGCTGTTCTCTGACATCCACGTGTGTTCCATGGTGCAGAGGTGCACATGAGTGCATGTACACATAGATTAAGAAATAAAGCAATAAGAATGTTTCAAAATAAAAGTTACCTAAAGGTTCTCTTCACCTGCAAAGGAAAAAATAAATAGAAGCAAAAACAAATTATAAGATTGCCACAAAATAAAACATATTTCAAACTGTGTGTTAAAAACTCTGTCACAATGTCATCAGCAAGATAGGAAACCCAGAAGTTCCAGACTCTCCAATTCCCATGAAAAGTCCAGTAAACAGACGACTCAAAGGGTTTCGTGGTTGCCCTAGCAACCAGTCAAGAAGCTGCAGCACGCAGATGAACACACAACCAGGAAAACTGCAACCCCAAATGTTGAGACGTTTGGTGATAATTTGCCTGTTTGTGCTCCATCCCTCTTCCTAGTTCAGAGTGGATGAAAGTTCAGTAAAGTTCCAGGCAGGGAGGAACAACAGTTCTATTTGTTTTGCCTCTGGATGGAAAGGAAAGAGTAGAGATAGCCTGAGAAGTGCCAAGCAGCAGATAACCTGCCTCACTTGAGTCGGATCTGGGGCACTGCAGTGGTATGGCTGCCAGCAGGATGGAGACTGTGAAGAAGCAAGCACGGGTTACTGCAAGGGACTGCAGATCTGCAGGGGACTGGGAGGTAAAGTTATGGGCTCAAGAATCCAAGAGAACACCTCCGTTCTTGACAAGAAGCAGGGAAGGACTGTGAAATGTTGACCCACTTGAATGCAGCCATATTTATAAACCAGGAAGGGGGGCAGAATTCACATATCAGGGAGGAAAATGCAATAATGGTAATACAAATAAAGATTGATGATGATGATGATGATGATGGTGATGATGATGATGACATAATAATAAATAGAAAGGGACAACGTTTCTAAAAGTCAGCAAAAGACCCTCATAAGGCCTCATGCAAGGTTTATCACCAAAGGTTTTCAACCTCTATGATGGGGCCACATTGCAAAATTAAGAGAAATATTTCTTCTTCTTTCAAACACCAAATTTTCAACAGGAGGTCATAAATTATGAAAATAAACAACTAGACATAGCCCACTAAAGGGAAAAAAAAAAAAAAAAACTCCAAGAACCAATTCTACAGAAATTGGGCTTCACAATTCACAATGCCTGGACAAGGATGTTAACAGCTGTCTTAAATATGCTCAAAGAGCTAAATTACAGAATTCACGAAAATGGCGACAGCAATGGAGAGGTGGAAATGTTTAAAAGACCTAGCAGAAATTCTGGATCCAGAAGGTATAATATTGAAGTATTCACTAGCAGTTTGTCAATAGATTCAGACAGGCCGAAGAAAGAATCCATGGACTTGAAAAGAAGTCAGTTGCACTTGTCAAGCCTAAGAACAGAGAAGCAATGTATCCTGCGTGGACACACACCAATGCAGGGGCTCTATGAAAATCCCACAAAGGGGAAAAATGGGCAGAAGCAGAGAGTCTATCTGAACGATGATTAAATACTTCCAAACATGAGAAAACATGAGGACATACAAATTCAAGAAGCTGAAACAACCTCTGTGGGAGTTCATTTTGATCGCTTTAGCATCACCATAGAAAGCTTCTGGGCTAATCTGAGAGGGACTTACAGGTTGGGTTCATTGGGGAGGGAAGACACACCCTAAATATGGGCTGCACTGGTCCACAGGCCAGGGACTAGTGATACGAAGGAGAAAGTGAGTTGAACACCAGCATTCATCCCTCTCTGCTTCCTGCCTGTGATGCAGTGTGACCAGCGGTCTGGAGCTCCTGCCACAGGGCCACCCTCACCACGTGGACTGTTCCTCAAACTGTGAAGGGGAGAAACCCTTCCCGACTTGAGTTGCTGTTGTTGGGTAGTACGTCACAGCAAGGAGGATGGTAACTCAACAGGCACGCTCAGGGGGATAAACTCAATTACAATCACAGCTCAGAAGTCAAAGACAAAGGGAAGCTTCTAAAGGAGAGAGTGATGTCATGCACAGCGGGTGACTGCGTCAGCTCTAAAGGGAAGTGCTAGCCTGGCAGTCTATCTCAGAACTTCTTCCAAGATGAGGACATGCAGAAGACACTCCCTCCCAGGCAAACAGAAACTGAGGGCGTTGCTTGCCATTAAAACACAAAAAGTGCTGAAGAGGGAATTTTCAAACTACAGAAACATTGGACGATAACTTAAAGCCATGGAAATACAAAATTGTCTGGTAAAGGCAAACGCATGAACAAATGTAAAATTCTATATTATTTAATCTTGATTGTAAGACTTTTTTCTTTTATAATGTTGAAAAGGAAAAATTGTGTGTATATATATATATATATATATATATATATATATATATATATATTCTATATATTTTTGCCTACATATACATATTTGTGTATATATGTATATAGATATAGATATGTAGATATAGATGTATAGAGATAGAGATAGAAATATACATGTAAGGATATATCTTGTGATATCACAAGGATATTCCTTGTGACAGAAAACAGGGTTGGAAGATCTCTGTGAGTACAGTTCTTATATGTAATTGAAGTTAACTTATTATCAGTTTAAACTGGATGCTTTGGGGGCTGGAAAGATGGCTTGGTGCTCAGAAGGACCTGAATTCTGTTCCCAGCTCCCACATCAGGTGGCTCACAACTGCTTGTGACTCTAGCTCCAGAGGATACAGTACCATTTTCAAGGCTCCATAGGCACCCACCCAGATAGTCATATACACATACACAACACAGACATGTGTATATTAAAATAGATTGTTTTAAAGATGGATGATTTTAATTTTAAGATGTTATACATAATCCCAGTGTAGCAGTGAAAAACATATCTACAAAATTTATATAAAACAAAATGAGAAAGTAACCAAAATGAGAAAGTCACCACCTAAAAATCCACAAAGGGGAAGACAAAACCTTAAGACATGAAAAATAATAATAGCATGGCTGTAGTAAGATTTCCCATATTTGTAATTATTTTAAATGTAAATAGATTAAATTTCCTTATCAAAATTTCCTTATTATAGACAGGTTGTGGGTACTGAGAGTGTAGCTCATTGACAAAATGGTTTAGTACTACCAGGTCCTGGAATTCATCTCAAATCTCAATCTCTCTCTCTCTCTCTCTCTCTCTCTCTCACACACACACACACACACACACACACACACACACACACACACACACAGAAACAAAGCCAGAAACAAAGCCAAAAAGAAGTACATTGGCTGAAGGACCAAGAACAAATTTATAAACATGCACCAAACACTAGGGAGCATAAATACACGAAGAATCTTTGACAGAATTAAAGGGAGAAGTAAAAGTCCGTAGCGATGACAGCGACTCCAGGACCCCGCTTTTGATAATGAATGGATGAACCAGAAAGGAGATCAATAAGAAAGTAACTGATCTAAAAGGCATTGCCGACAGCCAGACCTCACAGATAAATTTTTAAAAAGTCCCATTTAGGTCCAGAGAGATGGCTCAACAAATAAAAATGCCTATTACAACCCTGACCACTGTGTTTGATCATGGTACCCACATGGTGGAAGGAGAAAACAATTTCTTCATGTTGTCCTCTGACTTCCACAACAGCATTGCTGTCCGCATGCACATACACACACACCAAATAAATAAATAGTTTTCTTAAACTCCTTTCAACCCAACAAAAGCAGATGACAGTTTTTCCCAAGAGCATGTAGAGCATCACATAGACTACATGTCTAGCATCACATGCTAGACTACAAAACAAGTGATTTTTATATTTACATTTTTCTTTTTGTGGATGCACATATACACATCTGTGTATGTGTGCATTCACTCGTCGAAGTGCAGTGCCCTTAGTGGCCAGAAAAGGGTACTGTATCCCCTGGAGCTGGTGTTACTACAAGCTGTCAGCTGCCCAGCCTGGGTCCTGAGAACTGAACCCAAGAGAGCTGTATCTTAACCACTGGGCACTCTCTCTAGACTGTTAAATCTTTTTCTAAATAAATTTAAAAGACTGAAATCGTAGGAAGTATCTTTTCCTGTTAGCTTATTTTTTAGTTATTTTGAGATTTTTTTTTTTATTATCTTTATTTTTTTGCTTTATGTGTGTGGTGGTCTGGACGGAAACATCATCCATAAGTTCATATGTTTGAGTGCTTGGTACCTAGTTGGTGGAACTGTTAGGGAGACACTAGGAGAGGTGTCGCAGCAGGGAGGGAGAGTAAGGTGGAATGGAGACTAAACACTCACATCATGCCCAGCTAGCTTGCCCTCCCTCCCTCCCTCCCTGCCTCCCTCCCTTTTTCTCTTCCTCTTCCTCTTCCTCTCCCTCTCCCTCTCCCTCTCTCTCTTTCCCCTCACAGTTGTGGATCAGGTGTAAGCTTTCAGCTACTGCTCCAGCACTATGCCTGTCTGCCTGCTGCAAAGCTCCCAATCACGATAGTCACTACCCTCTGGAAACATGAACCCCAAAATTTGTGGTTGCTCAACCTTTATGATTCCCCTTGGGTTATATATAGTGTTTTTGTCATAGCAACCAACAAGTAGCTAAGGCAATGTGTGTGGCTGTCTTGCCTGCATGACTGTGCACCACCTGTGTGCCTGGTGCACACAAAAACCCTAAGAGAGTTCCCTGGAACTGGAGTCATGGTTGGTTGCAAGCTACCCTGTTGGTGCTGGGAATTGAATCCAGGTCCTCTGGAAGAGTAGTCAGTGCTTTTAGTCACTAGGACATTTCTCCAGCCCGAAAGTATCTTTTTAAAAAAAAAATAACAGAACAATATGAAAAAATATAGTGCATGTAAAAATTGGTCAAAGACTCATAAGAGACAGCAAAAAGCTTTTTGAGACAAAGGAACGGGACACCAGCGTGCTCAGACTCTTAGCACACAGAGGAAGGTTTATGGCAAAGAGTACTTAGGTTGGATGAGCATCTGGGGGCTGAGGAGAGAGCTCAGTGGTAGAACTCCTGACAGGCAGGTGTGAGGCCCTGGGTTCAGGCTCAGAACAAAAGAATAAAAACCTGAAGATCTCAACCTGACAGACCTACACCTCCAGACTTGGAGACAACTCAAGGCCAAATCCAGAGGAGAAAGAGAGAAACACCTGAGCACTGTGGCTTTGTGTGTGCTGCGTTCTCTGATTGACTACAACAGACTTGAGCAGCTTAAGGGGATGAGTGTTTGGGCTTCGGGTTCAGGATTTCAGCTCCGAGCTCCTGGCTCCATTGGGCCTGTGATGAGGTAAAGATGTTGACAGTGTGGAAGCAGAGAGGTTCTTTGTCTCATGGAGCCAAAGAACAGAGAGGAGCAGTACCAGGAGGTGGCCAAGGCAAGATGTAGCCTCCATGGACATGCCAGTCACTGACATACTTCCCCAACAAAGACCCTACTGTGTGCTTCCTGTAATCCACTCAAATTGTGAATCCCACAACTTAAAACGTCTTCGTTAAGTCAAAGACGTCAGGATCTAGTCGTTTCTGGAAAGAGCCTCACAGGAAGACCTAGAGATGCACTTTACTAATTAATCTAGGTGCCTCTAAATGGGAAGGAATAAAGAATAGGGAAATATCCAGGTGGGGTAGTACATGTCTTTAATCTCAGCACTTGGAAGGGAGAGGCAGGTAGATCTCTGTGAGTTCAAGGCTAGCCTGGTCTACATAGAGAATCCCATGCCACCTAGGGTCCCTAGCTTGATTAGCTAAAAAGAAATATGTTACAGACATAAAGAGAATTATTAGAGAATTCTACAGACAATTGTATGCCAGAAAGTTGACTAACTCAGATGGGAAGAACAGAGTCCTAGAAACACACACAGTGTACAAGATTGAGTCATAAAGAAACAGAAAATCTGGAAAAAAAAAAAAAACAGCTAATAATGAGGTGAGGTCAGTAATGGAAAACAATCTGACACGGAAATCCAGGAAGATAGCTTCACACGTAAGTTGTACTAAATATTTTTCCAAAATGTCACTCATTAAATTAATGGAAGAGAAGAGAAAACATCTGGTCAGTCTATGAAGCAGTAACCAACTCCAGAGCCAAACGAGAGGCCACGCTAAGACAATCACAGATTTGTGCCTGGAGAGGAGTCTCTGCTATCAAGGGCACTTGCTGCTCTTGCAAAGGACACAGGTTCAGTTCTCAGCACCACACCAGGCAGCTCACAACCACCCGGAACTCCAGTTCCAGGGGATCTGATACCCTGTTCTGACCTCTGTAGGCACCTGCATGAAGGTGGAATGTGTATGTGTGTGGACACACACGCACACATCATATACATACTCAGAAATATATATATTTCTTTTAGAAGAGAAGGAGAAAGGGAGGAAAGGAGGTAGGGCAGGCTGGAGAGATGGCTCAATGGTTACAAACATTTGTTCTCACAGAGGCCCCGGGCTCAGTTCCCAGGACTCACATGGTAGTTCCAGGTTCTGAGGATCCAACACCATCTTGTGACCTCCAAGGGTATCAGTCCTGCGTGTGGTGCACATGCATACAAGCAGGCAAAATGCTCATACATATAGAATGAAATAGATTATAAATCTAAATAAAATTATAGAGATAGAGGAAGACTGCCCCAACTCAAAAAAAAAAAAAAAAAAAAAAAAGGAGGATCTGAAAACCCAGTGACGAAAAGTCAGCCTTAGAGCAATCAGGCAAGAAAAATGAAATATATCTGAATCTGAAAGAAGCTAAATTCTCTGTGTTTGCATATAGCATGATCTTCTATGTAAAAATGCCAATGTAGAAATATATAGATACTGTTAGAATAAATAAGTTCAACGGAATTCCATGGTGTCAAATTAACAGGTAAAAATCCACTGTATCAGTAAGGCACAGTGACTTATGCTGGAATTCTCCCAGAACATGGAGACTAAAGCTGTGGGCCTGTCATGAATGTGAGAACCGTCCTTGACTGTGTAATAAATTCCACACTGGCCTGGGCTATAGAAGTGTACCATGTGTGTATTTGTATCACATTTTGTAGGAAGCCGCCTGGCCTCCGGTGGATGGTGAAGCCTCCGCCCGGCCTCCGGCGGATGGCAAAGCCATCCGGGCTCCAGCAGGCAAAGCCGCCCCGGGCTCCAGGAGCCTCCGGCTCCCCGCCATTACAAGATGGTGGGGGACCGGCAGGCTGCCAGGGAGGAGAGCCTAGTGCGCATGCGCAGCTCTCTTCAGGCCCTCCTCAAGCAATAGCCCCTCCCGAACGGGCAATATGCTAATGAGGTGTGGCTTGTGGCACCAATGAACGGGCCACATGCTAATGAGGTGTATCTTGGTGCACCAATCCGCAACCACTACGACACCCTCCCCCCTTCCCTGGGAGAGTATAAAAGCAGCAGCTCTGCTGCTGTCCAGTGTCCTGGGAATCTACTATCAAGGTGCTCCCGAATAAAGCTGACTGAGAAGATCCCGGTGGTGGCGTGACTTTCTTGCTGGTCGAGGGAGGTGCATAGCAACATCTCAACAAGGCAACACAGACAAACAAAAATCATTTCAATATAGTAGGAAATGATCTGAGAAAGAAATAAAGGGAAAGGGATTGTTTCTTTGTTTAATAGTAGTCCTACTTATTGCCAACTTGGATGGACTTGGACTCACCTAGGAGATGCATCACCAGGGATGTGTGGGAAGGTGTTTTCAGAGTGTTTTAACTGAGGAGGGAAGAATGAAGCTGGGAAGAAGCAAAGGTCCCTCCCTCCCTGAGTCAACGGAGAAAGGAATGTCAGCATGTCCTGCTTGCTCTCTGCTTCCTGGTCTTCCCAAGTATGAGGAGCTCAGCTACAAGCTAGCAGAGCTGTGAAGTCTGCCATGCCCTTCCCGACATGATACACAGAGCTCTCTTAAACTAGGGAGCCAAGAATCAATCCTTTTCCCCTTACGTTGTCTTTTGACAGGTATTTTGTTACAGTGATGAGAAAAAGAGAAATGCAGAAATAAAGACTTTACACTGAAAGACCAAAGAAGCCAATAAACAAAGAACTAAAAACCGTCTGTAGTTATGGATGGAGAGACTCAGTCTTGTGTAAGAGGCCAGTGCTGCCAAAAAGAGGTCTACAAATTCAATGCAATATCTGTCAAAAGCTATTTTGTTTTCTTGGAAAACATATTTAAAGGTCATCTGGAATTTCAAAGGGCCCTACCTTAGTCTGTTCATGCTGCAGTAACAATAACACCAACAGCTGGGTAAGTCGTAAGGAATAGAAACCTCGCTCTCATAGTTTGAGAGCACACAATTGAAAGTCAAGGCTCCAGCAGACTCCGTGTCTGTGAAGGCAGCTTTCTCTCTGTTCTCAAGATAATGGTTTTGGTGACAGTCCTTCAGAGTGGGTACACACTATGTCTTCAGGTGATGGATGAGAAAGTGGAGCTTCCAACCTGAGTCTTTTTATAAGGGGGCTCCTCCAGTCACCGAGGGCTCTGCTCTCATGTTTAGTAGCCTCTCAAAGGCCACGCCTCCCAGGACTATAGCGGTGAAGTCCAGGCTCCAATCTCACCCCCTTCAGGAGATTACAAAGAAAAAGAACAATGCTCAAAGGGGAACGAACTGGAGTCCTAACATTTCTGATTTCAAAATGTACCTCAAAGCAACAGTGATCAAAACGTTGGTACTTGCATGAATATGTATGGCATATGAAATAGGGTATAGAATCCAGAATCCAGAAATAAAGCCTCATACATACAGCCCAGAACATCAGATGTAATAGATAGGGAAATATGTGGCCTGGAGCCGCTGCAAACAAAGGAGCCTTTTCAGTACACAGTGCCCGGGGAAGTGGCGCATCCTCTGACCAAAGAATAAAGCTCACCTTCGATATACTCCAACACTCAACTCAAAATATACCAAAGACCAAATGTTAACACCCAAAATTATAAAACCCCTAAAAAATGACTTATGGGAAATCTTTACAACATTGGTTTTAGCAATACTTTCTTGACTATGACATGAAAGCAAAGGCAAAAAGGGAAAAAATAGTTGCTAAATTAGACTCTCACAAGGAGAAACTCCCGGGTGTGGGATATGATTCAGGTAAAATACAGGATGCGGGTGGAGAACAGGGGGGAGGGGATGGGAAGAATATTTTCAAGTCATATCAGAATGCAAACAAATTCTCACAACTTAATAACAGTAACCCACAGGTTGAGGACCAATTTTAGAGTGGGCACAGAGCTTGAAGATATCTCTCTCTACCATGCTTGCATGAATGAGACCACAAGAGGCTTAACATCACAGGTCATCGAGGAAATACAAATCAAATCCATAGTGAGCTGCACACCCTTGTTAAGACCACAGGAGCAGAAGAACTCATCTTTGCTCGCTGTATTGGCACACAGCTCTTAAGACCCCAGGGATCTTCAGAGCAGTGTCATGCTGGGCTAATGAGAGATGGAGGGCACCATGTAGCTTTAAGTCAAAGATTGTATCCATAAGACGAAGAATTGAGCCCAGAAAAGTCCTCACGTGAACCTGAACCAATATTTATTTATTAGACTGGTTTGAACCAGGCAATCGCCTTGTAAGATTACTTTCTCTTAGCCCGGGTGCTCCTTTTCCAGCTCCCTGGGCTTCCTGAACTTGAGTTTTCATTTTAGAAGCAACCACAGGCTTCCAAAGAATAGAAGCACTGGGCCAAAGGTCATGCCATACCCATTACCCTCTCATCCCAAACACACAACCACAACACCCGACACCTGGGTCGGCCACACACAGGGATTGATGCTTGTGATCAGAGCTGCCCAATGGTACCTAATTCTGTGTAAGAATGCTGGAGAAATGAGGAAGGAGAGTGACCTAGGGTAGAGTCAATAAGTGGGGGCTCAGCCTTCCTAATGCTATGACCCTTTAATATGGTTCCTCATGCTGTGGTGACCCCATAACATAAAATTGTTTTCATTGCTACTTCACTACTATAATTTTGCTAGTTATGAATTGTAAAAAAAAAATCTAATATTTCTGAATGTCTTAAAGGGGTCAAGACTCACGAACCTCTGGCTAGGGCTTTCTTTTTCTTTCTTTTTCTTCTTTTTCTTTTCCTGTCTTTCTCCCTCCATGAGTGGGAAATCTAAATGTAAAGGCGTTTAAGGGAATTATGCAAAAAGTTGAGGTACCTGTGTGGAGGACACTTATCTCCGGTACCCTGAACATCTTGGTTTTTTTTTTTGTTGTTGTTGTTGTTGTTGTTGTTTGTTTTTTAAAGATTTATTTTATTTATTATATGTAAGTACACTGTAGCTGTCTTCAGACACTCCAGAAGAGGGCGCCAGATCTCGTTATGGATGGTTGTGAGCCACCATGTGGATGCTGGTAAGGCTTTAAAACATACCGCAGCTGACTGAGAGGGTGAGGAGATGTGTAAGGAAAGGCACAGGGTTAGGGCAGAGAGTAGCAGCCTGCTGCTGTGGGACCCACTGGAGCCTAGGGAGGCTGTGGAGGGGAGCTGTACTGTAGTCTGCTTCCTGGAACCCACCAAGTCCACAGTGACAAGGGACAAAGAGGGTCGGAAGTTAGTCACACACGAGAGAGTGGGATAGAGAGAGGCTGCACAGGGTTTTTACTCCCTGTTCCTTACCAAAACCCACCTGTATGACCCACAAAAGAGTTGCTTGGGACCTGCTGTAGACAATACTTCAAAAAAACAGTCATATCAAGCAAATCACAATAGTCCCCCAAAGACACAACCGCAGGGCAGGGACACAGGCCCACTTGTTATACCCATGTCCCTCTTAAATGGGACCTCTCCAATCTTCAAAGAAAAATGAAGCATGCTTTGATTCTAGAGTGTCCTTGTAGAGTTCTTCTGAGTAGGTAAGTGTTAGCGTTTGTGTGTGTGTGTGTGTGTGTGTGTGTGTGTGTGTGTGTGTGTGTTAGCATTGTGTCTAAACTCTACCCCACAGTTACCTGGCAACAGCCAGGAATGCCTGATTCACTATAAAAGTGGCTGCTTGCCTTCTCCTCTTGCTCTTGCCTTCCTACTCCCGCTCTCTCCCCATTCCCTTCCCCCCTCTCTCCCCACGTGGCTCATGGCTGGCCTCTTCTCTCTCTCTCTCTCTCTCTCTCTCTCTCTCTCTCTCTCTCTCTCTCTCTCTCTCTCTCTCCCTCTCCCTCTCCCTCTCCCTCTCCCTCTCCCTCTCCCCCTCTCCGCCTCTTCTGCCGTTTGTTTGTTTGTTTGTTCAAGACAGGGTTTCTCTGTGTAGCCCTGGCTGTCCTGGAACTCACTCTGTAGACCAGGCTGGCCTCGAACTCAGAAATCTGCCTGCCTCTGCCTCCTGAGTGCTGGGAATAAAAGCGTGTGCCACCACTGCCTGTCCGTCCCTCTTCTGCCCTCTTGACTCCCCTACCCATGCCCCGAATAAACTGCTGGTCCCTCAGTGGGAAGGGATGCCTCAGCATGGGCCTACGAAGGCACCCCCTTCTCCCATACCTGACTACATCTCCACCAAACATGTCCCCTCCCTCTTTATCTTTGTATAAACACATCAGTAAGTGTGGCACTGAGCATGAACCATTTCTTTGTTTCTCCTTTCAGTTAAAAGGACAAAACAGTTGAAATGAGACGCTCCTTTCTGTCTGCAACGCTTGACATGATAAAGACGGATTCCACGTGGTGTTGACGTGAATGTGGCTCTGAGGTCTTCATAGGGTGCTGGGGCAGAGTAGACACTGGAGGACACTTTCTAAGAGCGGTTAGCAGGTTATAGCAAAGGCAAAAATATATTACCCTATGACTCTTTGAGTTTCACCTTCTCAATACAAGCAGGTGCAAAGGTTCACAGGAAGCTGTGCCAGAGTTCACGAGAGCGTGCTTTACAATTGCTACAAGTTAGAAGTAACGACCCACTGCAGGGGAATGGACAGACTGGGCCTGTTCAAGGGAGAAACGCTGGTATGTGAAGCCACATGGATGGATATCAACAACAAGGCAGCCTGTGAGATACAAATACGCATGCAAAACACACAATGCTTCCGTTCATATGAATCCAGGACAGGCAAAGGGAACCCAAGACATGAGAACAGTGTTCTCTTTCTGGGAGAGCAGGATCTTTTTTGGTTTTGGTGGTGGTGGTGGTGGTTTGGTTTTTTTTGTTTGTTTGTTTTTTGTTTGGTTTTTTGTGTGTTTTTTGGTTTGGTTTGGTTTGGTTTGGTTTTTTTCGAGACAGGGTTTCTCTGTATAGCCCTGACTGTCCTGAAACTCACTCTGTAAACCAGGCTGGCCTCAAACTCAGAAATCCACCTGCCTCTGCCTCCCAAGTGCTGCGATTAAAAGGCCTGCGCCACTACCACCCAGCTGTTTTGTTTTATTTTGTTTTGTTTTTTTTCTGAATCTTTATCTTGGGTCATAAGTGTACTCGAGCCAGGTTATATATTACTTATGTAAGAGTTTATAAGAATTATGCATTTAGGATACCACACATTATTGACATTCTAAAATTATATTCTCGTCTCTCTTCCTTAAACTGGTCATTTTTCCCTTTAGTCTACCTACTTCCTGCCAGATGAGAGACAGTTCCCAGTGCCCATGTAGACACTAGACACTGGCCACAGAAAGCCCTCTATCCCTCTTGCCTATGGTTTTGGGGACCACTCAGATCATTTGGGGGCTGACAATAATGGAGAAAAGGAAGGCCTATAAAGGGTAACCAAGTAATAAGTATTAGAAAAGAAATAATAATGTCATCTCATAGGCCAAAATAAATCCTACCAGGGAAAGAGTTTTAAAAGAGTTTTGGGGTGCTAAGGGTGATGTGTTTATAAAAAGATAAAGAGAGAAGGAACATGTTTTGGTGGCAGTGGTAAGGTATGGGAGAAGGAGGTGCCTTGGTGGACCCAAGCTGGGCTCATGGGGAGGGGAGTTAAGAGGGTAGTAGATGGAGAGAGAGAGAGAGAGAGAGAGAGAGAGAGAGAGAGAGAGAGAGAATGGGGAAAAGAAGGAAAGAGCAAGAGCAAGAGAGTGAGGAGGGCCAAGCAGCTCCTTTTATAGGAAGTCAGGAACACCTGGCTGTTGCCAGGTAACTGTGGGGCGGAGCTTAGACAGAATGCTAACAAAGGGTATTTTAGAGCAGGACAAGAAGGCTCTACAGGTAAAATGCTGGCTGCATAGCTCTGCTGATCCAAATTCCATCCCTCCAACCACCCCCACAAATTGCCCTCTGATCTCCACACACAAGCTGTGAAACACACATGCCCACCCCCACTCCCCATCACACACACACACACACACACACACACACACACACACACACAAATAACAGAAAGACAAGAAAACGTTACTTTAAGGAAAGAATACACTTAATTTCATTAAGTCAAAAACTAACAGAAGTCAAAACAAAATGAAGACAACAAACTAGGAAAACTATTTGCAGCGCGTGTGACAGACTTTGTTTTATAAGGGATAGAAGCTGTGTGTGGAAGAATGTATGCAAAAGGGATCTTATAATAATAATAAGTTAGGCGAGTCAGTTACAAAGGGGACAGCAGCTTATGGGACTGGGTCCAGAGGGAACAGTAGACATTTGTTACAAATGATATGATTAAAGAATCCTTGGTAAGTATGTATGTATTCTTGCAAACAACATATTTTTTTTCTAAAAAAAAAAAGAAATATTTAGAAAATGTTTACAACTAATTAAATAAAATTATGTTATGACACAGGATGTTTGATATCATGTAATGTTAAGTAAGTGTATTCTTTTACAAAGTGGTCCAAATATGATTACCTCTCAGAGATGTAATTATTACTGTCTTAATTTTTCTATGGCTTTTTTGTGGTTTTCAAAAGTTTGACAATGAACATACAGACTTTAACCCAAGCACCAATATTTTACCTTGAAACACACTACAAGCAGATTAAAAACACAGTGAGTGGCTGAAACATTGCAACATACTTAAAAAGTATGCATGTGTAAAAGACTGCTCTGACCAAAGTCAATTGTGCTAAAACCCATCCAACTTACCTGTTTATGCAAATAGCACTTTTTCAGTAAGGTTTCCTGGGACGGTTTAAAATTACCACCCTCTTCTGTCCTAGAACTATTCGATCATCAGGCTCAACCTGTACTTTTCCCACGCCCCAATATGGTCTATTATATTACATAATTTTATTTTTATTATGATGACTGCTTTTCTGTTTCCCATAGAATGTTGCCAGGAATTTAACAAGAAGTCATTGACTGGCTGGATGACTATGGATAGATACAATAAGCTTTTTAGGAAGAAATACACACAGTTACAAAATGTGACTCTTTTTAGTTGTGTAATTATGGGTAGGGACTATTTAGATTTACTTAGATTGTATAGTTTTTCTGCACAGAGGGAAACGTAAGTACACATGCACACACATGCACACACACACACACACACACACACACACACACACACACACACACCACTCACTTAAAAGCTATTAAGCCAGTCTTTAGGTAGCTGTTTATCCTTAGAATCATTTTAGACACCTCATTTTTTTTCAAACAAGGAAATGCTTTTACATGCCTCCCCATCAACCTGTGTTGGAGTTTAGTATTCCTCAAAATAAAATTCTTTTTCTGTCTACACTGTTGCCCTTGGCAAGTTAGGTGGTGCCTGTGGGTCTCTTTCAAGGCAGAGAAAGGTGGATGTTTCTCACCATGGAGTGATGACCAAGGAAAGAAAGAAAAGAGGAGAGAGGAGAAGCCAGCACAGTAAAAGTGGCTGTGTTGGGCTTCCCTCTGCTCCGGCCACCTGAGGCCAGTGACGGCTGAAGCAAGTGTAACAGAGACCCTGTCCTCCAGGGGTTTTTAATTCCACAGAGAGCCTGGAGCCTGGAGCCTGGGGTACAGTGTTTACTCTCTGTCTCCTCCTGGAACCTGAGCCAGCGTTTACACTGCAAGCATTGACTCATTGGTAGCTCCTTTAGTGGCCGCCTGCTGGGGGTGAAAGTTGACAAGTGTGTGTAATAAAACTGTATCTTAAAAAAAAAAAAACCCACTTTCCATTATCCTGCAAAGGATTATCCTCCACAGCCATTACCTGTGCCTCGCCACCCCCCCCCACTCCCCACCCCCCATTGGAAGCTCTCTTCTCCTTTCTTTTTTAATCCATAGCTGGCTTTTCCTTACTATAGTCATAAAACATGCTTAGGAGGTTCTGGAACAACAGATCCCAATCTGTGGGTCAGGACCCCCTTCAAGGGGGGGGGTGTTGAATATCAAATATCGTGCATATCAGATACTTAACATTTCTACTTATAACAGTAACAAAGTTACAGTTATGAGTTAGCAATGAAATAATTTTGTGGTGTAGGGGATGGGGGATGATGTCACCACAAGATGAGGAACTGTGTTAAAGGGTCACAGCATTAGGAAATTTGAGAACCACTGTCCTAGAACAACTTTCAGACTGGCCTAGGGCCTGGGAGATGATTCAGTAGGTAAGAGAGCTTGCTGGCAATCCTGGCATCCTGAGTGTTCCATACCCAGGACCCACAGAGTGGAAAGAAATAACTGATCTCTCTCTCTCTCTCTCTCTCTCTCTCTCTCTCTCTCTCTCTCTCTCTCCCTCTCTCAATGTAAAAAAAAAATTAAGAAAAACTGGCCTACATGAGACATATAATCAAATCTGGAATAGGCCAAGCCACGCTGAAACCAGAGCCAAGTGTAACCAGGGAGCTTTTTGCTGTTGCGGACCTTTGGTCTAACAACCAACACAAGGCAGAAGTGGCTGCTTTCAGGCTTCAACAAATCCTGCTTTCCCTTCTAGGACACGACAGAGGCTACACTGGTCTTTTCTCTCCCAGAATGTTTTTGATAAGCAAACTTTGATGGTTTTCTTCAAAAGAACCCAAATTCCTTTTCCTCGTGAGCCTTTATTTTCTAACCATATTATTTCTCACAGAAACGATTTCTTGTTCTCTGCACCATCCTGAGGCCGTGGGGCCCTGTCTAATACCAGAGCTGCGGCTGGTGTTTGAACTCCGTCGTCAGCTCTCAGGATAATTTGGCCTCGGCTCGGATTCTGAACTGTATTTCCATTTTTACATCCAGATAAAACATACTTCCTTAGGCACCCATGGTACTGGAATTTCTGCTGACTTGCCTGCACGTTCAAGTTCTTTTCCAGGTCTGTTTATTGCTTTGTGCCATGCCCCTCAGCCTCCTCATCCCTTGGTACTAACCCTGCCTTCATATGCCACTCTCCAAGTTCCCAACCGGTGAGCGTCCTCCCTCCACCTGGACCTGTTAACCAGAGCGTGTCCCATTCAAGCGTGCTGTTCCTCCTCAGTTCTTGGAAGAGCCAAATTTTTCAGTGCATGCTCTAATTCCAGCATTTCAGGGGTGCAGGTAGGAAGATGGAGAGCTCAGGACATCCTTGGCTACATAGGGAGTTTTGAGGCTAGCCTAGGTATCCTAGTTTGCTTCCTACCACTGTATAAAACACTGGCCAAGATGAACTTGGGGAAGAAAGGGTTTACCTGGCTTACAGGTGAGGGGATCCAAGGTGAGGGTGGCCCTGCAGGTGACCACAGCAGCGGTGAGAACAAAACTCCGTTCAGAATGAATTTGCCAACCTGGATCAAACTTTTGGGAACTCTGATGCCAGGTGGTTTATTGCCAGCATTTAAAAACACAGTATAACTTGGAGAAAGGTTTCCTAGTGTAATATAATCCCTGGTGCGTGGGAAAGTGTAATTATATGGAAACTCTGCTCAGGATACGTGTCAGTTCTTCCAAGAAGATGGGTTCTAGAGATAGGCCACTCATAGTTAAGGACCTAAGGAAGGAGCCAGCCGGTCTCAGTCATGCACACAAGCTAGAGGGCATCCGAGCAACTAGCTACCTCTGGTCCTGGTTATAGAAGCTCTATGTGACCTGGCCCAAGAGATAGCACAGGTCACCAGGCTGTTCATCATTTCCAGCTTCTAGCCTTCTGGATAAAAGATTAAGGTTTTTGTTTGTTTGTTTGGTTTGGTTTGGTTTTAGGGTTTGGGGTTTTTTTGTTTGTTTGTTCATGTTTGTCTATTCTTTGAGAGTATAATCTTATTGTGCCTAACATTTCTAGTCTTCCTGGAGATCTCTGGGTAGTACAAGGATCTCCATGCTGTGTTCCCAACATCAAGTCAGGAACCTGGAGGCAGACACTGAAGCAGACAGAGGTCTTGAAGGAATCCTGCTTACTGGCTTGCTCCCATGTTCATGTCAGCTACCTTTCTTATGCCTCCTGGGACCACCTGCCTTGGGTGGCACTGCTACAGTGGGCTGGGTTCTTCTATTCTAATCACTAATTAAGAAAGTGCCCCGCAGACTGGTCTACAGACCAATCTGACAGAAGCATTCCCCCAATGAAGGCTCCTTCTTTCCCGAGGACCATAATTTGGGTCAAGTTGATAGAAACGTTAGCCAGCATATTAGGCTACATGAAATCTTATCTCCAACAAAAACAAGCGAATGAACCACCACCACCAACAACAACATAAGTAAGTAAGTAACTAAAAAAAAAAAAAAAAACCTGGTAACTGAAAGTCAGTGTGGCCCAGGTGGCTGCTCCTCGTTGATAATTACCAGTTGTGACTTTTTGAGCCCTGGAGGGGATTTGTCTGTACCCCAACTTTTGAACATATAAGATAAAGGTGACTATAGTTTCCATCCCGTATGACTGTTGTGGCATTTGCATGAGTCAGAGCATTGATGAGCCTGGCGTTGTGTGAAGGGCACTGTGCATATCTGTATCCTCTACAGGTCTGGAAGGACCGTGCTTCAATTCTCAAGTGTAAGAAAAAAACTAACCTAGAACAAGTGTTTGATATAGGTTTGTTGATTTTAATGTATTAGGTATTCATGGACATAAAGCTCAAGCTTAAAGTTTCATTTTTACCCCATTACCATACTATACTGCATCAAGTGAAAGTAGAAGGTCCCAGGGATAGAGCTCAATGTCAGTGCACTTGTCTAATAGGAACAAGGGCCGGACCGGGAGTTGGTCCCCATCACAGAAAGAAAGCAGGGCAGGGGAAGTCTTTAAAAACCTTAGAAAAATCTCTCCCAAGTCTCCGCTAAGACATTAGCTGTAACTATTTGTACATACTATTTGTAACTATTTGTCCTTTACTGGACATCTGTTGCTTGTGAAGTAATTATCAGCCCTTGACCAAAGTACAAACAACTCTGCAAGGCATTTGAATAGTATAATGAGTTGGTTCAAGATGCTTGTTACAAAGTTAAGATGCGGTATCAGTATGCTCAGAAGAGTCGGGTCAAGAGACGAGTTCTATTTGCTGATGGTAGAGGGTGGAGAACTTTCAGTCAGAGGTCAGGCAAATGGAAACATGTGAAATTAACTCATTTTGCTTCCCCTCCACATGCCCATCAGGTTGTTAAGAGAGAAAAATCCCTCTGAATTTACTTGTCTTAGGTGTCGATCCTGTATTTCTGGTTTCCCACTTAGTGATTTTTAAAGCTTTGCTCTTAGAGACAGCTTAAATCATTTTCACAGTATCAAGTTTTTAGTCTTAAAAAAACCCCACAAGATATCTTGATTCAAAATGTTAAAAAGCAAATCTATTACATCAGAGAAAAGTTTTATTCACATCCTTTCCAAAAAGAAATCAGTATGTGTAAGAAGAATTACAATAGCCAATGTGTACCATATACATCATATGTGTACCGTATGATGTGTACCAACGTGTACCATATAAGTGTTCAGCAACAGACGGCAGAAGAAAATGTCTGGTGTGTACATGCAATATGGCATGTTATCCAGCCCTGCCACTTATGACATCCTAACTGACCCTAGGAGGTCCTGTGCTGAGTGAAATGGGCCAGACTCAGAAGAAAGAGTATTGCATGATCTCACTTATATGTGGAATCAAAAAACTTTAATCTCACTGAAATAGAGAGTCGAAGTTGCCAGGGGTTGGGGGAAAGGGAGAATTGTGTTGAAAAGTAAACTTGTCATTACATGGAATGGAAATGTTTGGAGTTAACAGTATATAATTGTTAGAAACAAAGAGATTTGGTGTCACACAAAGGAATACACAAAGAGAAAGTAGCTCAGTTAGGCTTTTTTTTTTTTTTTTTAAAGAGGGGAGGCAGGCGGGTAGCAGAGGTGGGGGTGGTACTGATGCCAAACTCAGCTATCAGGGTCATGGAGCCAAGATGGCTCCTGTCTTTTCTCCTTGACTTGGGTGGTGATTTTGTCTAATCTACTGACTTCACAGTCTGATGAGACTCACTAATGGGTACAAAAGTTCAGGAAGGATAAGTCCTTAATGGGCTTTGCGAAGGAGGAGGGGGAAAAAAGAGGAGGAAGAGGAGGAAGATGAGGAAGATGAAGAGGGGGAGGAAGATGAAGGGGAGGAGCGGCATTTGCTGCCTAATCAATTAACTTACTAATAATACTTGAAATTGTAAAATTTGTTAAGATTTAGAATTTTTTCTTCTCTCTCCTCTCTCTCACACAGTTGTTATGGAACAGATATGTCAATTACATTGGTTGTGGTAATCACTTCATAGTGTGTATAGCATGTATATACCCAAACATCACATTGTCTGCCTTCAACACACACAGTTTTTTATTTGTCAGTAATACTTAAAGCTAAAATAAATTCAACTACTTCTACTTTAACAAGGGATGTTTCGGTGACGTGAGTGAAGTTGACAGTTTGCATACAGACAGCTTCATCTGGCCAGGGAAGTCTCCTAGGTGAGGAAGGGCCTTCTGTTTGGGTTTTGTTTCTTTTGAGGAAGGGTATCTGCTTCAGTCTCATAGCGGGGCTACAGGGATGTACCCCCACACCAGTGGACCAACTTTGCAAGTGCTGATTAGCTGCTATTCTGGGCAATGAGGTTAAGCAAGTGACTTCAGAGTGACGCATAGATATGATGTGGCAATCACTGATTCCTTGATGGTAGGAACTTAACTCCTAGAGAAGATCACCCCAAGTCAAATAGTTGGGTTCCCATCTTTGCTTATAGAGAGAATGTGGGCTTATGCGCCAAGGGACTGGGTGGAAGTCAACTGAGGGGATTCTGGGAAATAATTTTTCCCCTAGCTACCTAAAGAAATTAACAAATAAAGTTGAGAATCCACAGATTCAGGCAGATTTCTCTGAGTTCAAGACCAGTCTTGTATAGACAGTGTTAGCATCAAGCCCCACTTAACCTGTGTACTTGCGTTGCCAAGGCAACCACCTTCAATCCCACAGCCCACCTGGCTCAGTCTCCACCCTCGGTGGTATGACGTCATTCTCCCTATAAATGGGGAAGACACCCCCTCCTCATTCTCTTTACCCTCTTCTCTCTCTTCTCTCCCCCCTCTATCTCTTTCTCCTCTTCTCTGCCCCCTCCCCCACTGGCTCAATAAACCTCTCCACGTGGAACCCCTTGAGCCTGGTCTGCTGCCTGGTTATTCGCCCAAACACACTGATATTTTTATCTATAAGTCTAAAGGGAAGTTTGATGGTGCCAAGGGTCCTGCTAAAGTTGCCCGGAAAAAGGTGGAAGAAGAGGAAGAGGAAGAAGAAGAAGAGGGTAAAGAGAACGAGGAGGGGGTGTCTTCCCCATTTATAGGGAGAATGACGTCATACCACCGAGGGTGGAGACTGAGCCAGGTGGGCTGTGGGATTGAAGGTGATTGCCTTGGCAACGCAAGTACACAGGTTAAGTGGGGCTTGATGCTAACATTCCTCCCTTCTTGATATTATAAAAAGAAGGGGAGAAAAAGAGAGGGGAGACCAATGGTGAAGAGGGAATGGGGGCGTTGTGTCTCTTAGGCTACTTCCTGCTGATTAGGGGCATCGTCAGGGTATGTCTTCACCATCGGAATCCATTTGGTGGTTGTCTATGGACAGCGGCTGGTAATCCTGTAACAGGAGCTGATTAACAGTCTGGTTAGAAATTCTTTGTATCTGTCATTGAAGGAACGTAGAGACAAGATTAATAAGACAAGGGGCAAATGACAGTGTCAGGAAGATGACCAGGAAAGGTGTTATGGGTGGAAAGATCCACTTCTATATGGGGTTCTCAAAGAACTGGATGGCAGGGCATTGTGGCACAGATGTTGTACCAAGAGTTACAGTCTTGTAGTCTGTAGGGCCCAGTGTGTCCATGGGCTGAGTCTCAGAGGCTTTGAAGCAACTTGTTAGGCCAAAGAGAGGAATAGAGGTGGGGTATGGGGTCATAGCAGCACTGGATTTAGGACAACTAGTGAAGGGTGAGGTAAGGTTATAGGGAGGCTGTAACTGGCATTTGTGAGTCAGCCCCGGAGGGTATGCATAGCCAACAGTCTTTAAAGCGCACAGGTCTGGTAGCATTAAGGAGCTGGTAGGCTGAGGTCAAAGTTTGGAGCAGCAGATGGAATGATAAGTTAGTATTATTCATGAAGGAAGATGTCAAAGAGGTTAAGAATATTAGAGGAGTGTTTGATTATCTCTCCTACCTTCTCTATGTCTAGAGGTGGAGCGTTTGAGACATATTCTGTATGTGGATGGTACTTACTGGGGACTAGGCTTGGTTTTGTGGTAGAGCTTACCAACAACTCCTGTTTACCACCTGGGGTCCNGTCCCCTTGTTCTGCGCAACACGGGGGCATTCAACAGCCCAATGTCCCTCTTGATGGCACCTAGGACATGGCCCCTTTGCCTTGTGGCAATTAGGGCAGGCTTTGACCCAGTGACCTTGTTGACCATACCTGTAGTAGGTGTCCGGTGGTCCCTGAGTCTTAGGAGACCATGAGCTCTGGGTGACAGCTGGGGCTGGTCAGGCAGCCTTTGCCAGCATATTGTATTTTTGCTTGCGAACCCTCTCATCTCTTCCATGGAACACCTTGAAGGCCAGCGCCAAGACTTCTGCCTGTGTAGTAAGAGGACCTCTCTCCAATTTTTAAGTTTAGCTTTGATGTCGGGGTAGCTCTGCATATGTTCTTGCTTGTTCTCAAACTGGCCAGCGTTCCTCCTCGGAAAGCAAATTGTTAGTAAGTATCATGTATACATCGTGAAAAGTCAGGCTATATGACTGAGTGATATACTGAAACTCCTTGATAAAGGTGGAAGAATTAGAAGTATAGGAGCCTAGTCTCTTCTCTATCTGAGAAAGTTCACTCAGTGAGAAGGGGAAGTGTACCCTGACTAGGCCATCCACCCCCGAAACTTCCCTTAAGGGAAGGATAGTTGCTGGGTTGGACCCTCCTGGGGGTGGGGAGCTTGAGGTTTTGGTCGTGACCTTAGAATGAGTGATAGGCGGTGTGAAAGCAGGTGCTAAGGTAGAATGTCTAGAGGGGCCTGTAGGCGGCGCAGAAGAAGAAGGGTCTATAGGTGGAGCAGAAGGAGACCTTCGACGGAAGAAAGGTGGTTCATATGCTGGGTCCAGTATTGTAGTGTCGTCTAGTGGAAGTTGTGCAGGATTCATGGCTAATAGAAGTTGAGTTGGGGAGCAGGAAGAATACATAGAATTAGAATGGAGGAAAATGAAAGACTTTACATAGATAACCTCTTCCCATTTACCAGTTCGCTGGCAGTATGTGTTAAGAGCCTTCAAAACAACTGGATCCAGAGTGCCATTAAGTGGCCATTGAGAATTATTATCTAGTGAATATTGAGTCCAAATCTTATTGTAAAAAGATATCAATTTTGATGCCCTCAAAGGGGGCGTAATCCCCAAAGACCTGAGGGTTTTTTTTTTTTAGAAGGCATCTCAGCGGGGTATCTTTGAAGATACTTGATTGTCCATGATCCGGAGGGAAGGGAAAGGGGAGAGGTTCCTGGTGCTCGTTCCGGCGTCCCGAGAGCAGCTCAGGAACCAAGAGAGAAATCGGCCAATGCTAGAATACCCAAGTCGTCACGAGGGTTTCTAGTGGCCCGGTACGGAAAGGTGTTCTACCCCAGCGCCAGGGATTTGGTCGAACCGCTATGGGTCCTTCGAACCGCTATGGGTCCATGAATAGAGAGAACACCTTTGGAAAAGAAAGCAGGATCCAGTTGGACAAGATACTATGTTGGCTGGGACGCTTCCCCTTAGTCCC
>LR749848.1:1048377-1055877 GCA_902729485.2 Mus minutoides
TACTTAAGGTTTGTGTGCCCTAGTGGCGGAAAGTGGCAGATAACAGTAGCCACAACCGTGTCTTGGCCCCTCCTCACTGGCCTTTTGTGTGAGTGCCGAGCTGCTTGTGGGTCCCGCCCAGAGGCAGGCCACGTGGCAGAGGCTTTACCTAAAGTTCTGGCCTAGAGGGAAGAGGTGGGGGAAAAAGGAAAGAAAAGGCAGATTGTGGCATTCTAGAGGCAGCCCCAGCCCCGGGCGCGCAGTTTGTGTCCCTCCCAGGGAGCAAGGTGTGGAGGCAGAGGGGCGGTGTCAGGGCTCAGTGGGCTGGAGTGAAACAGAGCCCCCTGCCCAGATCTCTCGTATAGGTCCGCGGCTCCGACGGAGGTGGCAAGGCAGCAGGCGAAGAGTTAACGCAGCTGTCTGCACAGTCCCTTTCTCCACCCGGCGGGTGCTGCTCCTGGGCCCGCGCAGCGGCGGCGGTGGGGGGAGGCCTTAGTGCCGAGCTGTGAAGGCATGCGCGGCACTGGGAGGAGGCCATAGGGCCAGGCGTCCGGTCTAGCCGGCTGTGTGCACCGCGGTGGGAGCTGGGAGCTGGGAGCTGTGGCGGTTGTGGGTTGCACAAAGGCCCGCGCAGTATCGCGGCAGAAGCCGCGCGGCGGAAGGGGCTCCACCTACAGGGAGGGGGTAGTGGAGCGATACTGCGGAGAGTGCAGGGCTGTTGGATTATTACCAGGAGTGCTGGAATGCTGTGTCTGAAGTTGCTTCCGCTGGGGCGGGTGCCTTCAGCACTGGTGGCTGTCTGTTTTATTGCCTTTCTAATCCGGAGTCACGGCATCAATATTGATAAAAATATCAGTGTGTTTGGGCGAATAACCAGGCAGCAGACCAGGCTGAGGGGGTTCCACGTGGAGAGGTTTATTGAGCCGGTGGGGGAGGGAGCAGAGAAGAGGAGAAAGAGATAGAAGGGGGAGAGAAGAGAGAGAAGAAGAGGGCAAAGAGAAAGAGGAGGGGGTGTCTTCCCAATTTATAGGGAGAATGACGTCATACCACCGAGGGTGGAGACTGAGCCAGGTGGGCTGTGGGATTGAAGGTGGTTGCCTTGGCAACGCAGGTACACAGGTTAAGTGGGGCTTGATGCTAACATACAGTTTCTGGCTAGTCGCGATACATAGTGAGATCTGTTCTCAAAACCAAACCAAATCAAACCAACCAACCAACCAATCAACCAACCAAACAAATAAATGGAATCTTTTAGAATTAGCGTACTTTTCTTTATGTCTGGAAACAGCTGTGAGAGAATGTAATACTTGGAGCTTCGGCTGGCTTCCTGGCCAAGCCAGTATATCCAACATGTTTTATAACAAGAAAGAGAAGGTACTGATCTTCTCATGATTCCAAGTGCTGGACTCGCCGTCCTAGCACAAGACACATAAACATGTGCTAACACCTAGCCTTTTGCCATGATGCTTCAGTGCCCTCTGCCCTCTCCACTGTACAAGCCGTCTTCAGACTAGCCCCTCAGGGATCAGCAGAATGCTGAGGGCTGCAGGCTGGCCAGTAGGAGTTAGGAATAGTGGTCTTGCCATTCCAGTTCAGCTATCCCTGGTTAAGCAATGTTTGCTAGAAGACTACAGGTCTAGATTGTCAGAGCTAGTAGCCTGGCCTTACACTAGCCAGTGGCTGGAGGACAGTACATGAGAGCAGTCTTGCGTGGAATGACTCTCTATACCCTCTAGCTAGCAAAGGCAATGCACAGATGGTGTTGAAGGCCAAGGGCTTTGTGTGTGGATACTCCCTGCCCTGCTGCCACCCCACTCCTGGAAGATCATTGTGGAAAGGGGCAGCTAAGTAGTCACTCCTCACAGGGTTTGCCTTCTCTTCCCTCCCTTTTGCTCCTCCATCTCTCCCTCCTTTGTTCCTCTCTCCTCTCCTTCCTTCCTTTCTTTCCCTCTCTTTCCCTCACCATCCCTCTCTCCTCTCCTCTCCCTTCCCCTTCCTTTCCTTTTTCTCCTGTCTTGGGGCTCAGACTCACAGCTCTTCAAGGCTTAGGCAAGACCACATCATATCTAGCTATATCTCCAGCTCTCCTTATTTACAACTTAATTACAGAATTAACTAATGTTTTTTTTTTCAGTACATAAAGCCATAAACCTCTGCTAAAGTGGAGAGATAGTGAATTTCCATCTACCGATCTCCCAGACTCTTGAGGGAGTCTCATACATTGTAACTCTTATGTCTCGTGCTCTTCGTACCTCTATGCCCCCCTCCACTGCTGGAATACCTTAAAATAAACTCAAACTATTAAAATAATCACTTGGGGTTGATTTAAACTCAACACACTGGAAATTATTAGGATATTCACGTGAGACTCTACTCTTTTATTTTTAAATATATCTTTTAAATTGTGTATTTTCTATGTGTGAATGTTTTCCCCCATAAGTATGTAGGTAGACTGTGTGCATGCCTGCTAACAGTGGATGGCGGTCAAGGAGAGCATCTGTTTTCTCAGGATGGGAGTGACAGGGGGTTGTGGGCCACAGTGAGTCTGCTGGAAATTGAACCCGGATGTTGAGTGCTCTTTAGTACTGAGACATCTCTCCAGTTCCCTATTTTTGAAAGTCCTCACTAATTAGAACATTTGATATCAACAACACACAGCTTTCCCCTCCTCCTGAGTTTGTTTCAATGGCTTCTCAGGAGACCTGGAGAGATGCCTTCAGACCCCTCCTTTAGCAGAAGGCAGGGTATTAAGCAGTCTGGCCCTGGGTTTCAGCGTGGGAGCACGGACCCCTTAGCAGCCAGTGAGGGTGCCTGGTGTTCTATTGCCAGTCAGAGGAACAATCGGAAGCGATGAAGCTGGGCTTGGAAAATGAAGAGTTTTATGGTTCCCAAGGTCAGTAGATCCAGGTTTTAAAATAGTGTTTGTTTTTGCTATGGCCTCACTTTTCAAAAATTCTCCCCATAATGACCCTGTTCAATCATGTTCACTTCTAAACAACCATGTCTAGTGACACTTCTTATAAAATGGAAGGTCTCAGCTCTATTGCCATAAAAGGGATTCTAGACCCTAGGATCACTAAGCAAATGAAAGATCTCATCCCTCTAAGAATGGCTTAATCCCTTATTCCAGCATGGGGATGTTGAAAGGCAGATGCTCAGTGGGGGTGGGGTGCACTGCAAATGTGTAGGCATTCCTGAGGGACCTGCTACTTACCTTTCTTTCTAGGCTTGAGATTTAACCTAGGGTTAGTTTCTCTCCTGTACGAAGCCAGACTATAAAGTCATGCAAACTTTAAAACACTTTTCCCATTACTTTCCTTCACTTCATTCTGACATAGGGTCTTATGTAGCTCAGGCAAGTCTTCAGTTTAGACAGAAGATAACCTTGATTTCTGATCCTCCCATCTCTGCCTCTTGGGTGATGATGGGATTACAGGCATGACCCACTGTATTCAGTTTTATTCAGTGTAAGGATTCAAACCTATGTCTTGATGAATTTTGCATGAACGCAAATATTCTACTAAGCTACATCCCCTAGGCCACACTTGAACGTTCTTTTCAAAATGATGTGGGAACATTTGCCAAACTGTAAGTTTGTGTGCCACTTGTGTGCCTGGTACCTGTGGAGGCCAAAAGAGGGTGTTAAATTCCCTAGAAGTGGAGTTACATGTAGATGCTAGAACTGAAGCCCGGTCCTCTGCAAGAGCAGCAAGCCCTCTAAGCTCCAAGCCATGTCTTCAGATTCTACTTTTTATTTATTAATTAATAATTAATCATTATTAGCGAAGCTTGAGATAGGACACGTGCAGTATGCAAGGATGGAGGGCTGGAGCTTCAGTGTCTGTCCTTAAAGGAGCAGATAGGCTGGCCAAGCATGGTGACCTAACAAATGGTGACTTGGAGCACAGAAGGAAGCTGACTGTAACTTAAAGATAAAACTACATTCATGCTATCCAAGAATCATAGATGTTCATCATGCAACTCTGTGAGTTTTTCAAACAACGAGTTCAAAGTTTAACATTCAAAGGCAGCAGCGTATAGCTGAGGGCTAAATGATAACTTTTATGGTGCGTTCCATTAGGGGGCTAATGGAACAGGTATTTCAAGTCACCAAGGGGAATGTAGGTTTAATATATTTCTAAGAATCTGTATCATTAACATTGGGCAATCATCTTGGGAAAACGTTTCAAAGAAATGTGGAGTCAAGCATAGAGATGTGTACCTATAATCCCAGCACTATGAGCATTTGGGAGCTGAGAGAGGAAGATCATGAGTTCAAGGCCAGCCTGGGCTATACAGCAGGCAATCAAACTATCTTGGGTTATAGTGTGACACCCTGGTCTAAAAACAGACAGACAAGGGCTGGCAAGATGACTCAGTGGGTAAATAGCACTGACTGTTCTTCCAAAGGTCTTGAGTTCAAATTCCAGCAGCAACATGGTGGCTCAAATCACCCATAATGAGATCTGATGCCCTCTTCTGGTGTGACTGAAGACAGCTACAGTGTACTTATTTCTAATAATAAGTAAATCTTTGGGCCGGAGGAGTGAGGGGGCTGACCAGAGCGAGCAGAAGTCCTAAATTCAATTCCTATCAACCACATGAAGGCTCACAATCATCTGTACAGCTACAGTGTACTCATATACATAAAATAAATAACTCTTTTAAAAAAACCAGACAGACAAAATATATAAAATTAAGTTATACATCAAAATTGAGTTTTGCCTAGATTATGAGGTGAATTTTTACATTTGAAAATAGATTGCCTAAACACATCATAGTAATAAAGAAAACAGAGTTATCTCAATAATGTAAACTTGTCTGACAAATGCAATCATGGAAAGTTCTTACTAAAACAGGAATAGAATTTCCTGGAGCCGACAAAAGGCATCTACTGTAAGCCTCACACTTAATCCAACATCAAGAGCTCTCCTTGTAAAAACACCAACCAAACATTAATTCTACCCAGCCTCATACAAGCATCCTTCCCCAGTGCAGTTAAAGTAGAAGTAAGAACTCAGAATGTTTAAGGTTTGGCTAGTAATGAAACTGTCTTTATTTCTAGGAAACAATCAGGTCTAGAAGAAAATAACCAGTAGATAACAAATGTATAAAACTCAACTACACTTCTTCACTGAGGCTGGGGCGTGTGTGCTCCCTGGCACTTGTCTACCATAGAGGAGGTGCTGGTTTGGTCCCCAGCAATGCCAGGATGAATGAATAAAGGATACATCGATGCATCATAAAACATAAAGGTCCTATGAATAAATTTCAGAAAACATGTATTAAAACTATGAAGTTTTATTTAAGTATATTAACAAAGTCTTAAGTCATACACCATGTTGTTGGATTAGAAAGTCCAATATTACTAAGGGTAAAGTTCTCCAAGTCAATATTTACATATAACATGATTATACAAAAAAAAAAAAGTCCCAAGTTTTATTTTGTGTGAAGTGATGAGGTGATTTTTAACAAATTACAGGACCAAAGAAGAATCTATTTAACATATATGGCTATTGATAAGGTATAATAATTGAAGTTAAGGATGGGCAAATCATACAATAGAATAGAGAATCCAGAAAACATCAATACTTATCTTCTTGAACGTCTATAACACAATGCTAAAGACTATCAGGATTAGCCAGCATACATTCTCCTACTTCTGGAGGCATGGAAATCCAGGTTCAGGATGACAGCTAATTTGGTTAGCTTCCTTGTTTAGGGGTATCTGCCTCCTCACTAAGACTTCCTGTAACAGAAAGCAGTCTCCCTTCCTCCTCTTAGGAATCCCCATCCTTGTGACCTTATTAGAATCCCAATTACTTCCCAGGAAGCTATGGCTTCAAAACAGGAACTGGGGAGTTATGTTCAGTGAACCACATGTGCCTATGGATACCTAGACTATGTTGGAAGATACTATAATTCAAGGACTCTAAAACATGATACGGAGAAAACTGAATAGTCATATGGCCCACAAAATTGAGTCTGCATCTCCTACTCCACATGAGAGTGAATTCCAGTGGGCTAAAAACAAATGTGCAGGGAAAATGGTACAAACTCTTGACAATATTCTAGACTCTCTGTATAAACTGTGTCTATAATAATATATAATAATATATATTATATAAGAATAAATAAGATAACACATAAACCATATAGACAAAGATTGAAAAGTTAGACATTAAAACTAAGAACCCTGTTCATCAAAATCCATTATAAAGCAACTGAAAGGACAAGAGTGGATATTTGCAATATAAAAGGGGATAAGCTACCCAGACGTACATCTAGCACCATAGCCTAGCACTGAAAGTTAAAATCAGAAGGGTCTCCCTTTTAAAGTTATTTCTATTTTATGTGCATTGGGGTTTTACTTGCATGGATGTGTGTTTGAAGGTGTCAGATCCCCTGGAACTGAGTGAGCTGCCATATGGGTGCTGGGAATTGAACCCAAGTCATTTGGAAGAACAGCCAATGAAAACATCAGTTCAGGGCATTTTTGAAAATTCCACCACACCTTTCTCCTCCGGAAAGGGAAGGTAGTATGGACCCAGACCTGCAGGTTGGGGAGGCCTAGACCAGGTAAACACATTACACAGGACAGACCCTGCCATTTCATTCACTAGAGACCAATCAATTTAAAAGTCACACTGATCTGCCAATCGCATTGTGCCTAACGCTGCTCTGAAAACTATAAAGACTGACCAAATGGGCTGGGTGGGGTGGGTGGGGTGGGGGTGGGGTTCACCATCTCTCCTTCAGGTGTAGGACGGCCCCAACACATTGAAACAATACTTGATTCCTTGCTCTGTGTGGTTCACTCAGGAGGTCCCCCAGTAAGCTAAGACTTGCCAGAGTCTCACACCAGTTACTCTTAACCGCTGAGCCATCTCTCCAGCCTAGAAGGGTTTGTTTTATTGACACCAAAATTGAAAAACAAAACAAAACAAACAGAAGCCTGACAATAGGAAATGCTAGCAAAGGTGTAGACAGTTTCTGCATTTAAATATGGCTACCTAGAGAGTTAATCTGGAGGTGTATTAAAAAATAGTGGCACAAGTAAATCCACTCTCTGTTGGGCCTAGAAAAATGACTAGAGCGTGTGCCAGGAGGAAGGTGTAAAACTGTTCGCAGCCCTCCAAAGAGATCAAATGGGAAAGAATCCAATTGTGGACCAGGAAAGCATTGGAGGATATAGGCCATGACCATGAATGAATTCTAGCTGCATTAGCAGAAGAGACGACTCTCAGAAACATGGTACAGGGGAAAACAAGAACAATACGTGTATATATACAGTTCCATGACTGTGAGACATGAATATTCACATCTTTTTCAAAAGTTAAATATAAGTTCACAAATGCAAACGCATGTCACGATTGCTTTCCAACAAGGCAAAGGACTCTAAACGTAATTCAAGCTCCAGATGGAGTCCTGGAATTGAAGGTTCATAAAATTAAGCGGCTAGTGCTTTATGCTACACGTTCATTGTTATTACTCTTCAAGCATTACAACTATTTTCAATAT
>LR749848.1:1062831-1169060 GCA_902729485.2 Mus minutoides
TAATTGTTTCTACTTCCATTTTTAGGTCCTGGATGGTTTTGTTCCATTCCATCACCTGTTTGGTATTCTTTTCCTGTAACTCTCTCAGTATTTCCTCTTTAAATGCTTTTAGTTGTTTATCTGTGTTTTCCTGTAACTCTCTAAGTTTTTCCTCTTTATATGCTTCTAGTTGTTTATCTTTGTTTTCCTGTATTTCCTTTTTATAGTCCTCCATCATCATCATGACCAGTGATTTTATATCCATGTCCTGCTTTTCTGGTGTGCTGTTGTATCTAGGACTTGATGTGTTGGGTGAGTTTGGGTCTGGTGATGCCAAGTACCCTTGGATTCTGTTGCTTCTGTTCTTGCGCTTTCCTCCTGCCATCTCTGCCCAAGGTGACCTGGCTTTGGTGCAGACCAGAAAGGACCCGCTGTTTTGCCCTGGTCCCTTATCAATCTCCTGGGTGATGTCTCAAGTTCCACAAGATTGGGCCAGAACAGAGGCTGTGTTCCCCTCCTCACCTCACTTCTAGAGATAACTTGGGGAGTCCCGAAAGAGCCTAAGAGAGTGCACAGAGCCTGAGGCCCGGGCCCTGAGCTCCTGATGTGGTCTTAAAGTCCTGGAGTTGCTGGGCTCAGAGGAAAGATGGCGTGGTGGCGAGTGCTCTGGCTGGGAGAGGCCCAGCCTCCGGTGGGGCGGAGTTCTCGGATCCTGCCCCTGGGGGCAACTGCTGACCCACTGCTCCCCACACCGCCTCTGCACTGCACTCAGGTGTAACCCCGATGCGATCTTAAAGTCCTGGGGTGTCCCTAGCTGTGTCCGCTGGGCTCAGAGGAAAGATGGCGGGGTGGCAGGTGCTCTGGCTGGGAGAGGCCCAGCCTCCGGTGGGGCGGAGTTCTCGGATCCTGCCCCTGGGGGCAACCTCTGACCCGCTGCTCCCAACACCACCTCTGCACTGCACTCACGTGTAACCCCATGCGATCTTAAAGTCCTGGGGTGTCTCTAGCTGGGTCTGCTGGGCTCAGAGGAAAGATGGCGGGGTGGCGGGTGCTCTGGCTGGGAGAGCCATCTACTGGATCTTACTACACACCAGGCACCGTCCTTATTTAGGAGGTGCTGTGGGGCAGAGCTCTGAGAAAGTGGGCATAATTCTTGCCCCTACAAAGAAAAAGCTGACATGATAGACATGTCAGCTTTCTTCACCAGGCTCATCTGAGTACCTGCATTAGATGTGTTTGATAAGGACAACAACTGTCCACCCATCTTCCTTCTCTCCCCTGGGTGGTCCTCACTCTCCCTGGGAAGAGGCCTCCTTTACTCTCTGCTTTGCCCCATCGGGGGACGTTGTACAAATTGTTGGACTCGTCACATGAAAGATTTGAGAAAACTAGACTGTTTTTCTCATATGGAATGTAAATGCAGCAGGACACCACGTCACAGCAAGCAGTGTGATTGCCAGAAGCCATCCAGGCACCAGGGTAATGGGTCTGAAAGTGCTGACTCAGCAAATATTCTGGCCCTATCCCTTTAAAGTTATTTTCTCTTACCTTTTCTTTGCTTTTCCATTTGAAAAATATGGAATGCACTCTTGAGGATTTTTATTTGTTTGTTTGTCTTTTGTTTTTTTTCTTTTTTATTAAAAGTTTATTTCTTATTTTTCCCATTGAGAAACCCATAGCATTTCTTGTAAATTCTTTAACTTTTTGCAACTTCCACTCTTACATTTGAGAAAACACGGATAATCACTCCACCTGTTTCAATAGATTGATATGGGGATTTGTGAACGAGGGCCCATCCAAAGCCATGCACAGACAAAGGCCTCTATGATTGTTAGTAAGCACAAGATAGTTATTATTTTAAGTATTGAGAAGGTAGTGGTGAATAAAAGCCTTCGCTTCTGTGAAGACACTACAGCTTACAGGCATCACAGGTCAGGAGTAAAGAGTGGCATCAGGAAAACTACAGCAGGTAAGGAGGAAACCCCACATGCTGGAAAGTCAAGGCCTGAGCAGACCACAGGTAGAGGTGATGGTAGACACTGGGAAATCCAGAGGGAGATTGGAAGAGAGCCAGAGGTCTCACGCCCTGCTAAGGGACCAAGTCTAAGTCCCAGAATTGTATCTTGTCTTCCAACCTTACACTTGAGTCTTTTGCATGTCTGGTTTCTTCCTTGCCCCCTAACCTCCCCAGTGATGATATAAAATGTGGATGGTTCTATGTATTTCTTTGGAATTATTGGGAAGGCCAAAGAGATAGACTCTTGAAGGAGCTTCAGAGAAGAAACATCATGCCCTACTGCACTATTGGCTCCTGAACTAGGAGGAAGAGGAAGTTGCCGTGGGAATTGGAGGCTTCTGCTAATAGTCCCATAATTCCTTCTGTGAACCAACATGAGTGTTGTGTAGTTGCTGTGACCTTGGATCTCTACCATCTTGATGCCAACGATATATCCAGAACCTGGTCCAGGAAAACCCTGGGTCAGTTTGTAGAAAAGCAGGTGTTCTGAGTTTTAAGGTGTCCTTGGGATGAATTAAGATTCAAGTAGGTTTATTGCTAGAAAGAGCTGATCCCTTGATACAAATCAAAACATCCAATCATTCCACATGGCAGAATCTATGATAGCCTTGTTAGTAGTAATCTGTTGTGCTCAGAATGGCTTCTAAGAAAACACTCATTGGTCTTGAATTATAAAGATGTTAAATTTAGTATCTGCATTGCTAAGCCAAATGCAAACAATTTGTCTGTATGGAACTTTTCTTATCCTAAAAGTCGTTTACTCCTGCCATTATCCATGGGGTTGCTCCAGCGCACCACAGCTCCTGTTCTACACCTAGGCTTAGAAGGAACTTAAGGAGGAGGAATCTTCCGGTCACACAGCCTAACCAGTGGGCAGTGGGTGACACTGGGACAACTGAGGATGGGATTGGGTCAGGGATATCTAGACTAAGGGAAGGGGCATATCATCCTCTATACACAGCGGCTTTGTCCTCTGCTGTGTCCACCCTGGAAATTGTCCATATAGATAGCCACTACTCTTTTGGAAAAAAAATGAAACAAGAGATAGGCAGAGAGGAAAGGTCTCCCAGAAGACAAGCTGAGTCTTGAAGGTTTTCTGCCCTACTACAAGTTACATGTTGTTGGTAAGCCCTGGTTAGGAGAAATGTATAGAATATACCCTATCCCTCACGAAGTTACTCAAGTCCTCCAAAGTTGCAAACGTATGATACTCTCCTGTGACCCTAGCATGCAGGAATGAGGGTCATGCAGGAACATGGCAAGTTCAAGTCCCATTTGAGCTCAGTCCCAATCTCAAGAAGGAAACCCACTGCAGATGGAGGGGCATCTCTCACTGTGTGCCAGAGCCTAGGCGCCTCCTATCATTTCCCAGGTTCTATGTGCTTCTTTGCCCATGATGTCTGTCTTTCAACACCCACTAGCAACTTAGTTTTAAGACTGCTCAGAGTATTTCCCCTCTTGAAATCCTACCTTAGCTGAAAATCCACTCACCTTCCCACCAAGAAGATCAAGAAAATTAAGACCACAGTTCCCTTAGGTTCTGACCTTCGCTGAAATGTCTAGTCCACAAGCTGTCCTTCTGGTTGGACTGGGGGTCTCTTGGAAGAGGGTTTTCCCGAAAGTAAAGTCTCTGGTGTCAGTGAATTACTTCATAGCCTCTGAGGCAGGCCTTGTAGAGATCAGATGGTGGAGTTGAGATTCATACTGAGCCCACATGGACCCTCTTAGCACCTGTTAGCCTTCTGTCGATGTGACAACCCCCCCCCCCCTAACTTATTGTTGTTTCAAAGTGCCTACCACACGTTCTCTTGGCTCTGTTGTTTCTGGGCCTTTGGTGAGGTCATGGTATAACCATGTGGAGTCAAGCTGTTGCCATCATAGTAGCCAGGAGGGTGAAGAGGGATGGAGGGAGGGAGGGAAGGCAAAAATTAGATATATATGTCCAGGGCCTACCCCACTACATGGATCCACTCCCTCCAATAGGTCCCACCTACTACGGATTATACCACTTCTCAATAATGCCCTTTGATCCCATCAGAACTCACACAATCCAATCATCTTCCAAGGGCTGCATACCTCTGAACACTGCCCCATTGGAGTCTACATCTTTATACCTAACCTTTGAGGATATTTCAGATCCAGAACTTAACTATTTGACCACAAGGTTATAGCATTTTAGCACATCCAGTCCCAAAAGAATAAATAAAGAATTTGATCAGTGAGTATGGCAGTGAATTCCAGGGAGGTTTCTGTGGTCTTACCATCAAAATAATCACATGCTTAGGGTGGATTTGAACGGGCTCATCTGTTAGAATAAAGTACTGAACTGGGAAGAGCTACCATGGTGCCTCAGGGCATAGATCCCAAAGCCTGGAATCTGGAAACTGCTCTACTAGTAGGTATCTGTCCATACTACCTGGATAAACGTTGGGACTTTGACTGGGTAACTCTGACAGCTTGCTGTTGCATTCCCTCTGATCTATGTGCCGCATGCTTTCCAGACTCCATAGCTGGGGCTTTGAGTTTTCTTCAATGATTTTTACTTTGTTTGAAAATGTCTTTCCACACATAGTATGGGATGAGGGGACGTACGCACATAAGAATTCCTGCTGGCAGGTGTTTTAATGGCGCTACAGTTATAGCGCCAAGAGCTCATTCTCATATCTTTAAAATGTCCAGGCCCTTGTGGGCTTGTTATTGTTTCTCCAGTTCTATTAATGGACTTCCTCCCTCGGTCCCTGCAATGTATGGAACTGCATCGCCTGTGTTCTGGAAACACTAACAGGCTCTACTTTGGAAATTTCTCTTCTCTTTCAGATTTGATGTTGCATATTTGATCAGCACTAATCATATATATATATTTGTTTTGGTTACTCAAAGTGGGCGACGTCAGTCGAGAGAAAGGTCTGTGAGTTGAAAGCCTTTGAAACACAGAACCTATTCGATTCCTGAAAACGGCTCCAAAAGTCTGGTTTGCCTCTTCAAAGTGGTCAAATGCAGCTGAAAAGTGTTTCCAAGAAAACCCCACAGCTGTCTGTCATCCCTGGGCTTGTTGAACACAAGTAGAGACCCACACCTCCTGGCTCGGCTCTGAACATCATTGACAGCCCATGCAGGATATCCGGATTTCCAAAGCAATCATTAAATATGCTTCAGTTTTGAAGGAGTAATGTCTATTCATAGCTAAAGCTTCACCTATTACAACAGAGTCTACAAATAAAAGCAATTGTATCTTCTATAGCAGCCCCCACCCCTCTGATTTCCCTATCTTGATTTAGCCATACTCCGGCAGTAATACCCCCAGGCCTGTAGTGAGCATGCGCACTACATGGTTGGCCGCCTCCTCCTTCGCTACACACTGAATCTCTGAGATAGCACATGTTAACATAAACAGTTCTACAGAATTTTTAAAGGGTGCTTAATGTTCCATAACAGACTTGACAAAGCCCCATATGATTTGAGTGCCCAGGTTGTTTCTGCTTATAAACAGTGCTTCCATGAAACCTCTACTCCCAGGGAGGACTTAGGGCAACGGTTCTCAACCTTCCTAATGCTTCGACCCTTTAATACAGTTCCTCATTCTTTCCATTGCTACTTCATAACTGTAAATGTGCTATTATTATGAGCCATAATGTTTTCCCATGATCTTAAGGTCACTCCCGTGAAAAGGGTCATTTGACTCCCAACAGGGTCACGACCCACAGGTTGAAAACCACTGACTTAAGGCAGGCTAACTGAGCATTTGCTTCTAATGCAACAGAAGGAAATCTCTCAAGGGTCGAGTATGGTAATCTGGGCACACTTCTGTTTGCTAGCCAGGTGGTTACCATACCGGCATGATTTTAAAACAACAAAACCAATTCACCTTTCTTCTTTAAACCCTGGAGGCATGTAGTAGCAGCTCTTGCTGTCAGGAGCCTCCGTTCTTGGATAGATTTTTATTGGAAAGGGGTACTAACCTTGGCACAGTCCTGATTTCCCTCGTTTTGTTTTCTCTGAGTGTCATGCACAAATCAGAATGCCTCTACCAGTTACCCAAGACCATTTTTATGTGCTGCTAGGCATATTTCCAATAGTAAAAATAAATAAATAAATAAACTGTGGGTTATTCTAGCATTTTAAAATTTTAAATCTCAATGAAATATTCCTGCTTAAAACACTGAAGCAGAATCTAGACAGGCCTCTAAATCTTGGATTACTAAATACAGAAAATATAAGACAGAGGGGAATAAATTAAGCTGCACCACGAAGAATCAGCCAAATCAAAAGATGGGTGCTCTCCAAGACAAGCTGCCTAGTCTTTTCCAATAAATCCTACTCTCACACAGGAGAAAAGAGTGCAGTTTCTGCTACAATGTAAGAAATTTACAAGCAATAACCCAATACAAACTGGATTCTGATTTCGATACAAAGTGTCTGTAAACAAATGCCACCTCTCCCAAGCCCTGGGAGAATTTAAGTACTGCCTGAGCGTGACCAATTAGTTTTGTCAAGTAAGATAAAGACCTAGGATGGTTTAAGCCTTAAACAGAGATGCAGTGTTTATTACTGAGTGATATGATTGATGTCTGGGATTTAGAATATTCTAAAACAAATCAGCGTACCTAGTGAGTTATTGAGGCTAGGTGGTGAGGACATAGGGTTCCACACACTTTTCATTTGGGGGTCTTAACGTTAATTCTCTAGGGCTGTCCTTGCAAAATAACAGAGGACGTGCATATTAAGCAGAAGAAACTCACCTCCTTACAATCGTTGTACTGGGAGTCCAAGATCATGGCGCTGGGCTGGCTGGTTTCTTGCTGAGCTGCTTAGAGTTTAAGGACGCCCAATACTAAATCTCCAAGTCTCCCTGTCTCCTTTGGGGAATGCTAGGGCCTAATCTCCTCTTATAAACAGAGCAATCATATGGAGTAGAAGTCACCCCACCCACTTTATTTAACTTCAATTGCCTTCTTTAACCCCTAAATACAGTCTAAATGCAGTCACCTCTTAGGTTCTGAGGATTAAGATGTCAGAATGAACTTTGTAGGGTACACAGTTCAGCCAGGACAGTACCTGTGAATGTTTCCATGCAAACAAAGGTCACGGAATAAAAGATGTTAGCTTTTGAAGGAGATAGTTTCTTATGGGCAGCTCCTCTGCTGAGGTGGGTAGCAATTTCAGGTGAGCCCGATGAGCCCGATCCTCTACACCCAACAGATCCTGCAAGCTATTGACCCCCAGCCGGAAAAGGCTGATTTATTTGTTTCAGTTATTTGATAAGCCTGACAACCCGAAACTCTAAGGACCCACTTTAGAAGGATTATACATTTTATGAGTGAAAAGATCTCTCCAACCTTGGAAAATGTTTACATTCCTGGAGAGGAGAGCACTAATCTATTCCCTAGAAAATGAGTTTGCAGGGGGATGGGTCTGGTGATGAAAACAGATAGGGGCTGGGGGGTTAGCTCCTGTTTTCCCTAAACTTGAATAGAGTTCTTTAGCCACCCCACCTGATCCATGATTTTCCACATCTAACCATGCAAATGAACTTTATACTGAGTAATAATAATAATAATAATAATAATAAAAGATGATGCTAGTTTTTCAGGATTAAGGAGTACAAAAAGATACTTTTCTTGGGATCCTGGTGTTGTTTGAGGAAAATTGTTTTCACAATATTTTATTAAGAGCCATCCATGATCAAGCCAGGCGAAGTAGGATGCATGTTTTTAATTCCAGCACCTGGGAAGAGAGATAGGCTGAGCACTCTGAATACAAAGGCATTGAAGACTACACAGTAAGACACCAGCTCAAACCAAAGCAAGCCACCAACCAACTAAACAAAGCCACGATTCATTACTCCCATCTCAAATATATATTATTGGCTAAACTATGGAAAAATAAGTCAACTGTACATATAAAATCGTTCACAGTAATGGTTATATTCTTTAAAAACTGGAAGCAACAAATATAACTTATAGTAAATCATAGTACCTCTAATTGCTAAAAAATTTTATGACTTTTAAGGGAGATCAGCATTAGGGAAAACCATGAAATGTTTTCTTACATAAATATCTTAAGTTCTGACAAAATTGGGAAAACATTCAAAGTTTTTTTAGGGGAGGGGGATATATATAAAGAGTTTATCTGCTTAGTACACAGCAAACGATTATAAATCAACAACAATAACACTCATAGTCTGATATGTCCATAAGGAGGAAAGAGTGAGCACAGGCAATTGACAGACAGAGGGACCCTACATGCCCTCGCAAGCTAACACCAAGAACTCACAGCTCTGAGCTAGAGAGGTGCTTCCTACTTCCCACAGCTGCAATGAGATGCCACATCTCTCCCATCCATTTGCAAGGACCGAGCAAAGGGCTTGCAGAAAGAGTTGTGAATTGAGTGTGGGGACCCATACCTGTAATCCTAGTACTCAGGAAAAGACAGAAGATCTCAAGTTCTAGCCCAGACTGAGTCACGTAGTGAGATCCTGTCTTTAAAACACAGAACAACAGCAACTGAGATGGAAGAAATGTTGGAGACAGTATGAATGGCTGTGACCCTCACAGAGCACGGTATCTGTGAAACTAAAAACATGCCCTCTCCATTTCCCTCGGAGGTCCTGCTGTTAGCAACTCTAGAGAGCAACCGAGATGGTGCCAACGGACGTGAGCACCTGGGTTATCTTGCGATGATCTCCATGCAGACAGCGTTGTGTTTGCTGGCATGAGTAAAGTGATAAGTAAAGGGGAAAGTTAAGAAGATTAATTATGTAACAAAAACCTGTGTGCAGAAAATTACCTGTACTTGTCAATCCTGTGTGGAAGGACACAGGCTGGATTGCTGGCACTGGATGTCTGGGGATTGAGACTGGATAAGGAGAGTCGGACGGGCATAAGCTTCGATTCCACACTATCCTATACCCTGGTGTATCTAAACATCACGTACTGCTTTGGCAGTCTGAAATCTCAAAGGGAGCCTTATGAAAACATTATAAGATCATGGGAAATGTTTTAAAAACTAATAAGAGACACAAATTTGAATTTGAAAAAATAAAATCCATACATCCAAAAGGGAACTACATGTATCCAGATTATGGTAGCTTATAATTTGATTTTTTTTTCTCCCCTAGTACATAAAGTTTCTGCCACATGCTTATATGGATTTTCACCATCTTAATGCAATTAGAGTTAAATGTGGTGGTGCTTGACTGTAATGCTGCATTCAGCTGGCTGAAGCAGAAGGGCCACTGGTTCCCAGCCAGCCTGGTTATTCAGCAAGAACCTATTATACTAAAAAACAAATTCAAATAAAAACAAAATTATCATACAAACTTCTTGGTTGGCTATAATCATCATCATCATCATCATCATCATCATCATCATCATCATCATAAATCTACCTGTTGAGATTGAGATGAATTTCAGAGCTAACCCAAAACCTGAGCCCTGGATTTATGAGGATCCCAAAGTCAGGGGAAATCTTTAAAGGCAAACATTCTGGTTGGGCATCTCAGAACCATCCCAACAGAACACCCAGAGAGTCATCTCTTTCCTATGACAGTTCTGAAAACCACCCACTTTCTCCATGCCTCAAACCTCTGCTGCCCACCATGATGTTCCAGAGGAGCTCCAGAAGAAACACAGCCCTTGACCTACCACAGTGCACACCAGGCCTTGACATGTGCTACTTGAAGTGATCAGGTCTCCATTGTAAATGGAGAAAAAAATTGTGTGTGTTGGGGTGGGGGGAGGTGTTTCAGTGCCTGAAAATTCTTGGGGTTGAGATACATGGCCTGGTAGAGTGTGAGTCGGAAGGTCCCATGGCCACAACCACAGCCAGCAAAGAAACTGGAATTTTGTTCCCAGCACAGTGGAACATAGTCTCTTCATAATTATGTTTTGGGTTTGCAGGAGCTTTTTCTCTTCTTTGAATGGTTTAGCGCCTTTCTAACCCATGACCATCCATTTTTCCCCCCTGTCTTCTGGCCAGAGTCAATGCATCCTTCATTTTTCAGTTGAACTGCCACTTGAAATGACAGTGGACATGTCTAACTATAGCCAGCACCATGCCCATCAAATACTCTTAAATCTCCTCCTACTTTTTCTTGGTGACACATCATGGGAGACAAGTTGACAGCATGCTACCACTCCATCTTCAGGAATCAGTAGAACCTAGCTTTTTTGTTTTTGTTTTTGTTTTTAAGATTTATTTATTCACTATGTATACAGTGTTCTGCCTACATGTGTGCCTACACACCAGAAGAGGGCACTAGACCTCATTATAGATGATTATGAGCCACCATGTGCTGGGAATTGAACTCAGGACCTCTGGAAAAGAAGGCAGTGCTCTTTACCTCTGAGCCATTTCTGCAGCCCCCAGAACCTAGATATTTTTAAAGGATTGTTAAGTAATAGAATACGTGCAAAAATTAAAATTAGGCAAGCCTACACTTTCTTTGATCAAAGTTGGTAAAGGCCTAGAAACTTTAAAGTTGAAAGAGATTGGGCATTCCACCTTGGATGTCACTTAAAGGTTTACTGATGAGAGATGGCTCAGCGAAGACGTCACATACCCACCTTCACAGTGCTGCACTCGAAGGACCTGTTCTGGTTCTGGAGATGGATCCACACTTCTTTCTCAGTAAACTCTAGGACTTGCAATAGGGTCCCAAGGGAAACAAATTCCTTGTGACAACCTTTTTCTGGCTGCTAATCACTGTACTAGGGAAGAAAAAATAATGTAGGCTGCTTTTGTATTTCACCGATGGATTTAGTTACAGAGATTAAAGTGTCAGCTTGGTATGGGCCCAGCACGTCTCTGGTTTGACAGTAGTTTTGGAGTGAAGGTAAAGACATCCAGAGCTGGCTCTTTTGACATGTTGGGTAGCAGTCCCATGGGCCTTTCTCTCAAAACTTCGGTTCAGTTTTTCACGGCGTGTCTGTGGCTCCAGGGAGGCCTGCAGCTAGAAAGAATAACAGGGGTGTGCAGTTCAGGCTTGAGACCTGCTGGCACCGAAGTGTGGGAAAAGTTCTCACAGGGCCTGCTCACAGTTAGCCTGGTCCAGACTAAGGTTATTAATCTTTCACGTCCCCAAACACTCAAGTCCCACAGATTTGAGAAGGGAAAATAAAGTAGGATGGCAGGAGGCCGTGCGGTGGAGTAGAAAGAACAGAAAGGGCTGGACAGGGAGATGGACCTCTCGTTCGTAAAATCTGAGTGTCTCACACCAGGTGATGCCCAGCCGCCTACCAAAGGCCCGAGGAGGTTGAGTCTTGTGGTCCGCTGGCAACTCTGACAGATCTGAACTCATCTGGGCTGCCGGGTGATACCCATGATCCCAAGTTCCAGTGTTGAGAATTTTCCTGGTTTTCTCATCTGTAAATGAGCCACACAGGGTTGTCCTCAAGACGGCAAGGCAAGAGATGTCTGAAGCTGAGCGGCTGCGTGGAAAAGAAACTGCTGTGGTGGTGGCGCATGCCTTTAATCCCAGCACTCGGGAGGCAGAGGCAGGCGGATTTCTGAGTTCGAGGCCACCCTGGTCTACAAAGTGAGCTCCAGGACAGCCAGGGCTATACAGAGAAACCCTGTCTCGAAAGACAAAAACAAAACAAAACAAAACAAAACAACAACAACAACAACAAGAAAAACTGCTTACCGCACAAGCACGAGGACTGAGTTAGGATTTCTAGCAGACATAGGAAAGTCTATGAGGCATGGTGCCAGCCTCACGAGGGAGTGGGGGTGGGGGTGGGAGCCAGACTGAGTCAGAGAGCTCTGGGTTCAACAAGAGCACCTGCCTTAGTAAATAAAGTGAAGAAGACATCTGCATCAACTTTTGACCTCATGTACCTTTGCACACACATGTATGAACACACACACACACACACACACACACACACACACACACACACACACACAGGTTTCCCGTGCCTTAACAGCCTGTAGCTACAAATAGAGTTACATTAATGGCAATAATTCAAAATTCCACTGACACACTTGCCTGCTTCACACAGAATTCCCCCGAAAGCTAGGAAGCAATGGCTCATGAGAAAGCCTCAACACACACATTAGGAAAACGTATTTTGTCGTCTTCAAACTATTTTTTTCTCAGTTAAATCCTAACCTGCTGAACTTCTTAAACACCCCTGGAGGTGGACTTTCAGACAGGCCATTGTCCATGTGCTTCTGTGTGGTCAGAGGGCTATGCTGTGTGTGCATTTATTTAGCTTGTCTTCTTAGCCAGCCTCTTTGCAGAAGTGACTGCAGGAACTCAAACATTTTCCATCTCCACAGGCCCAGGACAGCACTGAACACATGAGCCCCAGGAACAATCACACTCTTGATTTTTTTTAAAAAAGCCCCCAAACTCCTTTTTCCTTTGGCCTAGTGAGGTTTCTTGGGGTCTCCAAAGCCTCATATTCATTTCATGGCCAGGATTCTGCTTTTTTGGTTCCTCCCGCCTAGTTTTGTTTTCTCTGTACCAAATACTTACCAGAATAGAATAATCTTGAAACCCCACAGGCATAACCACCCAGACTGGTGTTTCATGGGTCCTCCATCCACAAGAACCAATGGACCACGCTGAATTCTAAAACGTCACGAGTAATAGAAAGTAACCGAGGAAGTGCTTCTTCTGATCCCTCTTGGCTTCTGAAAGACTTCAGATGAAAAGGTGCTGAGGAGCAGACAGAGAGGTGAGCGGAGCACAGCATCCTATTTGGTTGTGTTTTGAATCAGGGAATGCTAGAGACCAGCTGGGCTCTTTGTTTCAAAATGGACTCCTTCTAGCCTCTGACCCTCCAGTGCACACTGCCCTCTACTTATCCATGGAAGAGACCTGTTGTGGTGCATTAATGAAAAGACTAATGTCTACCTCTCCACACCCTAACATCGCTACTCCAAGAATGACATTTATATTATGCTCTGTCTCCTGTATCTTACATGAGGGAGTTTTTACGTGCCACTGAAAAATACTAGCTAGCACTCTTTATTAGCCCCATGGTACCCTGGGCCATCAATACTTGTCCAGGCCTGATGAGGTCATGCAATAGCTCTTAATCAGAGTGAAAGAGAGCAAGAGATACCTTTATTAAAAAATCAATTAAAAACCAGTTGCCCCAGGTTTAAAAAAAAAAAAAAAAAGCATCACCAAGGCCGAGAAGAAGACTAATCAGGAAATGAAGTGGCAGGAGGTACTTTGAGGGAAGGCTGAAGGCCACTGGTCACCTCCATGCATGACCATTTCCTTTGAGTCTCTAGGTCAAACCCTTCCTTCCAGCACACAAATGTCATCTCTTACCATTCTCATGTGCTCTGTGTAATTTTCCTAGTGCAATGGCTAATCTCGGTTGTCAACTCTACTACATCTGGAGTTAACTAAAAGCCACATGCCTGAGTCCACCCTTGAGGGACTTTCCTTGACCGAATCATCCGAGTTGGGAGGCTCCATCCCCAAAACTGGATCTTTTGAGGTGGGGAAACCCACCTTAAGTCTGGGCCATAACCTCCTGCTCCAGCCCATGTAAAGGGCATGGACTGAGCATTGGGGATTAATTTTTAAGAACTGTTCATGGGCGTATCTAGTTTTTAATACAGCCAGTCTTGAGCAAAATGTCTCTGCTGTCAACTTCTGATCTCTGCTCTGGGAGTAACTTAGATAATGGCTTCACATGTGGGTGTTAGTGTCCCCTCCCCGGAGCCTTTTCAAGTCATGCTGCCAACAGCTTAGACATCTGCACCTTATGCAAACATTGAAGGTGGCCCATGTATAAAAATGGAGTCTGAGGGCTTCTTGGAGAAGCTGAACTCTGGATGGGCCCTCCTCCTTAGGCCAGAAGGTTCACCAGGTAGCCACCGATGCATAGGTCTCCTGCATATTCATTCAGGTACCCACTTACCCCAGCCAAAACCTGTCCCTTTCCTCTCCCCACAGAGTTCCCTTGAAGCTCACTGCAGTCCCACCTTACACCTGCCTAAACAGTGATAAATCTGACCTTTACTGCTACAGGTTGTTTTTTGACTGTTCTAGAACTTTATACAAATGGCCTGACCCCTGGATTGTCTTGATTCTTTTTCACGATGCCAGATCTACGAGTGTCATAGTACGGCTGATGAATAGCTCAATGCTAAGCCACAGAGAACTGATGCCTGCCTGCCACAATCAGAGTTCATACTATCTGCGCATCACCAGAGACAATTCTAATGATGTTTATTTTCTCTGATCGTTAAAAGGTAACGGGAATAAGTATTGTAGCCATATAGTCTGGAGGGGAAAAAAGCCTTCTTCGTGACTCAGTGGTCAGAAAGTCCAGCTGTTTCATCGGTCCCAGAGGCATCAGATGCAAAAAGAACAAAGAACCTAATTTCAAGATGGCAGTTGCATGGATACCAATTGCCACTGCATGGAGACTCGGGAATGGCAGTTTTATCACCGGCCTCTAGGTAACTTGGTACCAACTGTTATATGAATATTCCTGCTTATTCCACACTACTTCAGGAAACCCACTGAATAACAAAATAAGATTCCTTCACAGTCTCAAGGTTGGGAGCACTGAGGAGCGCACAGTGCTGCTTTTGTTTCGACATATTAGCAAACTGGGTTGTGTTTCCATTCATTTGTATTTACAGCACCCAGAATGCAGCCATTTAGGAAAATGGGCAGACTATGATGGGACACAGATATTGTTCATGTTCAGTTTTGGTTTGGTTGGGGTTCTCATTTTTTGCACATGTATGAATTTGTTGAGCTTGTGTATATGCATGTTCACATGTGTGTGCAGGAAAATGGGTGTCGGGCTGGTGAGATGGCTCGGCGGGTAAGAGCACCCGACTGCTCTTCCGAAGGTGATAAGTTCAAGTCCCAGCAGCCACATGGTGGCTCACAACCATCCTTAATGAGATCTGGCGCCCTCTTCTGGAATGCCTGAAGACAGCTACAGTGTACTTACATATAATAAATAAAATAAATCTTTAAAAAAAAAAGTGTGGCCGGGCGTGGTGGCGCACGCCTTTAATCCCAGCACTCGGGAGGCAGAGGCAGGCGGATTTCTGAGTTCGAGGCCAGCCTGGTCTACAAAGTGAGTTCCAGGACAGCCAGGGCTACACAGAGAAACCCTGTCTCGAAAAACCAAAAAAAAAAAAAAAAAGTGTGATTAGTACAAGGAAAAATGACTTGAGGATATCGGGGAAGATGTAGTTTAAAAAAAAAAAAGAAAAAAAAGAAAATGGGTGTCTTCTTGGACCACTCTCCCACAGAGCAGAGTCTCTCGCTTGTGCATATTTGGCTAGTCTATATATCTAGCTTGCCCCAGGAATCCCTGTCTCTGCCTCCCAAGTTCTGGATTACAGGTGGCTTGCCATGCTCATTCAATTGACGTTCTTTTTTTTTTTTTTAAGATTTATTTATTTTATAGTGGTGTCTTCATACGCACCAGAAGAGGCCATCGGATCCCATTATAGATGGTTATGAGCCACCATGTGGTTCCTGGGGATTGAACTCAGTACCTCTGGAAGAGCAGTCAGTGCTCTTAACCACTGAGCCATCTATCTCTCCAGCCCCCTAAGTTGGGGTTCTTTATATGGGAATTACATAGTGGAGAAACCAGTTTTAGATTTATTTATTTTATTATTTATGTACTTATTTTTGTCAAGAAGGCTCTAGTCTCCAGAGCAGACTTTAAGTCTTTCCAGGAAAATTAAATTTGGGCCTAAAAACAATATTGCCTTAAACTGTATTTAGTAAGGTAAATTCCCGTGGTAGAAGCCCAATGTTAGGTATTTAGTCTTTGCTTGGAAAAAATAACATTCACATCAAATACTTTGTTTCTGGAAGAAAACAAAGATAGCAAGAAGCAAACAAGGAAAACAGAAGCCCCGGTGAGAGAGACCCCTTAGTACCACCGTACTGATGGTGGCCAAAGAAAGTAAGTGCCTTATAGGAAAGGCATAATACTTCATTCCACAATGACCCACTAAGGCATCAATGATGGAACAGAAGCTTGAAGTCAGATAGTGATGGAGTGGAGAGGGAGGAGGAGGAGTCAGACAGTGATGGAGCATGGGGGAGGGGGAGGAGTCGGCCAGTGATGGAGCAGAGAGGGAGGGAGGAGCCAGACAGTGATGGAGCAGAGAGGGAGGGAGGAGTCAGACAGTGATGGAGCATGGGAGAGGGGGAGGAGTCAGACAGTGATGGAGCAGAGAGGGAGGGAGGAGTCAGACAGTGGTGGAGCATGGGGGTGGGGAGTCAGACAGTGATGGAGCATGGGGGAAGGGGAGGAGTCAGACAGTGATGGAGCATGGGGGAGGGGGAGGAGTCAGACAGTGATGGAGCATGGGGAGGGGAGGAGTCAGACAGTGATGGAGCAGAGAGGGAGGGAGGAGCCAGAAACCTTCCTTCGAACCCTTGAACAGACCAATCTGAAGCCCTTGCAGCCCTGCTCACTTATGGCTCTGCTGGAAACATCACAAACAATTATTATTACTATTAAAATTTTTGTTTAGATTCACTTTATTTTATGTATATGAGTTTTATGTCTGTGAACCATGCACATGCCTGGAGCCCTCAGGGTTCAGAAAAGAGAATTAGATTCCCTGGAACCAGAGTTACAAATGGTTGTAGATCTCTATATGGGTGCTGAGAACTGAACCTAAGTCATATGAACGAGCAGCCAGTTCTCTAAACCATCCCTCCAGCCCCCATTAACTTTATTTTTAAGTGTGTGTGTGTGTGTGTGTGTGTGTGCACATGCACATGTATATGCCACATGTGTAGGCTGTCTGTAGAGGCAGAAGAGGACATCAGGGCCCCTGCAGCTGAGTTTCAAGTAGTTATAAACTACTTGGTTTGGGTGTTTGGAACTAAACTCATGACTTCTACAAGATCAGTAAGAGTTCTGCACTGCTGGGCCATTTCTACAGCCCCTTTGACAAGACCTTAAAAACAAAACAGAATCTTCCTTCCACATGCTAATTCCTGAGGATTTTGTTTTAGCTACCTGCATGGGATTAATATTTTTTTCAAACAGATAAACTATGTCTTTGATTTGTATCTAATCCTACATGGCCTCCACCACGATATGCTCTGTGCGTTTTATTTATGGATTGTCCCCCTGTAGACCCAAACTTCCTGGCTTCATTGTCAGAATTAGCCCTAGATCCAGAAAGGACTCAAAACACTCAGGAAGTGATAAATGGACGAGAACAGAGTGGCTTGTCTAATTTGCTTCATAAAAATATTTCTAAAATAAACACTAAATAGAAGATAATTCAATTAGAGATCACCGGGAGAGTAGATTTGAACGAATTCTTCTCTAGGAGTCCTTTAGAAATCCTAATTAGGTGTGGGGTGAGTTTCTGGAATGCAGGTGTTTAATAAGCTCCCAAGTGATCATCAAGCAAACTCGGCTATAAATAGCCATAGGAGATAAATTGGAAAATAAGAAAGAATATTTCATCTGGAGACTTTTTTGTAGGTACAATAAGCATTGGCATCTAACGTGCATTTTAAAAATTATGTTAAGGCTATGATTGCTCAAAAGACGTTCTTTCTTGGTCTGGTCACCTCTCTATAAGAGTATGCATTCAGTAAGTGATTTTTGTTGTTGTTGTTGTTGTTGTTGCTATTTACTTATTTATTTTGTGCTGTAGGGAGTAGAGGCACAACACACACCCTCTGAAGTTGTTGGACTAGAACAGCCCAATTGCTTCCACCTTCATGGCTCTGTCTCAATTCCTGATGTAAATGAAGGGTGCTCAGAGGCTGTCTGTAAGGTAAATTTACTGCTCAGTTACTTACACAAATCCTGTGGGTCTGTGAAATCTTCCTAAACGAGTTTCAGATATAGGAACAAAACTGGAAAATTGAATGGGGAATGCCATTGCTCATAGAGAGACATAAATGGTCATCTGTTCTGAAAACAGCAGCCCAGTGTGGTTGGGCCTCAGCCTAGCCTACTGTTGGTAAACATATATTTTAAGGAAAAGGCTCAGACATGCCCCAATTATTGTATAGACGTACGTCTTAGAGCAGGACAAATGGCTGGCAACTCTAATTGGCTACTTGGACAAATTCGAACTTTGAATATGCCAGAAAAAAACAAAGGAGGAGAGGTGCAATCGTTATAGCATCATCTAGTGAAGCTTTTAGAGAAAACATTACTTGATTGAGATCCTAGAACATAATGTGACCCCTCGTGGAAAAAGTCACAAAGTGCCATTTGTACGCTTATAAAGTCACGGTGGCACGCAATGACGCTTCTTACGGCAAGAGGCTAGCGATGTGAGTCATATACCCCTCCCTCCCTCCCAGCCTCAAATGCAGCAGGCTCCCATGTAAAATTGCTTATTTGCATCTTAGTGTAGTCAATACACTTGGCACTTCTAGTCTGTTAGCCATCACCTCTGCCAGATATTAGAAGGATAGAGTGAAATGAACCACAGCCCCTGAACATGAAGGGTTTATAATCAGACAGAAGAGTTGCCTGAAATAAATTACATCATCAGGGTGGGATGCGCTATATGCTCAATCGTGGTATAGACTGAGCTTCTCAAACTTTAATGTGCCTTTGGACCAGGGGACCTCGTTACACAGTAGCTTCTCGGATTTGGTAGGCCTAAGACAGAGCTTAAGATTCTGCATTTCTAACCAGTTTCCGGGTAATGCTGATCGGAGGATCACCTTTTTTGAGTAGCAAGCAGAAGACATCTACATGGAGGCTATGGAATCTGCTTGGAACTCAGGAAAGCATAGAAATGCAACCTGTGGCACTTCCGGTAGGTAGACAGCATTTAAACCTGACATCATCGAGAGAGAACCGAGGAGCAAGGAAATCAAAGAGGTGAATGCAGAACTGGTGCTCATGCAGGCAAATTTGACTGACCCTACACAGCAATGGTTCTCACCCCCCTGCCCTCCAATGTTGACATCCCTTAATACAGTTCCTCGTGCTGTGGTGACACCAACCATAAGATTATTATCGTTGCTATTTCATAACTGTAATCTTGCTACTGCTATGAATCGTAATGTAAAATGTCTGCTATGCAGGATGTCTAATATCCAATCCTGTGAAAGGCTTTTTTGACACCCCCTGCCAGGGTTGTGACCCACAGGTTGAGAACCACTGCTCTGCCGTTCTCCTTTGAAAGTAATGAAAATCAGGACTGCGAGCTTGCTGTGGTATTACAAAGATGCTTATATGCAGCTTTACAGAATGTGGACTTGAAATAATTCTTGCTCTTTATGGTCTCGGGAAAATTCAGTTCACACAGCGAATGGCAAATATGACATCAGCCCCACAAAGTCATGTCACCTGGCACTTACACAAATACAGTCATGTAAAATGTGCTAGACTAATATGCTACTCTGGGGGGTTCTGGTGATTCCATGGGACATTTAAGAAAGCAATTTGGAGTGACTTTCACAATGCTGCAAGTACATTATCCCCGTAACAGAGAGCAGGCCATACATACAACACATCTCCATTTGATAATTGCTTTATTTCGGATTAAGACCGGCAATTTTCTTGTCAGAGACAGGTATGAATAGAAAGGGGCCGTGGAAATGTGCACAGCCTGGACAGTTTTCATAACTTGCCAGCTCCGTTACCCTTATTTTCTTTTAAATTAACAGGGCAGATTGGGCATTGGTCCTGAAGTCTTCTCTTGTGGTCTTTTTTTGGTTAAAAGGCCTCTAGAGGTTCGACCGCTATTAACCCTGTTAGGTGTGGGCTTCCCTTCCAAAGTGAACTGAGTCTATTACACGACGAGTTCTTGGGGAAAGGGGCTGAGGAAGTGGGGAAAGCCGGTAATGGCAGGCCAGGATTTCTAAACCCATTTATCCTGGTCATTAACGCGAACGTGCAAATCCCCAGGACTGCACAGGCTTTCCGTAACTAGCTAGTCACCATGTGTTAATGTGTCTTTTAAATGTTAGCATATGTGTACTGATCCACGGTCTCCAAGGGTACCCAGGGTGGGATGCATACCCAGAGAGGGTATGCAGTAAAAGGCTAACTCCCACCCATCACCGAAGGGCACATTCACAACCCATTCCCAACTTCTTTCTCTGCCTCCTTTATTTTGTCACTTATTATTAAATTTCTTTGTGGTATTAGAATGTGTCAGGAGACAAAGCATTCTATTTACATATACAAATTAATACAACCAGATGCACGTGCGTGGATGTACCTATCGCTCACGTGTATGTAACAGATACACACACAGAAAAAATTGATGCAAAAACAATGACGTTAGTATTTGTTAACGTGCAGTAGTGACTATCCTGGTGTTTATTGGGTTGGTTTTTTTTGTTTGTTTGTTTGTTTTTTGTTTTTGTTTTGTTTTTGTTTTTGATGCTTTTAAATTTATTTTTGGAGTATTTTGGTTCAAATCCAGGACCTTATGCATGGGAGGCAAATGCTCTATCATGGAATCAGATTCATTCATATATATATATATATATATATATTACCCTGTTTTATCTTTTTTCCCCCAAAGTGATAATAAATTTAAAGAGCTGCTAAGAACTCAAGGCCAGCAAATGCTGAGAGGCCCTCAACATCAAGCCCAAATCGTCTGAAACTGACTTCCAATTTGCTAGTGCTTTTCTGCAAGTGGTTTTCAGGTGCTTGGGCCAGAACTAACTGCAGCTCACATGCGGCCATTACTCTCACATGCAATTTCTGTCCGCATCTCTGGAAAGGGTGAGAAGGAGCCACCATGGGACGGGACGGGACAGGACGGATTTCATCCTGAGGGTGACGCAGCGCTTCCTTTCTGGTTTCCATTTTGTGTCAGGGACTACAGAAAGCCTGTTTGACGCGGAGGTGACAGCCTTTCTTTTCTTCCTCTGTTCCGTTTAATCACTTTTAACACAGACATAAAGAAGTTTTAAAGGCGCTTTCAACACCCTCTTCACATACACCACATTCCAAGTTTCGGTTCACGAGATGGTTACCAACACCTGACAGAAAAGAGCGTAATGAATGGGTTTCCCGGAACGCCCGCCTGTATCCTTTCCTACGAAAGCAGAGTTACGGATCTGTCCTGTCTACTTCTTATGCACGTCGCTTTTGTAATTGACCTTGGTGTTGTAGCAAGAGTGAGCATTTATGAGAAAAATCGCCTTGTCTGCAGCCGTTGGGAGAAACACGATGAAATGAGAAGTGAGAGCGAGCACTCTATTCGCGGTGCCAGCTTCAGGCTCTCTGCCGACGGGATACATTTGTATTTGGGAAAGACATAAGCAGTACAGTCCTTTGATTTGCGGAAGTCAGGATCATTTTCTTTATTAGTATTAAAAAAAACAATTAATAGACTGACGACATTAGGAAAACACCCCCCCCCAAAAATCCAGAAAATCAAAGGCATTAGAAATGACAGATAGATAAACAGTCATATGTCTTTGTATGGGCCCTTCATCATTTATTTTAGAGCTATTACTATATAGACATATAATAGTTTTAATTTACTATAATGATTTTATGGTATCAAGTGAACAGAAACTATTTAATTTACTTTGCTTTAATGAGTGATACACCCAATGCACGGGCATAAAAATTAATTGTACAGTGCGAAATGCCAGAAACAAATGCAGAGCGTTGTAGGTCATCTTTTTAATTTAATACTTAGAGCCTCACCCAACTGTCACCTTTTACTGAAAGAGCTGTATTTATATGTGTTCTTCAGATAAAGCAAAGGGCTGTTTAATAGATTCGAGAGTCTAGCAGCCAAAAATAATCAGCTGCTAATCTACATGTCCATTATATCGCTTTGGACATTTTAAAATAGACACATATGGCCTATTTGAATATACAAGAACGTACGCTCCTGCAAAGAAAAGACAAACACTGCTGTGCAAATGAATAGTGTTTTAGCAAGCGAGCACTCAGATGTAAGGGCTGATGGTTTATGACTTGACTCTTAGCCTCCATAAAACACACTCTGAAGGCAGCATTTTCTTTGGGGATAAGTCATAACTTTGCCATGGAGGGCTATTAGGGGGCCATTTGCTGACATGAGACCGAACCTACAATTCCCACAGAGAAATGTTATTTCAAAAAGAGGGCTGACATAGAGGGATTTTCGGGAAAATCCCCCCAGGGGATCTGACCGGGGTACCAGGCATGTAATGCAATTTCCCAGATTGGAATAAAGAATATAAGTTGGGGGAACAGTGAAAGTGATGACCAGTTGTGCTGAGGTATGAACATATCACTTCTCCAGTCAAGGCAGTTTTGGGTTTGCAACTAGGGAAGACCAATTAGATGAATATGCAACTTGTTCTTAGGGCTCTGTTGGCTCACACAAGAGTATGTTTCAAAAACCTAGTGTGGAGGTGACTTTCTGAAGCCCCCCCCCCAAGATATTACAGGCTATTGCAGACTTTGACATTGAAGATGTCATATGATTTGATTATGGGACATAGAATGATTATAGAACATAGATTAAGCTGAAACTGAGCTAGAAGCTTCCTTTTTGTTTGCTAGCCTCCATAGTTCTAGAAGGTGCTATTTAGATTACTAGGGGAGAGAAGACCCCAATGGTCTTACTCAGCTGTAGGCCCAGCATGTTATACAGCTAGCCAGCCAGAGAAGGTGTGGCCACACTTATGCAATGTGGCATGGTTGTTATGTGGATAGCCAATTGCTTTCTAGTTGGAGTTGAGTTCCCTCTACAAAGGAGAAAACGTGTGCCTGGTGTCCTTTCTGGTAAACTTAGCTGAAAGCCCATGGCTGGAGAGGTCCTAGGTCCTAGGTCCTAGTGGGAAAGCTACTACTGTTGCTTTGGTGAACAGACACGGTATAAAACTACCTTACAAGCCGGGCGTGGTGGCGCACGCCTTTAATCCCAGCACTCGGGAGGCAGAGGCAGGCGGATTTCCGAGTTCAAGGCCAGCCTGGTCTACAAAGTGAGTTCCAGGACAGCCAGGGCTACACAGAGAAACCCTGTCTCGAAAAACAAAACAAAACAAAACAAAAAAAACCCTACCTTACAAATATGTCTGCTTCTAGATCAGTACTGCTGTCAGCTTTGGTCAGAGAAGATTCTTTTGGCAGTGGGTGGCATTGCAGAGATGTGTAACTAGGCAAAGAACTGGTAATACATGCACTCAAACACACCTATATACACAACACACACACACACACACACACACACACACTGTACTTGCTCCAGCATGGCACAGAAAACATTGTAGAAGAAGGGGTGGGTGTTGATAGATACTGCCTTCCGGGTGCGCCATGCTAATTTCACTTATGAAGTCATAGCAGATTTGACTACCTGCTTAAGACCTGTAGAGGCTGAGCCCATCACCATCTTGCCATGGAGTGAGAACACCTCACAGAACTGCACCCTTCCCTGAGGATCTATGAGTAATAAATAGTTGCTGAGGAAGGACGAAATGTTCTCTTTAGTGATATAGCCACTTGTTAAGTACTCATGCACCTGTAAATAACTTTTTTTTTTTTTTTTTTTTTTTTTTTTTTTTTTTTTTTTTGGTTTTTTCGAGACAGGGTTTCTCTGTATAGTTCTGGCTGTCCTAGGACTCACTTTGTAGACCAGGCTGGCCTTGAACTCAGAAATCCGCCTGCCTCTGCCTCCCGAGTGCTGGGATTAAAGCTGTAACTCTTACTCCTATAAATAATTTCTCCCTCTCCCTCTCCCTCTCCCTCTCCCTCTCTCTCCGTCTCCGTCTCCGTCTCCGTCTCCGTCTCCGTCTCCGTCTCCGTCTCCGTCTCCCTCTCCCTCTCCCTCTCCCTCTCCCTCTCCCTCTCCCTCTCTGTCTGAACAGCCCTACCTCGGAGCTGTGCGGGAGACCAGGCTGAAGCCCCAATCCAGACACCAATCCCTCTGCAACAGTTGCAGAATTGGATTTCTGGATTTTCTTGGTAGGAATGGGTATCTGTTTCCCAGTTTCAGCACATCTCCTCAATGGCTGAAATTATTTCAGCATCTCAACTCTTGAGGGGGACAGTGTTGCATATAGTCTTAGAGACTATTCAGGATATCAGGGCTATGTAGAAGACCATTAAGGGAAAGTTAATCAGAGTCTGAAACCCTGATTAAATTAATTTGAACACACACAGACATGGGAGAGGGAGGGAGGGAGGGAGGGAGGGAGGGAGAGAGAGAAAGCAGAAGGCAGAGTATTTAGGAAGAGGAAAGGGATTGGTGGATTGGTGGAAGTGGACAGGTATCACAAGAGGGTGATGGGTGTGAATGATTAAACTAAGTCACATCCTCCTGTTTGGTCTGTGGCTGGCTCAGACTTCCACCTTTGATGAGGATGTATGTTCTCACCTCTTCCAATGTCTTCCTGTGTGTATTAAGGGAAGTTGTGGGAGACTCGGTTAGTCAAAATGCTGCTCTAAATGAGACACCTAGTCCAGTATTATCTTGCTAACTTAACTCAACACTAATTCTGAATTGTTGACTGACACAGAGCATAGGACCCTAAAATACACACTGAGTTTATTTTTAGAACTTTTCTTCTGGAAGAGGATTATTTTCCTTCTTTAGGGACTTTTACTACTTAAGCAAAACAACACCCCACACGAGTATTAGGCTGTGTACTAAAATAAAACTTCATGTTTTTTCTTCTTCTTCTTTTTGGCAGACAGAAAATTATTTTCATGTAGTCATTTGTTGGACCTTAGGGTAAAATTATATTTCATAGTTCCCCTGTTCCCAGGCTATGTAGACAGGGGGGCGGGAGTGGGCCAGGGAGGAAGAGAGAATTACATACATATTTGTCTTACAGAATTGTTTGATACTCTTGGGAATAATTATGTTGTTATATCACTGAAGGTTAGCAATTCCTTAGGAATGAACTTGTTATAATTAGTAATTTAGATGTAGGTAGGAAAAATTAATCAACAATTTCTAATACTACTATTATTTATGAAACTAGTTCTTTGAAACACACGGCAAAGGTCACAGCTACTGCTAAGTAGAGCGTTTGCTCTCTCTTCCCTTTCTGAGGACAGACTGTGTAGAAGTACACAGTAAAACGGTGACATTCAACACTGGGTGAGAAAAACCCCATTATATGACACTAATCTGTGCAGGTAAGGAAAGGTAGACCCAGCGGCTATTGAGATGGGCTTTCAGTGAATTCATCTTTCTCAATTTGCTACCTGTAGTTTAGTCAGTCAGACATTGAACTCAGGACATCAGTAGAACAAATAGGAAGGAATGAACAATGGGAGGCAAAAAGAAAAATAGAAACAAATTCATTTTATAAATCCTACTTTGGTTTCTTCAACAAGAAACCAAAGCAAAGCAGGGGGTTCCACTCAGCAGGAAGAAGCTAGATCAAATGTTCGTGGATTCCACCTCAGTAGTTAGGATTACCTCTTCAGAGATGGGATAGTAAGGATAGAAAACAGAAATGGAGCAGGCAGTGTAGGGACAGGGGCCTCATTCCTGTCCCCAGACAGAAGTGGGAATATTCTTGGTTCTGTCCTGTCCAGAGGCCAGAGATGCCAGAAGAGAGATCTGATTTCTTAACCCCCTTCTCTTATTGAACACCCCTACCTCCAAGCTGTGCAGGAGAGTGGGCTGAAGCCCCAGTCCAGACACCAATCCCTCTGCAACAGCTGCAGAATTGGATTTCTGGATTTTCTTGATAGGAATGGGTATCTGTTCCCTAATTTCAGCACATCCTGAACGGCTGACATTATTTCAGGATTCCAAGTCTTGAGGGGACAGTGTTACAGTAGCCTTGAAGACCACTCAGGATATCAGGGCTCTGTGAAGGATCATTAACGGAAAGTTATTTCCTTCTAGTAAGAAGGATGGAATATACCTCTGTCCCTGGGTGGAAATTTGACATTGTAATCTGCTCCAAAGACTAACATATAACGATTGTCTTCTCCCTTAAGAATTAATCCCAGTGGGCCTGCCTATCACCGGGCCAAGAGACCACCTCTCAGGATGGCTGACTCACCTAAAGCCATGTTAAAGACTGAGAGAGAATAATTATATTCTTAATGACATGATGCATGTTTCTCCCAGACACCCTGACCCCAAGCAGCTACTCAGAAAAGCATAAAATTCCCCTTTTTTCTTTTTTCAAAGCTTTCCCGGATGCTCTGAGATGAAAAAACAAAAAAACAAAAACAAACAAACAAACAAAAAAAACCAAAAAAAAAAACCCTTAAGTTCCGCATCCATTTCTGCCACAGCTCTGCTTGTAACCTCCATTGCATCTTTCTCTTCCCGGCATCTTCCAGAATTTATAGCCTGCCCTCTTTTTTCTCTCAAAGTTTAATAAAATGACCCTGTACCTTCCTTCTGAGTCATTTCAAAGATTCTTTTATTAATAAGACTTAGAATACCATAAGGAACCCTGATTTTCCTGGTGACAATACTAATCCATTAGCCTTCATTTAGACAATACAGTTATGAACTGAATTTAATTAAACTCAACTTCCTGAGAAGAGTGAAGACTTTTCTGTGATATTCAGAACAACAACTTCTTCTTCTAAAAAAATTTATTTAGTTATTTAGTTATTTATTTAATGTATGTGGCTATACTGCCACTCTTCTTCAGACACACCAGAAGAAGTCAGAAGTCACAACATAACAGATAGTTGTGAGCCACCATGTGGTGGTAGGGAATGGAACTCAGGATCTTTGGAAGAGCAGCAGTCAGTGCTCTTAGCTGCTGAGCCATCTCTCCAGCCCGGTATTCAGAACTTATATGCACTATGTGCAAGGAGAACTGGCTGACTTTAGTGATTGTTTGTGTGGTAGACCTATACTTATCAAGTTACTTGACAATTATGCTCTCTACTTTAAGTTATACACTGTGTCATAAGACGTTAATGCCACAGCTCCAGTGGTCTTGAAATTCCCTGTTGGATTAATAAGTTAGAAGAATACAGTTTTCCCAAAATAACTCAATTATTGTAAAAAAAATATTTCAAATTACAAGGAGAATGTTTCATTCTTCTACAGCTGACATGGCAAAGGTTGGAAAGTTTCCTGTACTGGAGAGAAGACATGAATCCTTATAAAAAGAATAAAGTGAGAACAACAGGATAAAATAAACATAAGACTCCATAGGTTGGAGAAAATACAAACAATTCAAAGAAGCAGAACATAAAACCCGAATGAAAAGTTAGTGTACTACCACAGGATAAGAACTGTAGCGACAGCACCAGGTACCTGACAAGGACATCTGCTCTCTCCATACCTACTCAGTACAGTACAGTACTTGATATCTGAGCTAGAGCAAGAAGACAGCTGAAGGAGACCAAGCAGATACAAATAGAAAAGGAAGAAGTCAAGTATCTTTATTTGCAGATGATATAATTTTTTGCATAAAAGATCCCCAAAGACTCTACAAGGAAACTTCTCCAGCTGATAAACATGTTCAGGAAAGCAGCAGGATACAAAGTTAACACATTATTAAAAACAACAACAACAACAACAACAACAACAACAAAACAAAACAAAACAAAAAAACCCAGTAGTTTCCCACCAACCAAAGAACACACACAGGCTGGACCTAGGCCTCCCCACTCATATGTAGCAGATGTGCAGCTTGGTCTTCATGTGGATCCCAAACAACTGGAATGGGGGCTATCCCAAAAGCTGTTGCCCATGTGTGGGATATGTTCTTATAGCTGGGCTGCCTCATCTGGCTTCAGTGGGAGAGGAAGGGCCCAGCCTTGCAGAAATTCGAAGTGGCAAAGTGGTAGGGTACATAGGGGTCCCCATCACCTAAGAAAGAAAAGTAATGTGGGAGGGATGACCAGGAGGGGACAGTGATCGGGATGTAAAGTGAATAAAAAAAATTTAAAAAAAAAAAGAAACATTGTAAACTCTGGGGCGGGGGAATACAGCACTTTTTCTATATATAAATGATATTCTGAAAGAGAAATCAGGAAAACAACACCCCAACCACATACAAATATCTTGGGATAACTCTAACCAAGCAAGTGAAAGACTTCTATAATAAAACTTTAAGTCATCTAGGAAAGAAACTGAAGAAGACACTAGAATATAGAAAGAACTCATGGAGTATATTATTAACTATTAAAATTAATAGTATGAAAATGACCCATCCTACCAAAAGCTAATTAAAAATTCAATGCAATCCTCATAAAAATTCCAACACAAATCATCACTGATCTTGAAATGATAATTTTCAGCTTTACATGGAACCACAAACACAAGTGCACACACACACACACACACACACACTCACACATACAAAACAAACCAACCAACAGAATAGCTAAAATAATCCTGAATAATGAAAGAATTGCTGGCGGTATCTCCATTGCAGATATCAAGCTATACTACAGAGCTACAGTGATAAAACAACATGGAATTGGCACAGAAACAGACACATTGTCTAATGGGATTGGCCTGAAGTCCCAGATGTAAGTCTAGCTACCTACAGACACCTGAGTTTTGACAAAAAAGCAAAAATATACACTGGGAAAGACAACATCTTCAACAAATGATGCTGGTCAAACTGAATGGCTAAACACTGAAGAATGAGAGTACATCCATCTCTATCACCCTGCACAAAACTTGACTTCAAATATATCAGGGACCTCAACATAAGACCAGAAGCCCTGGATCTGAGAGAAAAGAACGTAGGGAACAGGCCTGAACTCATCAGCACAGGAAAGAACTTTCTGAACAGGACACTAATAGCCCAGACACCATGACTGACAACTAATAAATGGGACTCCATGAAGCTGAAAAGCTTCTATATAACAAACAACACCATCATTTGGGCAAAGCAGCAACCTACATAATGGGAAAAGATCACTTGTCTCATAGAGGGTTCTTATCGAAAATATATAAAGAACTAACACAATTGGACACCAAGAAAACAAATAACCCAGTTAGAAAATGGGGCACAGAAGTAAGCAGAAAGTTCTCAAATGAGGAAACATCGTGGTTGAGAATCAGTTAAAGGAATGTTCAGCCCTCAGCCACCAGGGAAATACAAAATAAAACTGAGAGATTTTTCTCTTCCCCCAGTCAGAATAGCCAAACCCAATAAAGCAAATGCTATAGCACATGCTGGCGAGGACACAGGGAAGGGGGAGCACTTGCTCATTGCCAAGGGAAGTGCAAACTGTGGCGATGCCTAGGCAGGAAGCTCGCATTAGATCCACCTCGAGATCCAACTGTGCTACTATGAAACATATCCCCAAAGAAGTCTACATTCTACAGATGGTTGCTCAGCCACGTTCATTGCTGCTCTACTTATAATAGCTAAAAATTGGAAACAGCCTGGATGCCCATCAACTGATGAACGGATAACAAAAATCTGGCACACTTACGCAATGGAATATTATTCAGTTATTTTAAAAAATGAAATTATAAAATTTGCAGATAAATAGATGGAACTGGGGGAAAAATCACCCTGAGTAAGATAACCCAGGCTCAATGGATACAGAAAATGTGGTACATTTACACAATGGAGTACTACTCAGCTATTAAAAACAATGAATTTATGAAATTCTTGGGCAAATGGATGGATCTGGAGGAAATCATCCTTAGTGAGGTAACCCAATCATAAAAGAAGTCACTTGATATGCACTCACTGATAAGTGGATATTAGCCCAGAAACTTAGAATACTCAAGATACAACTTGCAAAACACAAGAAAATCAAGAAGAACGAAACCAAAGTATGCATACTTCATTCCTTCTTAGAATAGAGAACAAAACACCCATGAAAGGAGTTAGAGAGATAAAGATTGGATCTAAGACGAAAGGATGGCCCATCCAGAGATTACCCCACCCGGGTATCCATCCCATAATCAGCCACCAAATCCAGACACTATTGCATATGCCAGCAAGATTTTGATGAAAGGACCCTGATATAACTATCTCGAGTGAGGCTATGCCATTGTCTGGCAAACACAGAAGTGGATGCTCACAGTCATATATAGGATGGAATGCAGGGCCCCCAATGGAGGAGCTAGAGAAATTACCCAAGGAGCTGAAGGGGTCTACAACCCTTTAGGTGGAACAACAATATGAACTAAACAGTACCCCCAGAGCTCACGTCTCTAGATGTATATGTAGCATAAGATGGCCTAGTCAGCCATCACTGGGAAGAGAGGCCCCTTGGTCTTACAAACTTTATATGCCCCAGTACAGGGGAATGCCAGGGCTAGGAAGTGGGAGTGGGTGGGGGGAGGGTATAGGGGACTTTTGGGATAGCATTTGAAATGTAAATAAAGAAAATATCTAATTAAAAAAAAAGATAACCAAGGCTCAAAAGACAAATACTGTATGCTTTCTCTCATTTATTATGTGGGTATTTGTTGTGGATTTGGTGTATTGTTTGTATTATGTTAATTGGGTTCCCAAAATCATACAGGAATTTCCAAGTCTACATGTAAGACACTGAGGGCCCCAGTTGGCTTTGATTGGTAAATAAAGTTGAGTGTGGCCAATGGCTGGGTAGTGAGGCAGAGGTAGGACATGAGGATTGGCAGGCAAGGGGACCAAAAAAGGAAAAGAAGCATCATGCCAGGGAAGGAATAAAATCGGGCTTGCTAGCTACAGAAGGAAAAGAATACAATCATGTAAGAACCAGGGGAAAGAGAAGCCCCAGGGGGTCACCCTGATTTGGACCAGGGTAACAAAGATGAAATACATAGATTTTAGTAAGTAATAATTCAGGAGTCTTGGAGGGGTGGCATTAAGAACATGGAAGTTTGGGAACAGCCCAGCCATTGAGTCAATTAAGACTTATTAAATATAAGGCTGTGTGTGTGTGTGTGTGTGTGTGTGTGTGTGTGTGTGTGTGTGTGTTTCTTCGAGAATCCAGAGCAATGGGCTGGTAGTGAGGAAATCACACTGCCGCAGCCAGGGAGATTAGAACACATTAGTCAACTATGGCTACAGGTATTAGCTTTTAAGCTTTTGATATGTGTGTAATGATCTGAATAACTGCAGAGTTTAGGGGCCTAATAAAGGACTGAGTGGAAGGAGGTGTCCCAAGGAAGGGACCATAGAATACAGTGCTATGGGGAGACAAAGGGGAAACTAGNGGAGGGTAGGGGAGGAGAGGGGAGGGGAGAGCAAGCTAAAGGGGTACTGTGGGGGGGCAGCTAACATGAAAGGCCATCTGAAAACCATATACAAAGTTACTACTTCCTAAGAAGCTTCCGTAGAAGCTTCCTAAGATATATACAGACATGAAAAGAATTTAAGTAGAGTCCCCAAATAATAGGGTGGCAATGCTCCAACTGGACCACTTGTGTCAGCAAATAAAATCTCCAGTTCCAGAAAGGTTGAGTGTCTGGCTAGGAAGTTCCCAGAGGAACCCCCAAACATCACAGCTATTACCAAGGCTATTGGTTACTCCCCTCAACTTAATAATAAGGCTCTCTCACTGGAGAGAGCACTTGGTGACTTCACTGAACATAAAGAAGTTGATCTGGTGCATGACTAGAAGCTTCACCCCTACTGACTAGTGTTCAGGAACTGGAAGGTTCTCATCACACTACCCGAGGAGAACAGTAACCATCGGTATCACCCAGCTCCCAACCCTGTGACCTGCCACAGTGACCTTCCTGCAAGATATACTGGTACAAAAAAAATGTTATGAGAGTAGCCAACCACTTTTTGCTTGGGCTTAACCTCATTGCATGAGATGGAACCCATACCTGATACCCATAAAGTGGACAGAAACCTGAGACTAGATAGGTCATGGGCCTGGGGGAAAACTAATTCTATTTTTCTAAAGGAACATAATATAACATAACAATAAATTACTCCTAATACCATACTGTTATATCCATAGATCAGTGTTACAGTAAATCTCCAACCCAAATAAGCCCAGGCAATGAAAACACAACTCAATTAATATGAATACATGCTGTGTGCCTAGATTGGGCAGACCTACCACTACACTACCATCTTCCCCATATAAGAGACCCTCATAACTTGTGGTTTCTCCAGGCCAGCTGCTTGTGCTCCACTTTCCCCTCTTTCTCCTCCTCCATCATCCCCTCTCTTTCTCTCCCAAAACCTTCAGCTCCACCTCCCCCTCTTTCTCTGCCCAGTCACCAGCTCTAGACTTTATTTAAAAAATAAGGTGGGAAACAGGTTTACAGGAAATCACCTGAGTGCTAACTCATTCCTTGTTGGCAGCCCCTCACAAGAGAAAAGAATTAACATCAAATATAATTAGCCCCAGGGCTATCTGCCACAGATCAGTACCTTTCTCACCCCGCAACAGAGAAGCTCCTTCTTACAGTAGGCAGGAATTAACACAGAGACTCATAACTTGGCAGTGTGTGGAGTGAGAGACTTTAGAGCATTCCATCCTAAATGGGAATTTTAAACAACCCCCCCCCCCTCTCAAGGCTCCGGAATCCATGAAGAAGAAGAGGCAGAGAGATTTTAAGAGCTAGAAGTGATTGCTGACTCCAAGAAAAGTGTGTCTTCCAGACACAGCAGAACCAATGCCCGTACAAACCCACAGAGACTGTAGCAACACCCATAAAACTAGCGAAGACTCAAGACAGAATGTTCTCTGAGCACTGAGATGCTGGTGTGGCCACCACATCCTACCCCTGATGGAGAAGCTATTGGCAACTGATGCCTGCTGGCAGTGGGAGAATCTGTTTTCTCCCGTGGAATCTCACTGGGTTTATTATATACATTTTAGAGCAGCGCTCATGCCCAGGAATTTGGCCAACACAGAATGAATTCAACGGTATTTTTGTGGACTTTGGTGGACTTTGTGTTTCCTTCAGCTTGTTTGGGGGTATCTTTTATCTTATTGGTCTTTTGTTTATTTTGATTTTCTTTGTGTGTGTGGGGTTTAGCTTCTTGTTTTTTGGGGGGTTGTTTGTTTGTTTGTTTGTTTGTCTTTGTTTCTTTCTTTCTGAGAAAGAGAGAACAAGAACCTAAAGCTATGTAGGTAGAGAAGCAGGGGGACCTGGGAGGAATTAGGAGAGGAGAAAAAACCATGATCAAAGTATGATGCTGTACGAATTTTTCCAACAAAAATAATTGGAGTGATTTAACCTTATCACTTATTCATTCAACTCACTTCACAAGTATTTCTAAATGTTTATTTTATTATTTGATCTGTATGAGTGTTTTGCTTGCATGTAAAGGATGTGTATCAAGCACATGCGTCTGGGTGCCAGACGAGGACATCGGATCCTGTGAGAGTAGAGTTACAGATAGTCGTGAGCTACTACATTGGTAAAGAGGATTATATCCGGGTCCTCTTCAAGAGCAAACACTCTTAACCACTGAGCCAACTCTACAGCCACACAAGCACATTCCAAACCTCTGTTTGATGTTTAGGGTAAATCTATAAACAGAAGATATTTAAAGAGAAAGAAGCCAGGTTTGATAGGTTCAGCACTGAGGGAGGTTGAGGAAGAAGGGTTGATGAAAAACTGACACCAACCTGGAGTTTATATCAAGACCTTGACTCAAAATAAAATTCATCAATTAAAGTCCAAAAACCAGTCTCAATGGGATAGGGCAAGGAATGTGGAAATGGGCTGCTTTCTATTGGCAGCTCTAGGGATGATCCTATTCCCTAGCCATTTCTAGCATCTAAAGTTGCATGTCATTAACCTGAGAGAGACCCCCTTCTATCTTCCAAGAGAGCAGTGTGGGCTCCATCCCCTCCTCAATTGCCCTTTCTTACCCCAGCCTCTTCTTCCCATTCTTAGTCTCTCTTCTCTTGCAAACACATGGAACTCCCCCCTACACACACACACATCAGCTCACCCCTCCAGTCTGCTACCTTTCCCGACTCTATCTGAAAAGAACTCTTAGGATTACATGGTCTACCTGGATAATTTTCCCATCTCAATATGCTCAATTTAATCAATAGCTGCAAAGTCCCTTTGCCGAGTAAGATGGCATTAATGGGTTCTGAGGTTTAGGCTGGACAGGGTTGGGGGAACATATTTTATCTCCCAGACCAGCTACAGTCCCTTCATTTTTGAGTGGTAGTCACCATAAAACTCTGAGTCAAGCAAGAGTGGAGGTAAAACAAAATTTTGGACAAAGTCTGAGAGTTTGGTAGACCCTTACTGAGAGGACAGAAAAATAAAGGATCAAACTATACAAAAAATAAAAGTAAGCAAAGTATAATAAATATGCATAGCTATTCATTCACTGTTTAAAATGATAGAAAGAATAGGGTTTAAAATGTAAAAAGAAGATAAGAAGAGGAAGAAGAAGAGGAGGAGGAAGAGGAGGAAGAGGAAGAGGAGGAAGAGGAAGAGGAATAGAAATAAGAAGGGGAGAGGAAGAGGGAGGAGAAGGAAGAGTCACAATAGCAACAGCAGCTAGTAATGGTGTCTCTTGCCTGTATGGTGCAAGGTAAGATTGGTCTGGGTAACAGCATTGCAAAACAAACAACAACAAAACCCCAACAAGCAGCACCACAGAGGTATAACGTCCTGTAAAACAGGGTTATGGAGATGAGTGAGTGGGAAGGCTGGTCAAGAGAAGCGTTGAAGCATCCTAAGCGTCCAGTGAGGTGTGGAGGGAAGACAGGGGTTGTACCTTAGCATTTCAATGGACCCTTGAAAGAACAGAAATGGACAGAAATGTGAAGGGAAAAATCATCACCCCAAAGGGACCGCGACTCAAACCTACCATATGGGCTGGAGAAGTGTCGCCATGGTTAAGAGCACTTGCTGCTCTGGGAAAGGTCTTGGGGTTTGTTTCACCACATCCACATGGCAGCTCAGAACCACGCCCAACCCCAGTTTCAGGGGATCTGACACCCTCTTCTGATCTCCTTGGGTACCATGCACTCATGTAGGTCACATACATAGATGCAAGTAAAACACTCATAAACATAAAATAAAATAAATCTAAACATCATTAGAAAGAAAAAAAAATCCTACCACATTCCAAAATGGCGTCAAAATATATTTTAAGAAAATGGAGAAATTTGCGAGAAGAAATTAATAAACTCTTCTAGTAAGGGGTTTCCCCTCCCTCCCTCCCTCCCTCCCTCCCTCCTCCTTTTCCTCCCTCCTTCCCTCCCTCCCTATTCCTAGGGAAAGAATTGAATTCATGGGTGAGAGAATACATTCCTTTCCTGGTGTTTTCCTAACTAGAACTCACCATCTACCCTTAAGGGGCCTGTGGATAAGAGACTTTCAACTCCCACAAGAGACTAATCGTGTGGATCTGTGCATCTTTAATTTACCAATCTTCCCTCCGAAATGAGCTTGCTAAATGCGCCTTCATTTTCTGTAAGCCCCAGAATTTGCATTAGACTTTAAGCTAGTCTGAGGGAGAACCGGGCTCTGCTTCCTGATTGTTTCCCACAAAGCTGATGCAGTGTGGCACCTCTCAGCTGGGAAAGTCAGCAAGGGTTATGTTCCACAGGCTGTCCCCAAGCTGTGTCTGGCGACTTGGCCAACACGCTGGCTCCCCAGGGTTCCCTGAACGGTCCACTCATACTCACCAGGAGAGTGAGCATCACTGAAGAATATTTATGAAAGAGCCCTGTGGCGTGTGGCATGTGGTGCTGGGCTATGTAAGAAGAGCAGTCGCAGCCCATGTCTTCTGGGAGCTTATAATACCAAACAGGACCTTTTTTTTTCAGAGCCTGAAGTTGACCCAGTGAGACAGGGCACTAAAAGACTTCATTCACACCAGAGGGAGCCGGCTTTTCCTCAGCTGGTGTCTTGCTCTGTTTCGCCTCCTAGGCTCAAGTTCAACTCAGTTAAAAGGGTCCATTATTAGAAGAACCCACTAAAAATTCCCCATGCTAAAACAACTTATGCCAGAATCTACCCAAGTCTGGTCACCTTTCTCCGCCAGAATCCAGAGTCCACGCAGGTTACAAAGGCAAATGATGCATTATCTTTTCTGTCCAAGAAGCCTTTGATGGGCAGGCATAGTCACAGCAGATTTAACAGAGCCTCGCTGACCCTCAGGAAAGTATCTGCAAATGAGCACATGCAGAAGGAAGGCCCCAAGTGCACTCAAATTAGTTATAAAAGCCAACTGAATTTTTGATAGGAGAAAAAAAAAAAAGCATTCATGGGCCTGCCAGCCTTCTGGAGGGTTATTAGAAGAGTTAGGGGAGATGTGTTTATTTGCCAAGCTTTTAAATAATTCCTCTCCGTGTGGTCCATCTCCTTTCTGCTTCCCTCGGCTGCTTCCCATCTCAGCTTTGGTGCAGGGGATGCTCATGTCTCGACAGAAAGGTCAGATCCTGACTTCACAGCATCTGATGATGTACTAACAACCCAGCCTTTCTGGATGTCTAGATCACAGACAGACAGAAGCAAGACAGTCTAAGACACTGTCCAGTGATGCGATCCCTTTCTCTTATCCTGGGAGTCGATGAAAAAGGGACATTTATTGACAGAAAAGCCCACATCAACCTCGCTGAATTTAGAGAGTCAGACTGACCTCCACAGGTCACCTGGCCCATCCATTCTTGAGTCTAGCAAACACGCAGCCATAAAGCAGAGGTGGTCTTTTCTCCCTAAGGCCGTTTCTTGTGTGAAACATCTAAAACCAATGTGGCTGAGCCGAAGCTGAAGTCTTCACTCACTCTTGAACGTCCCTGTCCACAAACTAAGCTTTTATTCTTCCTGTTGACTTGAGGATGAACATTCAAGAGGTCTGTCTGGTCCTAGTGACCACAGCCAAGGATGATAGACTTAACCAAGGTGGTCCTAGTGACCACAGCCAAGGATGATGGACTTAACCAAGGTGGTCCTAGTGACCACAGCCAAGGATGATGGACTTAACCAAGGTGGTCCTAGTGACCACAGCCAAGGATGATGGACTTAACCAAGGTGGTCCTAGTGGCCACAGCCAAGGATGATGGACTTAACCAAGGGCCAAGACCCTAGAGTGGGAACACCTACCCTTCACCAAATTCCTTGGACACCCCCCTCCCATCTTACAATTTCCTCTGCCCATGGAGATCTCACACGAGGGCACACAATCACACTGTCAAAAAAGGCCGTTCATACCTGTTCTGTTTTGTTCTTGTTTTGATTTCAGAGAATCTTTGCAAATACATCCTCCTAATAGATCTGAATCAAAATTCTTTTCTTCAATTTGGTTACTACTGAAAGCCAAATGCACTCTGCCACAGTAATAGCAAATATGTATATTGTATCTCTGCATCTTATTTTAAAGACCGATGTATTTTGTAAATGGAATTCCCTGAAGCCTCATGACTGTATCCTTTTGTAGACAAAATGTAAACAATTCTAAGTATTTTTTAAATATTGAGTTGTGTAAAAATTATGTGGGATTTCTGATTAATAAGAAACACTGGGAATTCTATTGCTATTTTCTCATCTTTAAGAGATTTGTCATAATTATAGCTGCTGAATTTGTTTCTTCAATCTCCAATCCATTAAACAAAATAACAGAGATAGATTTTTCTACCAGTGAATGTGTGATTCATATCTGCCACTCCAGATTTAAACTACTAATGCGATTTCTTCTCCTATTGAAAAATAAATGGGCACACATTATTCATCTAAGGTAGAAATAGAAGGTGTCTCATTATTTTATATAGTTAATGTTTTATTCTTTAATTTTATAACTAAATAACAATTATAGCACACAAGGAGCGCAACTCGTTTATCCAATTTGCCTTAATTGCCAAATATTCATAATGGATGGGTGGAAGAAAAGAGTGAGCTTAGGTAATACTTCGTTGACATGTAAAGACTTTTTCCATCACAGAAAAGCTCACACATTCTAAAGCAAAGCAGAGAGGAAGCCGTCCACAATCCAAACTCCCAGAGCAACAGTTTCTATGCTGGGGAGACAGTGTCTGCTCTTTTCTGAGCTCACGTTACTGGCTTGTGAATGTTTGTGGGCATACTATATTTAATATTAATGACAACTTCCAATGCTTTCATTAGTTCCTTGGAGGCCTTACTTAAGTGGTTACATAAAATCGCATTAAGCAAATGACGTACTTAAGGGCATTAGATTGTCTTGCTCTTTTAGGCAAAATTGCACTAGAAGCTTTGAGTGAAAGTTTGCCCATCTTCAGGATTAATCTTCACCAAATCCATTTCTGAATGAGAGTAATATACTGGTATGTTGTTCCTAGTATTTGTAAGACTATTTAAAGTTCCTAATTGTTTTTAAGTAGACTCTTTACTCTTGCCCTGCGGTGCACTCACTCAGCTGTTGGGGAAAAAAAAAGAAAGGCTCCCAGGAAGAGGATGCTTAATTCCAGCCTTTCAGAAGATTCCGTCTTTGAACTGTCACTACTTGTAGGTAAATAGCATCGTATTATGTCCCTGGATTTTTTTCCCCAAGTCCAGGATTTCCATGTTCTGCTTTGAGCATAGTGGGATTTTATCTGTGTTTAGTATATAGACAGGAACTCAATAAAGACCAGGGAGAGAGAGACAGAGACAGAGACAGAGACAGAGAGAGAGACAGACTCCCGGGGTGGGGGCAGTAGTATTATTTATGTGGCAGGAGCTGAGTGATTTCACTTTGTTTTTGCATCTTTGTGTTATATAGTTCCCGGAAGAGAATGACACCAGAGTGTGGGAATGTCAGCGCACACATATTTCACATCTGCCTGGCCATGTGAATGTGACCACGCCAGGACTCTAGACGGAGCTGCTGTCCTTCACAGAAATCGTGGTGAAGAGACTTAGCACTTCAGAGACAATAAGGAAAGTTCCAGAGGGACATGCTCAAGAATGGCTTAGAAATTATAGACCAGATCACCCAACTATCATAAAGCTATCAGCAGTTAATAAAATGAGGTTTTCTTTTCACTGAAAAATAGTTGGCGTTTTTCCCCCATTGGAAAAAAAAATGATGCTGGAGGCCTTTGGAACTGTGTCTGAGCTTCTTCTGATTTTTTCATTTCCTGTTTCTTTCCCGTGTGTGTGTGTGTGTGTGTGTGTGTGTGTGTGTGTGTGTGTACTGAGATCTTGGAGACAAGTTTCCAAATATGTTCAAAACAAATGTACATTCCCTTAGAATAGTGTAACGTCGATGTCGGTGCTCCTAGACCCCTGATATAATAGAGTCCACTGAAATTTCCCCCACTCTCCCCAACAGGATCTCAGGGAACTTAGGGAACTTAGGATGTGGAGACATTTGTAGGAAGAGTTCCAAGAACAAGCATGAGAACATTCTGAATGAGCAGCAAGTTTCTAGCAAGGAGGATACAAATGGTGTCTGTAGTGTGCTTCGTAAGTGTGCTCAGCTTACATGCAAACTTGCTTTATGCTGTCACAGGGAAGGGTGTGGCATTAGAAAAGCCAGAATCTCTCTCTGTGTCTCTCTGTATCTGTCTGTCTGTCTGCCTGCCTGCCTGTCTGTCTGTCTGTCTGTCTGTCTCTCTCTCTCTCTCTCTCTCTCTCTCACACACACACACACACACACACACACATTCCTAATTACCTAAGAGTAAAATGGCATGGACCCTGTGCTATCTGCCTGCAGTAAATCGGCAAAAAAGACAGCCACTATCATCCTTCTGTGGATTTTACAACTATTGTAACTATTGCACAGCACATAAATACCTTTGAATACAAACATGATGGGATGGAAGAAGAAGCAAGTGGACTGCATGAGATTACAGGACCAGGTATCCAACTGGCCAGAGACTTAGCTTAGCGCTAGCAGAGGCACATGCAGAAGACCGGCAAATGGAGAAATGTCTGGGGAAGGGTTTTAGAGGACGCATGTATCTGAAGACTCCAATATTGCCCACTGTGCTGTCAGCAGAGGAATGACTGGGGTAAGAAAGTAGGCAGAGGTCATAGCAGTAGCACCCCCAAGATGTTTGCTTTGCAAACAGATATGTGACTTTAGTTTTTATTGCTTCAAAAGCAGTATGCATCAAGGAAGAAGGCATATGGTAAGAAGATGTGCATTGTGAAAATGTCGAGCCTTTATTTTCAAAGTTCTTAAGGAAGTATGGAGATTTACAAAACAAGTAGAAATGTGGAGAGAAGGAAGGCAGAGAGCCTAGTTAGAAAAATTAATTCCTTCGAAACTAAGGCAGAATAGAGAGTGCTGGTCCATCTTTGACAGATATAAAACTCTCAGGAGACAAAAACTTGTCTCACACAACATGTGCATTAGACAGAGTTGGGAACCCACAGTTTCATGAAGAGAAAGAAGACACACTATGAAGATATCCATGCTGACTGCCCACATCACTGAGCATCATCCAGAAGACGATTCTGTGGTTACAGGTTTAGAAGCCTTGCCGTGAACCCAGTACAAATCCCTGTCTCTTGCTCAGTGGTGGGTATTGACCTTCTTATACCAACATTGATTGGTGTGGATGGATTGGAACACACTGGCAGGTGAAGGCCATAGATGTGGGCTTTTCAGAGTTTCCAGTGAAACAGGCCATAAAGGATGCGTGTAAAACAGCCGGTGAGCCCCAATAGACTCTGCTAAGCGGTTGACATTTGTCCTTCGGAGTTTCCTTCAAGTTTATCTCTACCTTAGTCCTTCCTTGCTCTTCTTCCAGACTCTTCCCCTCCTCTTCCTTCACCCTGTTTCCTTCTTCCTGGGCCTATGTCTTTCCTTTGACTATCATCCCTCCCCATATTTGTCCCTCCAACACTTCTTTTCTTCTATCTTTCTTCTCTATCTCTTTAAAAAAAACACAATGAGATAATTGTGTGTGTGTGTGTGCGTGCGCGCACGCGTGTGTGTGTGTGTGTGTGTGTGTGTGTGTGTGTGTGTGTGTGCGCGCGCGCGCGTGCGTGAGTGCACTCATGAGAGCCATAGCATATGTCTGTGGAAGTCAAATAGAGTAAGTACTTTTCTTCCATCCCGTGGGTCCCAGGACTCTTATGATTCAGTCTACATTTCTTTTCTATTACACAGTGGTCTCTATAGTATAGTCTCTCTAGAAAAGAGTGGAATTTGGAGCCCTAAAGAGGAGCTAATCACTTCCTGCTCCTTGTTTAAGAAGCTGACATTGGAGCTGGCAGGAAACAGATAGAGACTGTAGGAACAGCCATTCACAGGCTACATCCCATTTCCTGCTCCTAAGCCTACCAGCCACACTGTTCACATGCTGTCATTTGAGGCAGGACTGTTTATCTGTCACATAATGCTAGTCTATGTTGTGTCTGTTAGAGCTTTGGCTAGGACTCCGACTTGGATTGGACAGTTGGACCCAGGCACATGGTCAACACAAAATACGAGAGATCCATATTTGGGCATGTGTGAGCCTTAAACATGAATAAGGGTTGGAAGAACTGTGGCTCTGGAAATCCAGCCCACAAATCAGGTCACACATCAGGGAAAAATCAAAACAGAATTAAGTTGGCTGCTTTTTCTGTGTGGAGACATGAGAGGCATTTCGAGTTAAGTCTGAAGCCTTTTTTTTTTTTTTTTTCATGTTCAAGTCAGTTTTTGGCATGGCCAAATATTACCAGTGCCCTATTTTACACAACTTTTTCTCACATGCCAATGAAGGGGTTCCAGAGACTCACCCAAAGTGTGGCTCCAGAGACAGCACATGACCAAATAGAATTTTCTTTCTAAAGAGCTAGCAGATCATTGGATAAACCTCCATCTGCTTAGGACAACATGCACGCAATGCTCCTAAGGAGCATGGCCAAGTTCTACCATTGCCTTTTTTAAAAAAAAAAAAAACATAGGTCCTTGGCCTCCAGGGTTGACCTTACCTGGACCCTGCCATTTAGAACCTTTTCAGATTTACCCTCCTTGTGAGCTCAAAGCTTGACTGTAGTCAGTTCTTCATTTGCTTGCCTTTGTTTCTGGAGAGCAGTTAGCACCATCTTCCTGGTTTCACATTCTGCTTCTACTTCAAGTTATCATCTTTCAAGTCCCAGGTCATAGTGTCTAAATGGATCTCCCTGTCAATCACGCTGCCCCCATAGGCCACTGTCTACTGTGTATTCCTGTTGTGACCTGAGAGAATTCTGGTGTTAGATGTTTCTTGGTGCCACTTCCAGCTTGTCATGCACCACACACACACATACACACACACACACACACACACACACACACACACACACACACACCATCTGCTTACACGACCTTTTCCTTAATCACAAACCTTTTTCTCCATATTTGGTTTGAAGGAGAGAAAATATTCATTTGAACCAGAAGGGTGTAAATGCAGCAGTAGGCCTGGAGCCTGACAGTGAGTTCTCCTCCAACCACCGGCATAGGCTTGCATGACTAACAGCCAATTTAGGGAATTGAACCGTCAGTGCTGTCAAGACACAACAAGTGCAGACTCAGAGGAGACCATCACAGAGGCTTCAGATACTTGCAGCAATCTGGAAAAATCTGGACGCTTGTAGAGCCCAAATTGAGCATTGGCACACTTAAACATGAACAGTGGACAGGAAGAGTCCCCATCCATGGTGAATAAAGATGTTAAGTTGAGACCTCTGACTCCCCTTGTTCAAAGACAGAGTGTTGTTCTGTATCAGCATACATGATCTGGTAATTAAATGAGTTTCTTCACCCAAGATGAGAACATGTTGACAGTAAGGGTGTGGTGACAGGCAGGCACAATGGTACCTCGAGAGTGAATGGCCCTTTGCCTCTGATAACTGGGAGGTGGTCTCTAAATGCTTGCAATGTATGGAGGGGTAGGAACATCTTTGTTACTCTCAGCAGGCCCCTAAAACCACATTTGAATTTATGCCATTGAGATGGCTCCGCATGGAATGATCGTATCAGAACGACCAACTATGTGGTTAGTGGGCTGGGACGTTGTTGGAAGCCATGAGGGGCAATCAATTATGCTTACATGGCCAAAGTCCAGTAAAATCTCCTGCCATTGAAGTTGTGGCACAGAGGCCTAGTTGGCATTACTCTGAATATTGGTCACACATCAATGTCCTGAGGTGACACATCGTTTGGGATCCCCCCCAGATCTTTTCTTGTACATGAATGATTTTGGCTGATTCTATTTTTGTCATCTTTTTGTTATCTAAAATTCTAATTGGAACTGGGAATACAGCTAGGCAATAACAGAGTCTTTGCCTAGCATGTATAAGGCCCTAAGCTCAATTTCTAGTACCTCCCTCCCAGCACCCCCCCAAAAACCCAAACCTTTAAAATCAAAATCATATGAATAACACTTTCCTGAGTTGTTAAGTAATTTGGCAAATTATCAAACATGAGGGAATATTGGAAACCTTCGGGTTTAAAGCCAGTTGGTCATAATGTGAAAATTCCAGGGAGTCTGGGGTTGTAGCTCCTACCTAAAGTGAGGACGAGCCTGTGGAAGATTGTGCTCTATGGGGTCAGGTGTCACTGCAGCAGGAGGGCAGATATCCACAGGACCTGGGTTTCCAATGGAAAAAATCAGGACCCAGTGAGGATTCCAGGTTTACATATGGCAATGGGAGGGCTGTGTCTCCAACAGTCCTTTGGGGCTCTATGTGTTGCTGGTATGAAATCTCAATTTGTGTTTGTTGAAAGAAGAAATTGCATGACTAATTCTATTTAAAAAAAACAAAAACACTAGTTTTCACAGTTTTGTACCATGTTGTATATGTTACATGGCAAAGTTTAAAGGAAGGAAGAATTAAGTGTATGCTACGAAATATCAGCCATAGTTTTTCTCTGATTGAACAGATGATAATTTCCAAAGCATATATTCCTCTTTGTTTGCTCCCATGTTTGTTTATCTTATGCTTTGCTTTTATATTATGTGAAAAGTATTTTTTCCCTGCGGGTATCGTTTTGGCTTAGTGGTCTTGGAAACTTCATTTTGCCATATGTTAAATTGGGGCTAAAACAAGATGACTTAATATTTCATTCCCTTTTAAAATTGTAAGTGTATCTCTAAAGACTTGTGTTTATTTACCCACATCTAAAAAAAAATCCACAGATGTTGGAGGTGAGAGAGTGAGGTTTTGGAATAGGTGAGCCCTGCCACGGAAAGATTCGCATAAAGCTGATTTAGCGAGTGAAAAATGGACTATGACAGATGGATTCTGGGAGGCTTCATCTGCTCGGGATCTGGCCCACACTGCCTGGTCTGATCGGATCTTCAAAGTCATATGGTCCCGATTTGGTTTTACAATAAATAACTCAGCCTCAAGAGTTAGACACCAATTAATGAAGTAATCTAGCCCACAGGAGAACAACCCTCCAGGGCAGATATTTGGAGGCATAGTCCACCCATTAGGTTTGCCAAGTATGTCCCTGATGGAAATGTTAAGCCCCTGCTCAAATGCCACAGTATCCTTACTCTGAAATCTACCAATGGCTGCTGGCGAGGTCAAGGCAGGTTGGGCTAAGCTGACTCAGATTCACTAATGACATGGGGTGCTCTCATTTTAGCCAGAGGGTAGCTTCAATTCTGGGAAGTAATTGGGGTCCATTGGACAAGGGACTTCTGCTAAATTGCATGCATTACCTTTGTGTGTGTATACACATCTTGAAAGGATATAGGATTGACTTCAGGTAAGAAGTGTTTTATAAAATACTTTGGGGAGCATCTTGAGTTTGGGGGAGCATTGTGTTTCTGGTTGGGAAAAGTATTGATGTATTCATGAATATTGAGAACTAAACCCACCATGGGTGCTCAATAAATATCAAGTAATCAATCAATTCACCATCCACAGAGATGTATCTTGTGCCAAGTATGTAGTCATGGAAGGGAGTCTGGCCCAAGACCTGCCTCCCTTTTCCAACTGATGTGACTCCAAACTCCAGGAAAATAGTCTGGGTACTTTTTTTTCCCTCTCCTTCATTCCTCAGCCCCCGATCGTACAATTCCTGTCATCGCTGGGAAGAGTAGGCGCCACATCAGACATGGAAGCCGTAGGATCCTGTTGCCTGTTGGTCAACCGTCTACAAACACATGGAAATATAGTCTCAAGCTGTATCCAGGCAGCTGATTGGGAGTTCCTATACCTTCTTTCCATTAAGATAAATGTGATTTTGAAAATGCAGACCTATTGTACGGACCTGCTTAGCACTGAAAGCACCTGCTTGGAAGATAGCCACCGACTGCATTTATTTGGGTCAATTTTGCACCAATCAATATGCCTCAAAGATGACATTCTGCATTTCTTTAAATTTAGTAATCCTTATAAATTTCTCTTCTAAGTGTTGTGAAAGAACATTTAAAATGACCTCTCATAACTGACAAGCAGCTAACAATTTTTAGACAGAATCACCCTGAATAATTACCAATGAGATCCAATCTGCTTCCACAAATGTATAGTCAACTTCCAGGGTTCAAGCAATCCCTGTCCTTTAAAATGCTGTGTGTTTTAATGGTTCCTTGGACACCTATAATTTGCAAGACTGTTTCAGTCATAACTTTACAGATCTTTCAACGGGCTATTGCCTTTGGCTTTAAGGGAACTAAAGTTATAGGATCATTTACAATTTTTATTTAATAGCCACACGTCAAATACCTGCACAGTTATTAGCAATGTGGGACAATAATTTGGCATATTAGTTAGGTGAAGTTTTTTTTTCCTCTTGACTTGTGAATCCAAGTTTCTCCCCTTAGGACTGTCAGACATATGGCTTCTATGGGAAGGTAATTTCTGAGAAGATAAGTGAACAAAAGAACACACTGTGTAGTTTTGAATTTGAAAGCCGATTTTCCAGGAGTGTGACAGAAGAGTGAGGACAGCAGCAGTCTCCCTGGGGTTCCATCCCTAGCCTACTCCCGTGGTCCTCAGAGCTGGCAAAGGTTGCTTAGGATTTACTAACAGCTAAAAAATAAGGCAAATATTTTGCCCAGGTTGGGAGATGGGAGCTTGTTTTCCTTCAGGGGTGCTGAGAGATGACCAGTCCCCATAGGACTGCCCTTTCACTGTGCCTCAGGAAAGCAAGCTAAGTGGGGTGCAGCTATCAGGGGAAATGAAAGAAGGAGGAAAAAGAACGTTCTGGGATGCTGTAAGGCAAGAGTAACTAGTCACTGGAGAAATGGGTATCATCTAGAATGTCCAGTCAGGGGTCTAACACAGCAGTCTTCCACATAGTACAAGCCAACTTTGGGGGTTGGAAACTGGCCAAGATTCAAATACAATGGCACGTCTCACAGACGTTGGCAGATGTAGACAGAGAGGGGCCAAGTGCTTCCCAACTCACGAGCAATTTAGCCTCTATGCTTATCCTAGAAGGTTTGTTGATAAAGAGGGTACCTAGACAGTCAGTAAGGATGTTCAATTGAAGTCTATATGGCCTCACTAAGGAAAGAAAGAAAGAAAAAAGAAGTGCTTCAAATTATGGATAAAGGGCTCGTGGGATGGCTAAATGGGAAGAGGTGTTTTATGGCCAAGCCTTGCAATTTAAGTTCAATCCTCAAAACCCACATGGTAGAAGAAGATAACTGGCTGTCACAGGTTGTCCCCTGAAACCTACAAGTTTTCTGTTCATTAGCACACACACACACACACACACACACACACACACACACACACACACACACGCTAATCTATTTTAAAATTTTAAATTAGGAATAAAATGTTCTTGGGAGGCAGAGGTAGGTGCATCTATGAGTTTGAGGTCAGCCTGGTCTATGGAGTGATTGCCAGAGCATCCAGGGCTACACAGAGAAACTTTGTCTCAAACAAACAAACAAAAGGATAAAATGTTAGAATTAATCATATCATGCATGATTGGTGAAAAGAGAAATTAAATCTAAGGACGAAGCCCTAATTCTTTCCAGTTTGTGGCTTGACAAATGAACATTCTTAGTGTAGGGTAAAGCCCTTCTTTATTATCTGCCCAAACATAAAATAATATACCTTACAGCCAACAGGCAAAATAAACACTGGTTTAGTAAAGTCCTAAGCTAAAGTTTGCTTAGAGCACAGTCACCAGAAGGCCAGTCCCAGCCAGGCCACTCAGTACCTTCCTAAGCAAAGTTAGGTGAGTCATTGCTCTTTCTCTTACATCAAAAGTGGGGATAGCATTGCTCTACTGCAACTCACATAAGATGAAGGTAAAGATGGAGTTAACCAAGTGCGTGAACATGGCATCTTAGATGGTGAAGCACTGAATGTAAGTGAGACAGAGAGGTCAGCTCTAAGGATGATAACAAGAATGACTACCAGCCCTCAAGATCTGAATCTGATCATCATGCTTCTTAACTGGGGATAGGAGGAAATGCTTGGAAGTGTATGTTCCAGACATGTTTAAAAGATGAGTTTAACCATGTCTGAATCCAGGAAGTGCTGTGTAAACAACACCTTCTCAGTCTACCTTCACCCAACAGGTGGGGAAAGAAAGAACTGGAAATTGATACAAGCCTACTTGCTTTTGATCTAAACATTATATTCACTGTTGATTTTACGAGGCTTGTTTCTTTTTTTTTTTTATTAGATATTTTCTTTATTTACATTTCAAATGCTATCCCGAAAGTTCCCTATACCCTTCCCCCGCCCTGCTCCCCAACCTGCTCACTCCCACTTCTTGGCCCTGGCATTCCCCTGTACTGGGGCATATAAAGTTTCTAAGACCAAGGGGTCTCTCTTCCCAATGATGGCCAACTAGGCAATCTTCTGCTACGTATACAGCTAGAGACATGAGCTCTGGGGGTACTGGTTAGTTCATATTGTTGTTCCACCTAAAGGGTTGTAGACACCTTAAGCTCCTTGGGTAATTTCTCTAGCCCTGTGTTCCATCCTATAGATGACTATGAGTATCCCCTTCTGTATTTGTCAGGCACTGGCATAGCCTCACTGGAGATATCAGGGTCCTTTCAGCAAAATCTCGCTGGCATATGCAATAGTGTCTGGGTTTGGTGGCTGATTATGGGATAGGTCCCCGGGTGCGGTAGTCTCTGGATGGCCCATCCTTTTGTCTTAGCTCCAATCTTTGCCTCTGTAACTCCTTCCATGGGTGTTTTGTTCTCTATTCTAAGAAGAAATGAAGTATCCACACTTTAGTCTTCATTATTCTTGATTTTCTTGTGTTTTGCAAATTGTATCTTGGGTATTCTAAGTTTCTGGGCTAATATCCACTTATCAGTGAGTGCATATCAAGTGACTTCTTTTGTGATTGGGTTGCCTCACTAAGGATGATATTCTCCAGATACATCCACTTGCCCAAGAATTTTATAAAGTCATTGTTTTTAATAGCTGAGTAGTACTCCATTGTGTAAATGTACCACATTTTCTGTATCCATTCCTCTATTGAGGGACATCTGGGTTCTTTCCAGCTTCTGGCTATTATAAATAAGGCTGCTATGAACATAGTGGAACATGTAAGTCTATAATACTAATCCTTCCCTTCAGAAGAATTACTAGGTACATGATGACGACTCTGAATTGTTAACTGTCAATTTTCTTAGGTTTCATCTCAAGGAAAGTAAATCTGAGGCCAAGGAGCTACAAGATGCTGCAAAGCAGCAGGAACATTAAGAACAGGCCCTGGTGCTGGATAAACAAACTCTGGGGATGAAGGTATGTAGATACAAAGGAATTATTCAGCACTGGCCAGGTGTCTGTGTGGCCCTGCTGATGCTCTACTGTGAGAGGAGACCATACAAGTATATACTTAAACAGCCTAGTCACGCATATTCAGATGCGGCCCTACCTATCATTTCATGTAATTAGAAATACTATAAATGGTTTCTTGCTTATGTAACATTTATTATGCATTGCCTTTTTAATATATAATTGAGAATTTTATACATATATATTTCTGTACTGTATGCTATGAGGATTTACCAAAAATGGTTAGGTTATACATTTATTCATTATAAACACTGATGCTAAAGTCAGATCTGTACATATAAGGAGCTTCATTACACATATTAATAATTTCTCACTACACAGAATAGACTTTCTGCTAGGAAAGAATCGTGCACAGCTCTAAGGCAAAGTTATCCCATCTATGGCTACCTACCTTTGGAGATAGAAACCAACAAATCAATTTCATTCCAACTTGATTTTAGAAGTAAACACTCACACTAGATGTATAAACCTTAAGATATACTTTGAACCCCTTTGGCTAATTTGTTTATTTTACCTACAGCTAACCAGCTCCAAGCGTAACAACTACTGTATTTCTAAACTCCATAGGAACTTGGCTTTAAGAGGTACAGGCTTCATGTGTGGAGCAGAAGGTAAAGTAACTAAGCCATCACATACTTAACCAGTACCTGACAAGGGGCAGAGGTATATGACTTGAAAGCAAATGTATTTTAACCACATCCAAAATTATGAATCTAGACATGCAATCCCCAGGAACAGGCATGCAAGAAATGAAAAAAATAATCTATCAGTGCTCTCTTCTGCTTTTTGTTAACAGCATCTGGAGACACAGATGAATTCTTGTTCGGAGTAATTCCATGAATGCAGTGTTTTCAGAATTATGGTTAGCATCTTCAATGCTCAAAATCGTGATCAAATCCCTTTTTCCTATTCCTTTCAGACTGGTATTTCAAAACATCAGAAAATCCAGAAAATGGAGGGATAAGTAGTAGGTATTCCAACACAGGAGAGACCTAGGTGAGCGGGTGTCCCACTGTTATCAGACCCTTGGGACAGTGGTACTTAAAGTAACCACCAAACTGAAAGGGAAGTTAGTAGGAAATGAAAGTAGCTGTGGTTTTACTCCTGTTGATGATAGCATTCACAGCAAAGCCAGCCCTTGAGTCTTTATCTCTGGAAGTGCTTGGAGCTCCACCAGCTTCTTGGCCATGTTTGCTGAGGGTGCCTGGTGCAGTGATTCCACTGTGACTACTTTTAAGAATAATTTCCTAGACCTCTGAAGCCATGGTTACTTACGACATGGGGTGAACGTGGTGAAGAGCCCTATGACCAAGACACTTCTACTTGAAACTGTTTTGCCTATTGGAATCTTGTTGGGATAGTGTTTACTTTTATTTCCACCATTAGAAGAAAGTTTGAAAACTTTTCCGATTTAAATAAACTGCAGCCCAAGTTAGGTGAGGTGGTATACACTCTCCATCCCAGTTCTTAGGAGGCGGAGGCAGGAGGCTCACTCCAAGTTCCAGGCCAGCTTGACCAACACAGTGAGATCATACTACAATTAGTTAATTAAAAACACAAAACTACAGTCAAATATTGTTTTTCCTTTTACATTGGGAGCTAAGTAATATTTCCAAGGAGTGAGGTTAATGACTCATGAATAGCAATGGGCGTGAATCAATATTCAGGGGAAGCCTTTTGATTTCATTGATCACTGTCCTGACAAATCATAAACGCCTGCATGACTGTGTGCTTCTCCGTTTCTGTGTCACTCCTCTGACAGTGTCTTATTTGGTTAAATCCTATTCACCAATGTCCTTTCATCCATCTTCTGTGTCATATATATGCACACACACACACACACACACACACACACATATATATATATATATATATATATATATATATATATATATATATATATATATAATTTAGTTTCTCTCTTCATGAAAAGGCAGGCTCAAGAGTCTTTCCTTTTCTGGCTGGTTGGCCTTGCTGTCTGGATTCTTCTTATCCATTCTGGGTAGAGAAGCAGAGCAAGAAGAGCAATGTGGAGCTCTGTGCCTGCACCACCATTCTGGTACTAGACGTTAATGCCATCCAGTTGTGAGTCAAGCTTTGCAGTGCTATTTGCCTTCAGCCCCTAACCACTCACTTGGCCTGCGATGAGTCACATTCATTGTCTGCTGCCCTTGATTTAGCTGAGTAACCCAAAGAAAGGCAGAAAACGCTCCTTGAGGGCAGAGCATCACTCAAGGAGCCCAAGACTTAGACAGGAAATGCTTTCTAGTTTTTGTGAAGGGCATTTGCATTCCTCTTAGAACTAAGCCCCTTAGAAGGCCTGTGCTTTAGGCCTATTCAAGTAGGTTTCCTGCCATCTACCTTGCACCTAGGAAGATAAACCTATGTGTAATATCCACAGCAGGTCATTTGGAAACAAAATGTGATGTGTGGTCGGGCATCTAAGGAGGGCTACCTATCACGAAAGGCCCCTTTAGTGAAATCTAGCACATTTAGCCTTGTTGATAAACGCCAGGTCTTTGGGGGGCAAAACTCAGCACAAATCAGGTCTGATTTATCTAAGAGGGTATGAGCAGACCCCATGAATTCAAGGAGGTAACACATTCAATAGATATTCCTCAGTACCCTGCCAATTACCATACTGTTTAGGGCCTGGGCTCTCAGTAAGGACCCCAGAAGATGAGCTTCAAATATGGCAAAGGGGGTGGGGAATGGCAGGCCCACAACATCCTCCAAGACCCAGGATTCTGGCCTTATCAGAGATGGGTCCATCCAAGCTCTCTCCACCCACGAGTCCAAACTGAGAAAACGTGTGTGGCTGGACAGGGTGTTCAGTTTTCCTGTTGTCTTCTCATGTTGATCCACTGACCAAATGCGATACCCACAGAGCCTGGGATTTTTGAAAGTTTATAATCCACATAGAAGAAACATTGTTATATAAACCTTGCCAAGACTATAGGCCTTTTAAATTCCCAACTAAGAAGCTGAAGAAATTTATGGCAGTGTTGCTGGAGGGGGAGGCCAAGTAAACTCACAATGTTGATCTTAGGTCTGTTTAAACTTCTCTCGCCTCCTGGCACTTTAAGCAAGAGTGGAAAGAAATCATTTTCTCCGAGGAGCATTAAGCATTTGGAAACACAGGGTACCGGGGAAGAGCATTAAGGACATAATTGATATGTCGCATGTGGTCCTGGCCTGTGGAGGGCAAAATTTCACTTCAGTGCTATAGTCATTTGTGCCCCCCAGTGACACAAGAACTTCAGGGTGCCTTTGTGTAATAAACAGTGAGTTATATGGGGGTTCAGTTTCCCTTGATCATTAACCCATGTGAAGGGGCGCGCTGCTCAGAGGGAGCGAGTCACTGCACAAGGACGATCCAGTTAGCTTCCAAATATAAGCAAGTAGAGAACTTTTTCACACAGGTTTCCTTTACTCCTCCATAATTATTTCTGGCTCCTCTCTTGTGCTTTTGCTGTTTCTAAGGGCCACAGGATTTGCAGCCGGAGTCATAGACATTCTGGCCCCTTTAGGACTGTAGCTGCAGAAGAACGAGTCAGACCCTGAAGAGAAAAATCAGCATTTATCATGGAGGGGACTGTCCAGATTTCATTTACCAAGTCACATGTCTGTGGGAGAATGTAGGACTTAATTAATGATGACACCGCATGCTTGCAAAGCACTGTGATTCTGTGGAGGCTGTGGAGGGGGGCTTGGGGGGTGAGACAGAATGCTGTAGGACTCTTCCCTCCTGAGGAGAGAGCTTTGAGGGAAAAGAGTGAGCCGTGTTTTACTTGCCAGATCACTTTGATTTAATATAAGATGAAATGCAACCTGATACACGCGCTGGTAATGGACTAACAGATGACTCAAGTAAAAAGTCATTTTAATGTGCAGTCCTGGGCATGATGGATAACCTTCCAGGAGGCTGCTGAAACTGCCCCTGTGGTTTGTGTGGCTAGAGACATTTTCTGTACGTGATGCCTATGGGTACCTACCCCCTTCCCACTGTCTCCACATTAGCACCTGTTATGTGTGTGTGTGTGTGTGTGTGTGTGTGTGTGTGAGAGAGAGAGAGAGAGAGAGAGAGAGAGAGAGAGAGAGAGAGAGAGATCTGAGTATTTTATACAGGGAAATATGGCTGGAGTTGAAATTGGAGAGAAACATGGCTTAATACAATTTATAATTTATAACAACCCAATAAGTCAGATGAGAATTTTTTTGGAATAACATCTCTTAAGCTTCCATATCCCAGCTTTCGCAATCAGTAACCTATAGAACCAGTTCTTGACTTTGTCTCGAGCTGAAGGAGTTAGACTTAAGTAAACTCTACAGGGTTCTTTATAGATACTGGGAATGAGGAGGGAAAAGAGAAGGGAGGGAGGGAGGGAGGGAAGGGAGGGAAGGGAGGGAGAGGGAGGGAAGGGGGTGGGAGGGAGACAAGGGAAGGACAGGAGAGGTTCTGGTTCCCTCTTCCCCTGAAGCAGGAATGACTGTTTTCTTCCCTGCTAGGCTCCACCCTCCTACCCATTAAGTTCCAGGCTTTGTGTATCTTTTGCTGCAGACACTCAAATGCCTTCTTCGCTCAGGAAGTTATTCTCCTCACGCCTTGGGAGGTCTTGGAACAAAACTTAGTTAAGGAAGAAACAACTGCTCCTCCTCTGTCCAGGAAAAAATAAAAAATCACATTGCATCCTGTAGCTCAAAAAAGCCAGGGTGTTTGAGGGGGGGGGATAATGGGGGGGGGCAGATCTTATTCCCACACGTGTTATTTTTCTCCTTAAGGGAACACATGCGCCAAGAGGCGCTGTCTGCTAATGTGGTTTGTAGGAGAGTGGGACAGACACAAATAGAAAACATTTGACTGGGGATAACCTCTTAAGCCAGAATGTATAGTGTTGATCCCATGAGGGTTTTGCTCAACTCTCTCTCTCTCTCTCTCTCTCTCTCTCTCTCTCTCTCTCCCTATCATATTTCTGCAGGTCATTCCTATCTCTCACTTTGACCCTTAATGCTAAGGCTTTTTTTTTTTAAAGCAGAAATATTTAGTGAAAAGTATGTTTAACACCCAGAGAGCTGAGCTGATAACTCACTCCTGTGAATAAGAGAAGCCATGGCTTGGGACGGCTGTTTATTGATCTATAAATCATAGTGGCCTTGTCTGACCCAGCTGCTGGGGTGGCTGGGGTCAAGGGACCCTTTCAGTGTTAAGAAGCCCCTAAGCTTCTCTCTTTGCAGGGTTCTCAATCCACCCTCCCAAGGCAGAAAGAACATCAAACAACCAAGACCCTGGGAGAAGGAAGGACAGTACAAATGAGTCTACTTCTGCAGACAAGAAATGTCTTTTAGAGTCTGCCTCACTGTGAGTGATTTTCCCAATTATTTGAAGGCAAGTGAGAGTCTGACAGGAGCCAGCAGAGATCACTGCAATTAACACAACTGATCTAAAACCAAGATCAAAGGCAGCGACTATCATCTCCATCCCATCCAGTCCCCTCCCTTACAGTAGAGATAACTACTGATAATGAAAGGACCCAGGCTCAGCCTAGTGGATATATCTCCCTACTCAGTCTGCTTTAGTGAGACCCTGGCTCTTTCAACTTCCATTTCCCTTGCTTATAAAACAGCAGTGATCACAGTGGTGCCTATTTCATAGTGCTGTTATGAGAATTTAATGATGAAAGATGCACCAAAATCCTGTAGAAGAGTATGTGATGTGGTATATGCTCAAGTTGTAACTATGGGCAATCTCTACCATATCTCGACACACCATGAAAGCTGGTTTCCCTATTTGCAGTTGTGAATTAGCATGTTCAAAAAGGAGTAGTAATGAAATACCCATAGGAACATGACTTTTTACGTCACTAAATTTGGGTTTCAATGCTTGCTTATCACTGGCTATGTGACTTCAGCGGACTCGTTCCCTAAGCCTTTGTTATCTCTTCTCTGATGAGGCCAATCTCACATAGTAGCTATGAGGGCAACATCAGAGACCTGCAGAGAGACATGCCTCACTTGGTAGTTCTGTGTAGATTAGAAGCTGACAAAAAAGCCAAGGGGGCTAGCTCAGCATTCATAGGGGCTGATAACAAAAGCATTTGCTATACTCTCACTATCCAGGCCTCTAACCCGAAGGTACAGAGGTGAGAATCATAGACTCTTGCTCTCAAGGAGCATAGGGAAGGAGACAGAGAAATACTTTATTTTCTTCCTGTGTGGTGCTCACTGATGCATCTTTCTCCAGCTCTTCATGGGATCCAGTCCTAGTCACCCTTCAGTTCTCAGAAGATTGTTGCCAATGCAGCTTCTTCAAATTTCATGAAACCCACATATACAAGCCTGATATTGGACTTGACCTTACATCATATATATATATATATATATATATATATATATATATATATATATATATATATAGTGTCATCACATTACCTTCTAACTCAGCCTTGCTAGTGTTTTCACTCTCTTAAAATATGCAGTTGACACACGTTTAACATAGGAAGAATAGATGTGTCCCCGCAGCTTATTGTAGATGAATGGACCAAGTCCAAGGGGTAGGCTAAGTATTGTAGGATGCTCTTGGGATCTTTGTGTCTAAACTGTGGCTGGCAGAAGCTGGAGGCAACTGCATGGTCCTTAACACAATTTAATGAGTTGAAGAACCTAGAGCCTGGAAATGCATCTGGAGGTATAGTACATGCTTAGCATATACAAAGCCATGAGTTCAATTCCCCAAACATACACACACACACACACACACACACACACACACACAGAGAGAGAGAGAGAGAGAGAGAGAGAGAGAGAGAGAGAGAGAGAGAGAGAAGACAGACAGTCAAACAGACAGACAGAGAGAAGAATACACAGTTTAGTAATTTCAGTAGGGATTCCAATCCCGTTTAAGGGGGGGAAAGGTAGTCATTCAAACCAGTGTTGTAGGGAAATCTGGAAACCCACATATACAAGCCTGATATTGGACTTGACCTTACATCATATACAAAAATTACCTCAAAATGGATCAAAGACTCACATACGAACCAAATCTATAAAACTTTTACCAACACATATGGGGAAACCCTCATGATATTGGATTTGGCAATAATTTCTTGGATCTGACACCAAAGGCAACGGCAACAAAAGAAAACAGATAAATCAAATGGCATCAAAATTAAAAACTTTTGCACATCAAAGAGCACTGTTAGCAGAGTGAAAAAAGCAAGGCATGGGATAGAAAAAAGACCTGAAAATCGTGTAACTGATATAAACTTAACGCCCATAAAACACAAAGAAGTGCCATTCAACAACCACAACCAAACTAAGAGAACCCAACTTTAAAATGAGCCAAGAACTTGGAGAGATGGTTCTTCACAGCAGTCTTAACAAATGCCGAAGGATTCATGGAAAGATTAGGGAAGTAACGGAGAAGGAAAGCCACAACAAGATAACACTTCAGCAGGCTGGAGGGATGGCTCAGTGGTTAAGAATACTGACTACTCTTCTAAAGGTCCTGAGTTCAATTCCCAGCAACCACATGGTGGCTCACGACCATCTGTAATTGGGTCTGATGCCTCTTCTGGTGTGTCTGAAGACAATATATATATATATATATATATATATATATATATATATATATATATATATATATATATTTAAAGATAACACTTCAGAGGCTAAGATGTCTGGGATGGCTAATTTTATGTCAACTTGACACAAGCTAGAGTCATCTAAAAGGAGAGAGACTCAATTGTGGATGTAGGGCTTTTTCTTAATTAATGATTGATGGGAGAGGGCCCAGGCCATTGTGGGTGGTGCCATTCCAGGGTTCTATAAGAAAACAGGCTGTGCAAACCATAGGGACCAAACCACAAAGAACAATCCAGTCAGCAGCATCCTCCATGGCCTCTGCATCAACTCCTGCCTCCAGGTTCTCGCCCTGGCTTCTTTTGATAATGAACAGTGCTATGGAAGTGTAAGCTGAAGCAAATCCTTTCCTCCCCAACTTGCTTTGGGTCATGGTGTTTCACTGCAGCAATAGAAACCTTAACTAAGACAGTGGCTATCATCCAAAAAAGCAGGCGACAGGAAATGAGGCTATAGAAAAATCAGGATTCTTATGACATAAAAGTGAACACTATGGAAAACAATATGAATATTCCTCAAAGAATTAAAATTAGCTTTATCTTATAGTGCAGGAAGCCCACATGAGAGATCCTACCCGAAGATTTCCAAACAGAATCTTGAAGAGATATTTATGCACCTGTGCTCATGCTGGACTCATTTACAATATCCAATAGGAGGAAGCTACTTTTATCCACAAGGACATAAGTGGACAATCAAAATATAGTAGATTCATTTAACGGAATTTCAGTTGCTTTCAAAGAAGAGGGGACAAGGAGAAAATTCTAATGCATTTCAACATATTATGCTGAATATATTATGCTGAATGACAAAAGAAAAATTATTATATGATTCCGTATACTAGGGGGGTCTCTGGAGAAGTAAAACCAAAGAAGACAGAAATGGCCTTTTCCAGGACTGATAGAAGTGGGGGTGGGGCCACTGCACCCAGATCCAGGTAGGGAAGATGAAAGAAGATTGTCTAGGGATGGGCTGGCAGAAGGCTGCACAGCCACACACTTGGTCCCACTGGGTTATGATGCCTAAGACGACAGCAATGTTACAACCTTCCTATGTTCTTCACAGTTACCAAAAGAAGAGAATCGTTCTGCACAGAAAGCAGTTGGTCATGAACAGTCCAAGTATCCTGCTGCAGGGCTGAAGTTTGAGCTGTTTTCTCCCACATCAGGCTGGGGTTCAGCAAGGCTGAAGGGCAGCAACATTAGCAGTAGAGGGGCAGGGGAGTGTTTGGAGCTGGGGAAACCACTCTGGTCTGCTTGGTTACATGTACTTCACTTAAAGGTCTTTCAAGCAGAACATGACTTCCTCTTCTTTGGCCACTGTCTCTTTGAGGAAATGGCCTCCATTAGGACTGAGTCATTAGCATGTTTAAAATGTTGCTTTGAAGAACCGTTCTCCACCCCCTTTGTCTTCATTCAAAAAGGCTTCAAGTCTGGCCAAAAGTTCACACATCCAGTGAGACTAGCCTTCATATCTAAGGCTCTGGCCCGTGGAACTGAAGTATTTCCAAAACACGGCTCAGAAGAAAAGGGGGCTGTATGGAAATGTTTGAGAATGAACTCTGAACAATGCCAGGTGAACAGAGTGAGCTGTGCTGAACGCCCACTCCTTAGAGATCCTTCCAGAAAAAGCCGGAGGAGGGAGCAGGGCTGGGGTCTAGGAGAGGCCTTATGGCTATGTGGCTCCTGTGTTTCACAGAAACACAGCTTGCGGAAGAGTGACGTGTCTCACCAGGCTCAGGCCCCCAGGTGCGTGTGAACACACGCCTTCCAGGAAAGCTGACTCAGATGGAAAAAGTAGCTACACATTGGAAGAAAACCAGGATGCAAGAAGATGCTCTTAGCTCTGGGAGATGGGGTTTGAACAGAAGCCTAGCCAAGCCTGTTCCTGGTTCTTCTAACCTTATTCTGAGGTATTCAAAATACTCCCACCCCATCCTTCGTCTTCTGGCTTCATCTGAAGGCTTTAGTGTCCTTCTTCTCTTGTTTGGCCCATGGCAGAGTCATCAAAGGTGACCCTGATCAGTAGCAATGGGAGATACCAAATGTATCTGCCTCATGGAGAGTGTCAACGTTTTGAAAGCAAAGGGTTTGCAAACCTGGAAACAGATCTCCCCCAGCTGTGGATTCTGGCCCGTTTCCATATGGATTCATCTAAGAACAATTTCTCTTAGACTCATTGCTTGTGGCCTGTTTTCTGTGGGTGGTGCCTTCACACTGGACATCCTGCACCAGCTCCTTCCCTGCTGATAACAGATGAAGGCACAGGCACAGGGTGCTTCAAGTGCAGGGTCAGTGCAAGTCTTCATAGGAGAGGTGCTTGAAGGTGGACTGCAACAAAGGTAGAGAAAAGTTTTTGGTTTTGGTTGTTTTGTTTTTGTTTTTGTTTTTGTTTATCCAGGTTCATGTATAAGGTTTCCTTGAGCAAATATCAGGGCTTTTTTTTTTAAAAAACTAGCAATTAATTTTCTAACTAAAGAGAGGCTGACTGGTGGCAGTCCTGTGGAGGAGAGCTATTCAGAGACTTTGTGGCTGTAGAGGAGGAGCAGAGTCTTAAGAGACAACAGTACTGCTGTCTTTCTCTTTCAACATACGTCAACCAATTCTCCCCTTTCTTTAGGCTGACCCTGTGGCTGTTTCTCTTACAGAAAGCTTAAGATAAGCATCGTGAATGGCCTCAAAGGTTACCGTATGAGATCTCTAGGAAAACATCCAAGAAACTCGGAGAGCATAATTTCAATAGACACACTACAGAGGAATGTGTTTGTAGATCTCTGGTGGTTCTTGGAATTCTACTGAGTGATCTATGATAATGTAGATATACAGTCCAGAATTCTTTGCCATTCTTCTTCTCTGGACAGGTTTGTCATGGCTTCAACAGGGAAGAGAGGATGAAAGTGGTGTGATATAGTCCCCCGAGCTACCATGCCAGAGCAATCAAGGCTAAGCATTCTGGTCAACAGCCCCAGCTTAGCTCTCAGCTGAAAGTGAGGGCTGTTCATTGTAGTTGCTGGTGTTAATGAAGAGAGAAGGAGGGAGGGGCAAGGGATAGAGAGTGGGGGAATCTTCATTACATTGCATGCATAATATATACTGAAGTTTTTATATTGCTTTCCAATTATGCCTTCCAGCAACTATTGAACAATCTCCAGTCTGTTTTCCCTTCCTAGAATGTTGATCTTAAGCTCTGATTACCTCCTTATGTTTTATGCTGTTCTTTCCTTCTGCAGGAATATCCCAATGGACGGGTCTCTGAGGAGGAGGATGGAGACAGGGTAAGAAGTAACATTGGACACATATCAAACACATTGGACCCCACTGAGTTTTCAATGGTCTTGCCTCGGCTAACTTCTTCTGCATTTGCTTGAGAGATTTCCAACAAGAACCATCCAGATGAGCCCTTTTTCAAATTTCTTAGCTTCAAAATTTGAACAAAACACAATAATTGGTTTAAGTTATTAAGTTGGAGAGTTATACAGCAATAGCAACCTGTATGTGGTCTGTTGTAGTCTGTGATTTCGAAGGTTAGGAGACAACTGTGGATGCAGTTACAAATTTGCAAAGCAGGGTTGGTTATAGTTTTGTTTTGTTTTTTTTCAAAATTCTCCTTCTGTCCTTAATAGATATTATGTTCTTTAAAAATAGTTTTTAAAGGTTCACTTTATTTTTTTTTAATGTATGTTTATACATGGAGTGCCTGTGAAGGCCAGAGAGGGTGGTCTCAGAACCCAAGGAAATTGAATAATAAATGGTTGTAAGCCACCATATGGGTACTAGGATTTGAACCCAGATCCTCTGGAAAAACAGCCAGTGCTCTTAACTGCTATCTCCCAGCCCCACTATCATGTTCTTAAAAGTTACTCATGACTCATTAGGATTCCAGGTAGTCAGTGGTTATGGTTAACCCTCAGATGGCAATTCTTCATCACACTTGAATGTTATTACTTATGATAGTTACGTTTCCTTTTTCTATATATATTTTTCAATTTTAGGTGGAAAATATTAAGTCCCTATTGTGACTACTACTACTATCATTATAATAATATACTATTATTTTAAGTAAAAAACATTTATTTTCACATTGATTATACTGGGTAGGTATTATTGTTGCTAGTCCTATTTTATAGGTAAGAAAATTAAGTTAAGTACAAATTGAAAGGCCAATAACCATGTATTATGAGTGAATATAATACATGTATATGTCTATACACATGTATATGTACACATGTATATGTCATCATACCTATGGATTGACAGCAGACAGTCTGGTGAGAGTCCATTAACTCTGACCTCTGCTGCCTTTGGCTTCACACCATTTATTCCTCCTTCTCTCTTTCTCTTTCACTTACACAAATAGTATGCTGCAACATAAAAGAAGTAAATAGTAATAATAATAATGTATTTTATATTTTATTTATATAAAAATTTATAAATATAAGAGTTATATTAAAATTATTTATTTTATATATTACATCCATAATATTAATTTGTAATATTAATTATAATTATTATATAATATTATAAATGTTCCAGAGATTACATATAAATATAAAATATGTACCTGTATGGGCTAGGATAAGTGAGTCAGTATATAATGTCTGACAATTAGATGTAATAAGATTATTCATCACCCCATTTCTTATATATTATGTTATGAAACTATCATAATGCAACTTTTTAAACAGCATAACCACCCTCTTAATAAATCAACAGCTTTTTCAAGACCATATACAAAATAATAGTTTCCATTAAAGGACTTATGTGTCGTATGGCTAAGACACAGGCAAAACCAAGAGTAGAGAGATGTGATTTAAAGTGTGCTTCTCTACCACAAACCAGCCACACCACTGCCAGTTGGCTTTCGAAGCCAGTTATAAGTTTGCTTATTGGCAAGAAAGGCCTTGAAGCCATTTGAGAATCTCCTTTTCCAAATGGCCCTGTGGGTGTCACCTAACAACAATGACATGAAGTGTGGATGAGTAATTACTAGCCTGTATCATGAGTAAGAACATGGACCCTAGAGCCAGAACGCCAACATCCACATCCCGGCTCTGATACTCTGCCACCTGCCAGCAAGGTGACCTTCGGCAGGTACTCAGCCTCACTAGGCCTCAGTAGGTAAAGTCAGTAGATCAGTAGCCATGAGAAAAGTCAGGGTGCTAACAGAACTTGCCACGGAGCTGTGAGATGAACTCCGTAAATCAGTGCAACACAGCACTTACGGCAGAGGCTGGCACAGGGCACCTGCTGCATAAATGTTTGTCAAATAAGTAAATGAAATGTGTTGCCAACAGATACTTCATCCTGTGGCCAGACACAACCGCTGATGTATACAGTCCACAAATGCAGAATGTGAGTAATGTGTGCACGACAGGGAAACATGGAAGGATTTTTGTGCTGATGCTCAGAGCTAATACTACAGATGAGGTCTTTTTAGGTTATTTCTTGAGCTATGATATGACTGGAAAGTCAGTTCACTAGAGCTTTACAGAGGGCGGGGTGTGTTAGCTGTGTGCGCAGCAAGGAAAAAAAGAGTAAAATAATTGTTCTTAAGAGTTAATCTATGCACTATATGGCTTTCTGCACATACGGCTTTTTGAGCTCTGTCGGGTATGGTATTGATTACCTATAGTCATAGTTATGCCTTGTAACTAAGAGTCACAAACTCTTTGTGGCATGCCTCAGTGCATGTGTGGCTCATGCGACAGGAATCACTGCAGGGTTAGGTGACTTCCCAAGGCTGTGGGAAAGTGCCAAGAGGGAAGACAGAGGTGCACAGGACTTATCATGGATAAGGCTAAGAAGTATCATGTTGCTGCTTCTAGCACAATGTTTTTTTAAAAGATTTATTTTATTTATTATATGTAAGTACACTGTAGCTGTCTTCAGACACTCCAGAAGAGGGCGCCAGATCTTGTTATGGATGGTTGTGAGCCACCATGTGGATGCTGGGATTTGAACTCAGGACCTCTAAAAGAGCAGTCAGTGCTCTTAACCGCTGAGCCAACTCTCCAGCCCTGTATGAATCATTTATAAATGGGCTCTGTGCTTGCTTAAACATTACAGAGTGCTAAGTCCAAGTCCACAGTAATCACTAAGGAGAGCATGTCTTTAAAGATGAAGCAGTATTTTTAAATTTGTTATTATTATTTCTGCTTTTGGGATGGGGCACACATGTGTTCTGGCTCAGGAATGGAGGTCAAAGAACAACTCTGTGGAGATAGTTCTTTCCTCCCACCTTTCCATGGGCTCCAGGACAGAATGAACTCTGTCACCAGGCCAGTGCTTTATCCACTGTACCATCTCAGGGCCCATCAAACAATAGCTTTGTTTATATAGCCAGAATGGATGAGGAAGTCTAGTGCTCTTAACTTCCGGGATGAAAAGACAACTTCCTGCCTTGAGGGTAAAGGCTGTGTGTTCTTTGGGCTAGTATCTGACAGAATGCTAAAAGTAGCCCCTGTCACTTCTCACTTTATTGCTAATCTGAACCTTGACGAGTCCCACAGAGCCATTAACAAAAACTTAAAATCAGAAATGCAGGCCTGAAGAGATGGCTCAGCAGCTAAGAGTACCTGCTACTCTTGCAGGGGACCGAGATTCCATTCCCAGCACCCACATGGTGGCTCCCAGCTGCCTGTAATTCTACTCCCAGGAGACTCACAGCCCTCTTCTGACCTTTGAGACACCAGGCATGTACACGATATACATGCACAGACTCAGACAAAGCACTCATACACATAGAATAGCAAATAAATCTCTTTTTAAAATTAGAAATGAAGTTTAAAAAGAAATAAGGGAAGCAGAAGGAACCTGATGAGAGGAGAAAAACGAATTTACAGCCCAAGCTGTCAGTCATGGAACCAGACGAGTCTCAGGAAGACATCTCAGAGGAGATTAGAGACACTATCACTCTTATAGTTCATATGAGCAGAGCAAGGGGAGGGTATAGGGGACTTTGGGGATAACATTTGAAGTGTAAATGAAGAAAATATCTAATAAAAATGTATTTAAAGAAAAAAGAAATTGAGCACAATTGCCATTTTGTAAATTTATAAAGTACAAGATAGACCTAACATCCAGTCCACCATTTTTGTCAATAAAATAGAAAAAAAGAAAAAGAAAAATAGCATTAGGGTTAAAATAGACTATTTCTTATTTATAAACTAAGATGACTTTTCCATACCTTCCACCAGCATGCTGCATGTGTATTCTTTGCTGTCATATGCTCTATAGACAATGACAATTTTCAGAGCACATAGAGGTCAGCATTTTGGGCTGGATGGTATGTTGTCCCCAAAGTCATATGTTGCCATCTTAATCTTCAGTGTTGAGGCACAGGCATTAGGGAGTAATTAGGTTTAGATGAGATCATGAAGCTGGAGTTGACTTCTGTGATAGCCTTGATCTTGGACTTGCTGGCTTCAGATCTATGAGAAACCAAGGCACACTTTTATGCCAGTAGGCTGGACACTTTGCTAGGGCAGCTTGAGAAAACTGAAGAGGTATCAAGTGTATGAAAAAGATCCTGTGCAAACAGCTTTGTCCCAAGGGTCAGTAGGACAAGGTCATCTCGTCGACAAGGCCCTTGTTGGTCACATTTAAGACCAGATTTCTCACTAGGGGATGTCATTGTTCTGAATTGGAAGGCAACATGGCCACTCTTACTAATGAATGAGAGTGAGTAGAGGTAAGATTTTCTTGATGAGGAGAATTCTCCTAATGGTGAGATGATTTCAGTGAACAATTGCTCTCCTGATGATTGCAAGCTGTTGAATCATGAAGTACAGTGATGCGTTGGTTTTCTAGGACTGCTGGAACCAATGATCAGAGATAGGTTTTACAACAGAAATTTTTCTCACCTTTGTGGAGGCTCTGTGGCTCTGAAATCCAGGTGTCAGTAAGCCATGCTTCCTCAAAGGCTCTGTTTACATGCACTGGCTTTCTGACAGCTGGGGAGGCCGGGGGGGGGGGGGGGGGGGGGGGGGGGGGGGGGGGGGGGGGTGTGTGGAGACCTGACAGGAGGGTCCTAAAAGAACTCTTTACTCTTTGTGACATGGTAAGATTTATTCTATCTGGTAGAAACCAAATAGTCTATTTTGGTCATGCCTGGGATCCCAAATCATTGGCATTCTCTTATAGTTGGGTAGAAGCATGCATAATTTCCATACACAGATTTAAACAAACAAACAAACAAATGATGATGTTGACAACAACAACCGAGGGCCTGGGAAAGCGGGATGAGGTCAATAGGGAGGGCTTCTCTTGCTATCAGCTGCATGGCTGCAAATTGCCTACTTAAGAGATGACAAGATGCTCTAACATAATGAGCTGGCATGGTTTACTTTCTGGGTGTCTATAGGACTCCTAAAAATCATGAAGAAAAATAAAACTACTGGTCCCCTCCCCCGCCCCACCTCCTGTTCCTCTTGTTACATCACTGTGAACCCATTAACCCTTTTTGGGTTTCCTCATTACTTAGAATCTTCTTCTAAGATGTACATATAAACATCTGACTTTATTATCCACTGGGACTTTGTTACTTTCACCTCCGCTCAATGTCCTGAAGATATAATTGATATTGAAAAGTGGTATTCCAATCGAAAGATCTAAGAGTCAGGTATGTTACTGTGGAGTCCCGGTCCCTTTTTACTAAAATTCCATGTAAATTTTGCTGTGTTTGAGAAATTTTTCTAGCACAGTCACCAAAAGCAATTTTTTCCCCTTTGAGAAACTTTTTAACTTTTATGTGCAATACTGCTAATGACACAGGAGATAACAGTAATAAAAAAATTAATAACAGGAAAACATGAATTCAAGTATGAGACAAACGTCCCAGGGTAGGAATGTAGGGCTCTCTAGGTGTCACCAGTCAGGAGCCAATGTCCACAGGAGCATTGGTTGGTGGCTCCTAGGTTAGTATGACATCCAAACATGTATCTGTTCATTTAACTCACGGCTCAGAAGGCAGCTTCTTGAGTCGCCTGGGCTTCTCCCCGTAAAGGACTAAACACTCCCCGAATCTGATCCCACTGGGTCCATGTGGGTTTCTATGACTTTTATATTTTAATTGAATACACGTTGTTCATTTATTTCCATTTCTTATTCCTACCATGTCCCATTCATTTCTTTATAAGCATTTTCAACTAAACAGATGAAGGACAAACACTACTGGCTCATGGACTTAAAGCCCCATCGAAAGTCCTCAGAATTATCCCTGCCAGAAGGCTTAAAAGCACCCACCACCTCCAGCCTTGCCCAATTCAGGAGGCACCGACTGAATCTATAGCCTGATCAAGAAACAAACCACATAAGAAGAGACTGTGACTAGTCCAAAAGTCCCCTTTTCCTAAAGGATGTCCATAATGAGACTCAGGTACCCTACTGCTTCAGAGATTATTCAGATATAAATAGTAATTTCCAATGTATTCTTTTTCTCAAGAAACATATGTATGTTGTTTCTTGGCCATGGCCTCTCTACACACTGTCCCGGAAGAAGCAGGCTACTAGTCAAACTGAGGGGTGGTAGCCTAATCCCTAGGCATCTCCACTCTGGGAGAAGCGACAGGCCTGAGAGGAACTGTCAGCTGTGTGTGACTAGTCACATGTTCATGACACTGAGATTGTCTGGGGACTATGGATAAATAATCTCAAAATGAAATGTAAGCATGACAACCCAATGACAACATTTCTTCCCGTTGACTATGACGAGCAAGCTGAGAATCTTTAGCCAATCCTCTCTTAATCCAAGATCCGACATACAGTCCACTTGCAAATTCTCTACTGCCTCTCAAAACCCAGACGGACTCTACCCGCACCCTGCTGCCTTTGCCACTATCACCAGACAGATGGTAACATCATGTCTTGCCTGCTGGGAGATCTCCCCTTGGTCACCTCCTGTGGCCAGCACATGTTCTCCTCTCTCTCTCTCTCTCTCTCTCTCTCTCTCTCTCTCTCTCTCTCTCTCTCTCTCCACTTTGTTGTTTATTTCTGAGATTCTAATTTGATTACTACATTTTCCCTTCCCTTTCTCCCCTCCAAACCTTCCCACCTTCCCATATACCCCTTCCCACCCTCTTTCAAATTCATGACCCTCTTTTCACTAGTTGTTACTGGGTGTGTTACATGCATGTGTATATTCATATATAATCCTAAACATAACCCATTGAGTTCATGTAATGCTGCCTGTATGTAGGTTTTCAGTAAAACCGTCAGATGGTTGCTTTCAATGAGAACCCCTGCTTTTGCTCAATACCAGCCTTCCCCACCTTGCTCAGAGAAAACACTATGTTCCCACAGTGCCTTCTAGCCCTGTCCCTAGGCAGACAGCCACTGATCCGTCCTCTGTCTCTGTAATTTCATATGTCATTTGGTAGCATTACCAAAGACAACAACCTTCTAGGTTGGTTTTTTTTTTTTTTTTTTTTTTTTGGTTTTTCAAGACAGGGTTTCTCTGTATAGCCCTGGCTGTCCTGGAACTCGCTTTGTAGACCAGGCTGGCCTCAAACTCAGAAATCCACCTGCCTCTGCCTCCCGAGTGCTGGGATTAAAGGCGTGTGCCACCACACCCGGCTCCCACAATGCCTTTCAAAGGCTCTCCATGACCACCCTGTGGTACTGCCTACCATCTACTCCACCCTCAGGGTCCTACTGGTTGCTCTCGGAAGCTCACATACTTCTCGGTCGAGGAGAACTTTACCTCCAAAGCAGTAAGATGTTAAATCACATAACTAAGTCAGCCTTTCTGACTGGAAGCCCTAATCCTTATATAATGAGAAGGGTCACAGACCCTGCCTCACTCTCAGAGCAAAGGATTCTGCTTCACTCCAAGGGTTATCAGGGTCAGAGCTAATGGCTGGCTGGTCCTCTGGGCCTGAATTTTCAGGGAGTAGACTTGACTTGGTCAAGCAAACAAGATGATGCCATCTGAGAATTAAGCCAAAACCAGAAGCCACGGGACTAGCTTTTAACATTCTTGCAAGTTAGTCCTATTTTCTGCTAAAGCTCCTCCAATATCTGTTGACTGACTACCTCCACACTAGAATCAGTTTACTCTGGAAAATGACCAACCTGGGATAGGGATATAGCTATCTCAGTTGTAGAACATTCACCCATCTTGTGCAGAGCCATGAGTTCATGTCCTAACACACACACACACACACACACACACACACACACACACACACACACACACACACACACANAGCCATTGTATTTGGTGGGAAGTTGAAGACAGTCATACTTCTATTCTAAACAATAACAGTAACTTTAAAATAGCTGCAATGTCCCAACAGGATCTCAACAGCCCCTTTGTACCAGCACACTGCAAAACTGAGTGTCTTCCCTTGATGTGACAAACTTAATGACCTAGGGGACCTTAGGCTCGCAGGATTTTTCTGCTGGCGTGAGACAGTTCTTCAGACCCTCACACTTGAACCAGGGAATTCTCCCCTCATACCAGAACTGAAACTTCCAGGAAGGGTTTGCCTCAGGTTTTTTATGTTTCATTCTCTCCAAGTTGGGGCAAATCAGAGAATGTACACCAGATAGGTAAGGGGACAGTAAGGTTGCAGGTACTGACTTTGCTAACATTTGGTTGTGCTCACATGTGGACCAGCCAGGACTTCGATTTGGACATTCGGTCTGGAATGGCTGCTCTCGCCAACATGTGGCAATCACCTGCGGTGGTGGGATTTCTTTTCTTCTTAAAAGCAAAGAGTTCTGCTGTGGAACTGTATCTCCAGCTTGTTAAGTTTATACCAAGATTGTTTTTGGTTGGGAGTGATGTGCCAAGCTTTGGGGGGAAAGGAAGGCAGTAACAGAGATGTTTTGCAAGGCAGAAAACAGGAAATACCAATGAGGAGCCTGCCATGTTCAACTGGCTTTGAGACACGTCCGTTGCTTTTTAACAAACGCCCCTGTTAGAAGCGGAATATTGGCTAACATGGCACACACTGCTTTCAGGGAAGAATTGCCTGTGGTAATAAAGCCAGCTCATGAAGAATCTTGTAAACTTGCATTTGGAACAAACTTCAAAAACAGCTTCATCTAGATTATAAGCAAGAATCTGAAGTGGGCCCCGGAGAACCTTGTGCATATAACTACAGTATTTGTACTTTTGACACACCTAACCTGTAGTGACTCATTGCTTTAAGGCAACAGGTTAACCAGAGAAGCCTATACTCTTCATGGACACAACTACATGATTGTTCCATTGANTTTGGAACAAACTTCAAAAACAGCTTCATCTAGATTATAAGCAAGAATCTGAAGTGGGCCCCGGAGAACCTTGTGCATATAACTACAGTATTTGTACTTTTGACACACCTAACCTGTAGTGACTCATTGCTTTAAGGCAACAGGTTAACCAGAGAAGCCTATACTCTTCATGGACACAACTACATGATTGTTCCATTGATGCCTGAAAAGTAATTTTGTTAGCATCCAGACAGAACAAAGACAGTCCTGCTTCCCCCTTAATTGAGGAAGTTTCTTACTTGTCAATACTGCTCAAGCCTGGTCCTCTCTTGGCTGCTCTCAAACACGATACACCTCTTACCTTGCCTGTCGACATTTGTCTTATTCATTTCACACACGTGAGAGGATTCCTCACCCCCCCCCCATTCTGTTATTGTTGTCTTCTTTTTGAGACAGAGACCCACTATATAGCCTTGGTTGGACTTGCACTCCCTATGTAGACCAGACTAGCCTTGAACTCCCAGAGATCTGCCTGCTTCTGTTTCTCAACTGTTAGGACTAAAGGCCTGTGCTACCACACCTGAAACCTGAACACTTACTTTTCTTTTCTGTTATTGTAGAATTTCAGTTGCATGTTTAGACAAATTGGTGTCGGCCAGCCCTGAGGTGTGTGGAGATTGCCATATCACATATCACCCACTGCAAAGGTTCATATGTGAAGACAATTTTAGGGTTCTTTTAAAAAACATTTTCTCAACAGACACCAATTCATTCATTTTAGACAGTTCTTGTTCACTAAGCCAGCTTAGCCTGTGGAAAGCACGCTCCCCTTTTAAAATCACGTGGTTTTAGAGTGGAGGATTATGAAGCTACTGAGCTAATACTACTAGGCATATATGAGAAAGGGACAATGAACATTTTTGTCATGGAGTCGTGAGGGCTACGTTGTGCAATCCTTGCTAAGTCCCTAGAACAGTGCCTGGCAGTGGTTAGATAACATGAGCTATATCTCAATATCTGAGGGCAGCTGCTCAGAACGGCTTTGTTTTACCATTAGCCTAACCTCAGGAGACTCTTTCCTAAGCACAGTGGTAGCAGCTCTAGCACTTGGGGACAATGGGACAATAGTTTTACCTTTTGGCTCCTTTTTCAAACCTATTTGGGGGGCTTTGCCATTTTGTAAATTAATCTGATGAACCACCTGACTCATTACTTAAAACAAGAAAGCCCTGGGGGCTGGTGAGATGGCTCACCGACTGCTCTTCCAAAGGTCCTGAGTTCAAATCTCAGCAACCACATGGTGGCTCACAACCATCCATAACGAAATCTGATGCTCTCTTCTGGAGTGTCTGAAGACAGCTACAGTGTACTTGTATATAATAAATAAATGAATTTTTTTAAAAAGCCCTTTGTGGGCCAGAGCTATGGCTCAGTGGTAGAGCACTTGCCTAGCCTGTGCGAGCTCCTGAGTTCAAGCCCTGGTACCACCCACTCACCTAAACAAACCAATGGAAGGATCCCAACAAATTAGTGATGTTTCTAGAATCTACTGTTATCCTTTAAAGATTCAGATCTTTTAGAATCAGGATTAGATATCAGGGATTAGAGATGACTGGGCAATCAAATTAAATTGATATCAGAGTTTGTTATTCCTGGCCTGGTTTCTATAGGTATAACCCTAATGGGAGAGCAAAGAATCTGTTATTAAACAGAAGGGTGCTGGATGGGCAGAGTGACCCCTGAGCCCACATCACTATGGATCCGCTCTAGACTGTGTGATGTGCCCTGTTCCCAGTTAAGCAACCAACAGCTACTTATGCTTGTTAACTTTCCATCTGAGCGATAATTTAAAGTAAACAATGCAGGTACTTTATGAAAAACAACTGAATATTGACTTCTTGCCTGAGCCGTAAGAACCAATCATTACTTCTTAGTTTCACCAGGGAGTTGGGAGTCAACGTGTGGAATCACATAAGAACATCTTCCCATTTTAATGTATAAGGAGCTTGACAGCAAGATTAAGATAGTAAAACCCTACTATTCTTAAACCGTCGATGAGTCTCTACTCTCGTCAGCCACTTAGAAGGAAAATATGATTTTCTCTCCAACAGTTAAATACCTTTGCTTATAGTAAGCGCCTGTAATGAAGTCTCAACACGGGGTTCAGCATTTGCTGGATGAATGAAGTGCTGAACCAGTCAACTCATGGAAAAGCCATGTAAGTTAAGGTAAATGAACGCTGTTTTCTGAGGTCTGGGCTAACAGGTTGTGACCCCTGTGTGCACAGGGAGGAATCACAATCTTTTTCTGTTCTATGAAGTTTTTCAACAAGAATATATTTCATGGATATTTAATTAAAAAGTTACTAATGAACTAAGGTATATACATTATGCACAATTAACTTTAAAACTCTAACTACCTATACAATCATATTGTGAAATATAACTCTCCTGAAAAAAAAAAAGTTAATGCTTTTTAAAGATAAGGGCAAAACAAACTGAAGTCAGGAAAAAAAAAAAAAAGCTAATACAAATTTCCTGAGGATCTTACTTAGCTTTCCTTCAGGTAACTGAGATTTCCTTACAGAAGTGTGACAGCCTGTATCCTCACCCCTTTCCTCCCTACTCTAAGGCCTTTATAGGCGGCACCCTTTAGCTCAGTTAGGTAAATGAATGAGCATATGTTAGGATGGTAAGTCCTTTTTAAAAAGTGTTTATTTTTAAACACTTTTTAATTACTGTGAGTGCAGAAGCAGGTACCGTGGGGTATGTGTGGAGGTCAGAGGACAACTTCAGTCAGTTTTCTCCTTCCACCATATGGGTTCAGAAAGTGACCATACCCACTGTGCCTCGTGCTCTCCTGGGAAGCCCTATGGTGAAAAGAACCATTCTCTCTCTCTCTCTCTCTCTCTCTCTCTCTCTCTCTCTCTCTCTCTCCCTCTCTCTCTCTCTCTCTTTTCAGGGGGAGACATTTATTATAAAATATCATTTGATGTTGAGGTGAAGAATAGGAATGAGGAACCAGGGCCTTTTAAGCAGGATTTGGAAAACAAAGAGTGATATAAAGTAAACTGTAAGAGAGATCCATGAATGCTATTCCTTTGTTCCAGTAGGTCTGGTTTACCAGGACTTGTTTTTATGCGTTGATTCCCACCTGTTCTTTAAGCAAGGCACTCAGAGCCTGAATCCTGGCTTCCCAGGTCAGCTCTGCAGGAGGTGTCCTTGTGCAGACACCAGGGAGGACCTCGAGCTGTCTTCCTGGACTAAGGGCACTCCTTTTCTGGAGCCTGGCTTATCCCCGCTGAGAGGCTGAGCTCTTATCAGAGAACAGTGAAGACCTGATTCTGTTCTGACCACCCATCTTTTCATCTTAGAGAGCATTCTTCCTCACACCGTTACGGGGACTGTTATAGTTTCCACCAACCATTCACTGAGTCTGAAAGGATTATGTGCACACTTGAATCTTAGAAATCCCCAAAGCCTTTCAGTTGAGAGGTTACAAGAAGCCCCTGCTCTGCCTGTATATTGACTAGAAGCTTTGAGACCCTCATGACTGCTGTACTTGCTCTGGGTGCCAAGTCAACCTGCAGGAGCAGGCCTATCCATAGACCAGTAGCCCAGGCTGCCCTGGGAGAAGCTGGATCCACGATATGAAATTTGCAAGTGCCAAAATGCCTGGAAATTCAGAGTATCCAATTTTCCTTTTTTTTTTTTTTTAATTTTAAGCAGAAAATATTTTCTGAGCAAATTCTGTTGAAGATGCACGGGGGAAAAATCCATAGTAACAAAAGTGATAACAAGCTCAGTGGAGAATCTTAGAGGGGAGTTTTGGTCCAGCTCACTGCCACAGGCAGTGGGAGCAGGGGGACCAGCTGGCAAAGCCGTCAGAGCAGCAGAGAGCATTGTTCTGGAAGGTTCCCCAATGCCAGATCTCCAGGGAGGAGCTCCCATCAAACCCTGGTGTGTTGCCTGATGTGGAGGAAATGAGGCGAGTGGCTACGCTGATTTTTCTCACTGGGGGAAATAAAAATGAGAAGCATAGATAAAGATGAGCATCATCACATTCAGCCAAATAGTTCACCTTGGATACAGGAGCATTTGCTCCTGGATCTGTCACTTTCTCAAAGGTGAGCTGGGTCTATATCCTGCACGTTCTTCTTACCTTTCCTGGTAACACACACTGGCAAATGCCTCCCTCACGTACAGGAGGGAACTGTGAAACCTGAAGGCACTCCCACACATCAGAAAGGACATCTGACTGTCATGACAGAGAGGTGACAAAAACTGGGAGAAGAGTCCCGATGAGGCCAACATGAGCCAAGTTTACCTCTGTGCCTAGCCATTGTTACAGCCACACAGCGGTAAATGAGACTCTGTCTTACTCTGTTCTAAATGAAGCACTGGAGTGCTAAGGTATAGAAAAGAGGAGAAATTAAAAAGAGGAAAAAAATAGATGACTTAGAAGCTAACAGCACTTGCTATACTTGTAGAGGACCCAGCTCCATTCCCGGCTCCCATAGGGTGGGTGGCTCACAACCTGGAACTCCAGTTCCAGGGAATCCGACACCCTCTTCTGGCTTCTGCAGGCACTGCTTGCACATGGTGCACAGACAGGTATGCAGAAAAATACACATAAAATAAAATAGAGTTTTGAAAAGGAGAGAAAAGAGCTTTCTGGAGGACCAAAAATATCATATTAAGCTGAACCACATTATTCCTTTCTGAAATTAGCTCTCTCTCTCTCTCTCTCTCTCTCTCTCTCTCTCTCTCTGTGTGTGTGTGTGTGTGTGTGTGTGTGTTCAGGAAGACAATGAGCAAGCTCAAAAATGAGGCAGCCCTTCAAAGGCTGTGCTTAGCCACCAGATGACCAAGAAACCAAGAAATGTCACAGAATTAAGCACTCGTTGGGCTGTTAGTGAAAAATGGTGGTGGAGAGACACTCAGGCTACAAGGCTCTGCTGGGAGCTAGTAGACCAAAAGCCATATTCACCATCAAGGGTTCCCAATGCCCGGCCAGTTCCTAGACCTTGATCTAATTATTCTGGGCACTATCACTGAACTACCACGAGGCCAATGGAAGTTAAACTCTACGCCAAGTACTCCTTGAACGTCCCAAGCGTATACACGGTTCCTTTTCTTTTGACTAATCAATCTTGAGAGCGGAAACGGTGATCCCTGTTGATAACAGAAGTTACTCCTGGCCGTCTGAGGCAACCAACCCTTTGCTTGGCTACCTTCTCACATGTTTTCCTGTCTGGCTGAGTCTCCTCCCTATTTCTTTGGCACTAATTCTGCCACACTTAGCGGGGAGTGAAGGAGCGTCCAGGGCTTCCCTGTGTGAGGAAGATGTCATTGCCCAAACTGAATTTGCCAGTGGGCCCGCACTCGTGATGATTCACACATCCATCCCTTGCCCAGAACCGACGACAGCGCAATCACTGGAGGCCTAACACCTTAGCTTCAGCCTCAGACCAAAAAACTTTATTTCTGCTTTCATTTTTTTTTTCTTAAGCTAAAATGTTATTGAAACCAACATTTTTGTTTCTCGACTAGCTGCTTCAGAACAATATATATTGTATTATGAAGCTCCGTACACTTTAAATGTGTGTGAAATCCGGACAGGACAAAGCAAGTCCTCCACGTTCATCCTTTGCGTTTGCGTCTGAAACCATTTTCTTCCTTTTCCAGCTTCAGTTCCAGGCTGTGGGGTGGGAGGAGCCACATCGGGGTGGGAGGAGCCACATCAAAGTGCATCAGGAGTGAAACTGCAGAACTGGGCTGTCTCTGAGGCTGCAGGCGGTGGTGCCGCTTCAGCCAGGTTCTTGCTTGGGCCTCAAGCCTTCCTTGCTGAGGTAACCAACATCGGGCGAGCCAGGCCTCCACAGGAGGGAGGCCATAGAACGGGTCCCCATTGAAACATGCTATTAGAAAAAAAGGTGCGACGAGAACCAAATCCCTGTGCGTTCTTACAACTGTGGGCAGAGGAATCTCCCTTTGGTATTAAATAACAGTTTAAAAAAAGCTTTTTTAGAAATAAAGCAAACACATGGTTGGGACTGGAAACACGAGCTATCCCAGGTGCGCTGTCCACGGAAATCCGTCTCATCCCTAGTCATAAATAAATAATCTCTTGCCTGGTTTGACTTCCACGCCAGGATCAATATCTCTTAACATCTTACTTATTTTATTACTGCTTTTGGTTTTCTGGGACTGATTGAAAGTTGTTCAGAGGAAATCTTTGGTTTTGCTTAAGTGTCCGTGACATTTAATCATGACTTTCCTTGCTGTTTAATTCCGGCCAGTCAATCAGTTAATCCACTTCGATTGATTCCGGGCTCTCGGTTATCGGCTTGCACTCATTGGGCATGCGCTGGTGTCGACTCAGCTGCGTGGCCTGGGTGAAGCTCCTCTCGCACCTCTCGCACCTGGTGGAGGCAAGAGAGAAAATTGAGACCAGGGTGCGGGGCCTTCGGGGTGATGGGCTTCCTCTCATCGCGACTAATCAGAACAGACACTCCAAAGCAGCTTCAGACTTTACTGGCTCAAGAGGTTTAATTGGTGGCTCCTTCCAAGGCCTGGATGCCTGGGATGGGACAAAGCCCGTCTGATGTGGAACAGAGGGACCTGTCAATAGGCCGGGGGGAAGGTGATTTCTCCAGAGAGCCCTGTCCTGCTGCCGCTCTGATCACTGTCAGTTCAAATAGATAAAGAACAAAAAGAGATTTTTAGGAGTGAGCCATCAAAGCTGCAGCTTGTCTGCAGTTTTCTGCTCCGTAACCCCACGGAGAAATTGATGACAAATAGAATTTCACCTGCTGCTAATTTAAAACCCAGAATTCTAACCGCCCCCCCCCCCAACATCAACGGCCAGAAAGCGAATCATAGCAAAATTTGGAAACTCGTGAAAGCAATGCCTTCGTTTTCAGGGATGTGGTAGGAGAAGAAGGTGTAGTTGGGAGTAGGGGAAGAGCTGGGGTGGGAGAATTATGTATAGGTGGCTGATTTTTTTTTTTTTTTTTTTTTTTGCTAATGCTAATTACCATGTCACAGCCCAAGCAACTTTAGGGTTAAAATACTTTCTAAGACTAGAGTTTGCTTAGGTGAAAATGGGATGACTGGGAAAAACTGGGACTCAGGATGCTGGGGTGGTTGCAAGGGCTCAACCCGCTAGAGAGTGCAGTATATCACAGGGAGTTCAGTATATAATATACACATGGGCCCAGGTATCCAAGAGGAGAAAGCAGGCATTGTGCTTCAAGTGTCTATGCTAAAAAGACTGTAATCCAGAGAACCTGGGCCAATTCCTGTCTTCCACAAAACCCACACTCTCACATCCTAGTTACTTAATCTACTGAAAATATAACAGGCACGCACAATCTTGTTTCTGTGTTTCTGTGGTTGCCATACTTTGTATACACACACACACACACACACACATACACAATGGCAGTAACCTGGATTATACAGTGACTCCCCCATCACCACCTTACTTGTCTGGGCTACCTCAAGCAAGATCAGACTGGACAGCCACACTGGTAATCCTTTTTCTATTACTTCCTCAACCCTTTGAAGGAAAGAGCACCCAAGAGGAGCTACAATGACCTTCTTCTAAAACCCACTGGCTCTCAGCAGCCTACACTGTTGGAGCATGGGCAGGAGCGAGAGCCAACTGTGCTGCCACAGAAGAGGAAGCCACACATCCCATTATCTAGGGAGCATTTCAGTTTCCTCGGTAGTAAATCGTGTACAGAATAAGCTAGAGAAATAGAGCACACCCATTCAGCTTAGAGATTCTCAAATGCCTGGGACTGCCGGGAGGCTGCAGTTTGGGTACATGACTTAAAGTAGTGGTTCTCAACTTTCCTAATGCTATGACCCTTTAATACAGTTCCTCAGGCTGTAGTGACCTCCAACCCTAAAATTATCTTCATTGCTACTATATAATATAGTATAATTCTATACTCATATCTGTAATTCTGCTACTGTTAAGAATCGTGATGTAAATGGTTTTTGGAGATAGAGGTTTGCCAAAGGGTCACACCCCGCAGGTTGAGAACCTCCACTTTAAAGTTTCCAGGTTCCTGTGCCAGCTGAGTGTGTCAGGATGAAGAAGTTGTGTTTCTTTGATTGTCTTTCAGGGAATATTTTTAGCAGCCTGTTCCACTGTTAAAAAACTGCACGGTGATCTTGACAAATGTATAATGTCAGCTTTAATGTATCAGACCTATCAGCTCAATGAAAATAACTCAGAAGTATTGATCACCTAATGATTTTTGGTGTATTCATTAACGTCCACCGGCAGCTCATCCCCTCTCCAGAGCTCCAGGAGTGCTGATGACACGCCAGCGAACTGCTGATTGTTTATTAGAAAACTGATTAGTTACTGGATTAGTGTGTTAAAATATACTACCTTTCACTGCTTGACAAACTTTCGAATTATTATATTTCTTTTTTTTTTAATTTTGAAGCTGTGGGATCAATTTCAAGGAGAGCAAAAATGGTTTGAACAATTGCAAGGAATGACAATTTGCTTGGCTGTGCCTTCGCTCTGCTCATCCTGTATATTAAAATGTGAAGAATTCATGCACAAGAAGCCCAGTGCTTTACATAAGGCTGAAGTCTATATCTCTATGTGCTACTCCAATGTCCATGCAGGATGAGGACAGCAAGAGGAGAGTCACATTCTTCTCCAGGATTTGGTTAAATGGCTCAGTGAGATTTCTGGGCATAGAGCAATCTGTTATAAGCATCAAAAAATTTTTTTCCCAATCTACAGGGTTTAAAAGAAGACCACTCCTTTGCAGGCAAAGATCATATCTAGTCATCAAACAGAAGAAAATAACATGCAGATGTGGAGAAATTATTTAAATTTAGATCCTACCCTGGGGAATTCCCTCTCCTTGGGAAATACGGATTATTAGACATAATATCTATGTGGTTTGAGAATAAGGATTTATATATTTGGGAAATTACAGACTTATAACTATAAGAATTATCTCTTTTAAAAATAAGACTGTGGTTTCAGTTTTATATCCATTGTCCTAAACTCTAGATGAGAAATCTCTATAAGTTATTTCCACAGCTTCATGGAACTCATTAGAAAGACCTACTCCATCAAGTACCTTGGTTCTGGGAGGTCAGAGGATGGCTTCAGCTGAGCTGCCATTTAACCCTGAATTGCAATCTTGTGCCTTCCCTTGGCATGGGCACTGATGTCACAGCCTTGAAGGGAACATCACGGACACATACGTGTGGAAAGTCTTCCAAACGCTTCAGCAAACAGAAAGTCCCCAACTTCCTATGGGTACGAGAGTCCGAATTAGCCTTGATTTCCCTTTCCCGTCTGACACCCTTCTTTTGTAACTGTGGTGGTTGATCGGACCATCTGAATCGAAACATCACAAGATGATGTAAAGTTCTAGTACACAGAAAACCTGCAAGAATCTTTCTGCGCATCTGCTGTGTACCATTAAAATACTTGAACTGGACTGAACTTCCCAGGACTTTGTACATGGCAAATGCTTAACATGTATGTTCAGAGTTGCTTTGATTTTTGTCTATGTCTTGCTTAAATAGTAGATGTACTTTAGAATTTTCTTTTGTTTCTTTTTTTCTGAGAAAAACTCCCTTTACTGAAGGCAAAAACATCATGGTAAGTATTTTTCCCTTGCTTCTAAAAACAGTAGAGTCTCCTAGGGCAAGTCCTGGCCTGACTGTGTAGCTTCCCAGGTCAAATGCATCCTCTACCCCAAACCTTGGGAGAGATCATTTAGCAAAGAGGGGGAGCAATGAGCCCTCACTGAGAGCCCTCCACCATCACCAACTAGCCTTCCTGCAGTACCGTGCCCAACCATTGCTGTAATGTCAAATGATCTCGCCCTCCTGTGTCCCAAGACTTCCATCTCACATAGCAAACTAAAAGCTGAAGCCTTTGAACCAGTCTTTTGTTTGTTTGTTTTCTTATAGGAAGGCTTTAACTTGGAAATTCCAAGTCTTCAGCCTAAGTTAGCTCTTGACAGGTTTAGGGTCTAGCTAGAATTTAGAACATAGGTTCTTCCTGGGAGATTCCAGGTAATCAGATGTGAGGCGAAGCCTACAGGAATCCTAGCCCTATGCTACAACTTGCCTGGCCCCCTTGGGAGGCTAGCAGTTTCCATGCCTCTCCAGCTAAGTTCTGAGTAGCAGAGCTAGATCCAAAGAAATTACTTTCTTGATCAGAAGACCCGGTTTCTGCTCAGCCTGGAGATGCTGAGAAGACCTCTTGGATCAAGGGGACAAGTTGGGGATGAAGCCACTGGGTCATCTATGTGGAAGTTGTCTTGGGCTTACAGTTTAGGTTTGTGCGTCTTTACAAGATTCTTTTCAGCCTCTGCAACATTGTTTAAGCCAATGCCCATTAGTTGAAGTAGTAAAATTAACTATGGTGGTGAAACCATTTTTATTGACTAATCTGCAACAGAAAGGTTTTTTTTTAATGTTTGTTTTATAAGCTTGTAAAAGGATATCTTCATAATATTTACAAATGTCCATGGGTTGGATATCCATGGGCTGGGTTAGAAGATTCTCAAACTCCTTTGCAATAGAACAACCCTGATAGATCTTGTATACACTAAAGGATTTAGCTTTCCGTTGCCTAGAAGATGTTTAAATCTTGCACTTTCAAAGTAAAGAAAGCACTCAGCTCTCCTCTGGGCCTATATATAATATGATCATTTTAAATGCCCCCAAATACGATAACATATGGCTATTTTGCCAAAAGCAAGAAGAAACCAGACTAAAACAGCCAGATAGAATGTTATTCAACAACCTGGCTGCTTCGTGATCTTTTGTTCAGTTGTTATTCCCAGAATTGAAAGCAGGCATGAACAAAAGAGCAATACTGACAGAAAGGAGGCAAAAGACAATTACTAAAGCACTTTGAATATTACTCTGATGAATTAAAATTAAGTTAAGATGGCAACTCTATTGGAAACATGACAAAAACAGGATGTTAAAGAAAAATATTGAGTGGAGTCAACAAGGTTATACATAAGTAACACCTTAACATTAATAGAAATCTATTTCCCATCTTGACCCTCAAACCGCTTCAATTAATTACTAAAATCTATTTACACTGCAACAGATAAAAATCAATCTGATGCCTGGCACCGGATCCATTCGGCTACCCTCTCTAATATACGGGACTGATGGGGTCGGTCCTCAGTCCTCCCAAACTCTCTCCAAGTGGCACAGTTACCTCCTACCTCCAGAACAGCTGCAAAGCCAGAGTCTGTGAGCCCTTGAGAATTGGGCCTGATGACAGCATCCATCAAGCAGCCCACAAACACCCAAGGCAGGGAATGTTTAAGCTAACTGGCCCCTCTCTGGATTAGAGAAATGAGGCCTCTTTGGACTACTGCATCCTCCAGGGACAGAGCTTGGTTGGTATGTTTGGTTTTTGTTTTGTTTTGTTTTGTTTTTTAGGCACCATCCTGTACCACTTAGCCAGAAGACTTTATGTAGTAAGTAAGCACACAGACAGAAACCATCACTGTCTTTTACTATTAATATAACAAATTAAACCATTAAAGGAACACAGGTGACAATGGTAGAGTGAGTGACTGGAAAGATGGCTCTGCAGGTAAAGGTGCTTGTCACCAAGCCTGACAGCTGGAGTTTGATCCTCAGGACCCAAATGGCGGAAGGAGTGAACCAGCTCCTACAAGTTGTCTTCTGATCTCTACACATACACCACAACACATATATGCCCACATATATGCAGACGCACACAAAAAGAATTAATCAATTAATAGTTTTATAAAGGATGATAGATAGAGGTTAAAGCTTTTATGAGCCCCTCCTTTGGTGGACAGACCAGTGAGGCAGGCGGGTCCCTGTGACAGTACCAACAGTATACTGTTACCATGAGCCGTACCTGGCCTCAGGATGAGCACAGAACGAGAAAGTTCTTGGCTGAGACCAAGCAAGTTTAGTCTCCTACTGCGAGAATCACTTCCTGTTCTGCTTGACCTTGACCTACAGAAGGTAAATATGGCTGGCCATCTGCTTTTTAAAATTTAAAAAGTAGAGAGAGCGAGTACAGGAAACAAGCAGAAATGTAACAACATTAAGAGAAAAGAGCTCACTGGTCCAACTATTCTGAGACCACCAGACTAATGTATTGTTTGAACTCCAGGAAATAGCCTCTTCTCCCTTGTGTGTCTGACGAACTCCTGATGATCCTTTAGTATACATGCTAAACATATCTGATGATTCCATTTCTCTGATACTCCTTAACACCGTCTATACACAGCTTGTTATACTTTTCATCCCATGTTATACTGACTGACGGATGGATGGATGGATGGATGGATGGATGGATGGATGGATGGATGGATTGGGCTTCCTCTTAGAGTGTTAGGTCTTCAAAGTAAAGATGGAAAGGGGTAGAGTCTCATTCACCTTTGTATCTCTTGTGCCTAGCAGGATGACCAATGGAAAAGTAGGTAATTGTATTGTATGAACACATGGATGGATGAATGGATGGACAGATGGATGGGTAGGCCATTTTGCATAGTTCAAATGTCTGCTGCCTTGATTAATGAATTATATGTTGAAACACACTCTTGTTCAAATGCTCTTACCCACATTTCTCTGAATACCAAAAACTTCAATATACCCTTCGCTTTTGTTGTGATTTTCATCTGCCTAATGCTTTTAAGCTCCAAAGTTTATGCTAAAGAGCCACAAGTTGTCTGCCATAATAGGTTCACACTCTGATAAGTGACAAGAAACCGTCATTAGAGTCACAAAGGAGTCACATTCTCCAAGAGGATTATTCAAGCATCCTAAACTATGACCATTCTCTTCATGGTTATGGGAGCCTGCTGATGGCCAGAAATTGCAAGCCTTGAGCCAGGACTAGTGTAGCTTTCCTTACTTCATTTCCAAATGTCAGCTGAGAAACCCAGAAGAACCTCTTCTAGCACAGATACTGACATGACAAGCAGCCTTCTCTACCAGCTAGGCTGAGCGGGGCAAGTGTCTGGCAGCTTCCAAGAATGATAAGAAGAAGAAAAAAAGGTGGACAACTGGCCAGTACTTACTTAAAGGGCTTTTCTCCAGTGTGGGTCCGGATGTGGTTGTTGAGGGTGGTGGCTCCAGCAAAGGCACGGCCACAGTAGCCGCACTTGAAAGGCCGATCACTGGAGTGAGTGACTACGTGGTTCCTCAGTTCTGACGGCTGGGAAAAGGATTGCGAGCAGTGGCCACACTGGTAGGGTCTGAAACAAACAGAGAGTGACTGGTCATGGCTTCCTGAGTCAGGTAGCACTGGGAGGAAAGAGGCCATGACTCTGGTGACATTCAATCCTCTTTAAAGACAGGCTCAGAGCACTGGCAGCTAAGCTCTGATACTTGTCACAGGAACAAAATTCACAGAACTGCTGAGACACAGCGACTCACAGGTAAGCATTCCCTTCCTATATTAATGATACTGTTTCAAGAGCAGCTATTTGATGGTCTTGATCTCCCCATTGGCAAATACTGGCATATTTCTGTAAGCTTTACAGACGTTAGCACGCGATTAATTAAGTCAAACAGTACAAAAGAAAATACATAATTGTCTTTTATGGCTCCCTAGTATCCTTTACTTTTCAAAGTGCTTTAAAATCAATTATCTCCTTTAATCTTTACAGTAATCCTCTGAGTGGGACAGGGGAAGCAATTGCTATTATCATGGTTTTGGCACAGACAACAGAGAACAAAATTCCTCAAAGGATATAAGCCATTGATGCCAAGGTCATCTTCGGGTGTTTGAACCTTATTCCAAGTGCCAGGGAAATAAGTGGGCAAGCGGTTAAGTTGCATGCACACTTTAATAAATATTAAACTGCCTTAGGGTCTACCCAAGATGATCCCAGACCTGTACCATGTGTGTCTCTTTAAAAATGAAATCCTGAATTCTCACCCACCCTAAATATTTATCTACTAAATAGTCTTCTTCCTCTTCTTCTTCTTCTTCTTCTTCTTCTTCTTCTTCTTCTTCTTCTTCTTCTTCTTCTTCTTCTTCTTCTTCTTCTTCTTCTTCTCCTTCCTCCTCCTCTCAAAGTGTATGTTGAATGTCTGTATATATGTGTACATGTGTATCTGCTGCCAGAGAGGGTGTTAAATCTCCTGGCACTGGAATTACAGATGGTTATAAGCTGACATGTGGGTTCTGGAAGCCAAACCCAGGTCTTCTGCAAAAGCAGCTCTTAACCACTGAGTCACCCCTCCATCTCTCCGAGTCTTCTTGAATCTCACCTCCCCACTGAATCCATTTGCACGGAAGAATGATTTATGACAGTAGGAAATGACAGATGTCACTGTACTTGCAGGGAGGTGACCGTGATGCAAATGCCAGTGGGAGGAAGTTGTGACAAATACCTGATAATTAGCAAGATTATCAGAGCACACTCTTCCCAGCTCACGGAGAAGTAAATCAATTTCGAGTTTTCATAAAATAGATTAAAATTCTGTCTTCTCTCCAGAAGTTATTCTGCTTACTCAAGCAGAATCCAGTGAGTGTGAGGAAACCTGAGGACATATCCTATTCAGTGCTATTTCAAATCATTCCTTGATAGGCCTCTAATTTGTTTATCAAAATTTTTTTTGTTTAGGAAATTAATAATGTGCCTTGAAGGATCTTCGCCGCACTCACTGAGGCCTGGTTTGTAGCCTAGTCATTGGCTGCATTTAGAAAGCCAATGGTGAAGTAGAGTTAATTGCTCTGCCTTTAACAAATACGGAAGCGCCAATGACTAGACACCAAACTGAAGGGCTAAGAGACAATGGTGACCACGCATGTACAACAGTTCAATTAAGTGCAAAATAAAGTGTACCCTCTCATTTGTCAACTGAAGTGCTTAATTGTGGCTACTTGCCTCACTGAACACAAATACTATTATTTTACTAGGCTTCAGCACACTGAGCACTGATTGTAGAATTTTTTAGCTTGATTAATAGTCCAGCATTGGTCAATAACTCAATACTATACAATTTTAATTACTTACATTTAGAAATCTATCTAACTGCTCTCAAACAGGTTTCAAAGAAATACATAAGAGTCCTTGGAAAGGAGTTTATCAATCTTGACAAATTACACATGCATTTTATTATAATTATAAAATAACGCTTTGAGTGCCATTAAAATTGCCTACCGAGGAAAATATCCTCCTAGCAAATCTATTCTTGGCAGTAAATGTTGACCTTAAAAAGAATTCTCAGAAAATAGTTCTCTGGGGATGAAATTTTTTACATGCTATTGAGGATCATAAACAAAATAATGTATTAATATATGCTATATTCACTGACAATTGATTTTTCTAATAGTGAAGGGACCATTAACATTTATTAGCCTCTGGTTATCTATTTTTAATAGCTATCACTATAAACAATAAGCCACTAAATAAAACCAATTAATCTTTTTCTTTTTTTTTCTAATTCCTCTGTCAAAAGTTGGGGTGATTTATTTCCTGCAGTCAGAAGTCAATCCATCCTTTTTATGCTGATAGTGACAGTGGCAAAGATTCACAGAGAGGATGTGAAAGGCTGATATAGAATTCTGTCATCAAGGGAGAAGGGGCAAAACCCTAGAGCATCATTTCTGCCTGGGACCAGCCAGAGAACACTTGCTAGGGATTCTGTGGAACAGGCTTTCAAAGTTATTACTTAAGGTGTGCATGTGCGTGCCTGTGTTGGTGCACGCATTTGCGCATGTGTGCATGTGTACCTGAGTACCCATGCCAGCCAGCAAATACCCTGGGGCTGGAGTTACAGCTAATTTTGAACTATCCAATATGGGTGCTGGGAACCAAACTTGGGGACCTGCCAAAGAACAAGGCCTCTTAACCGCTGAGTCGTCTCACCAGCTACTATGGGACAGTTTTTAAAACTATGTGGAACCCAGCTTGGCAAGACAAAAGTGCCCGGAATCGGAGAGGTACGTCCACCTCAGCCTCTGGATCTAGTCAGCTATGGGATGGGGGTAAGTCATTCAGCTTCCCTGAACTCTGTTTTTGCATATCATATCTTTCTCCTGCTTTGGGTGGAAATAGCTGATGTTGCCCAAAGAGGCTTGTCAATCTTAGCATTTCCAGTCTAACAGCACCTTGCATGATGGTCGCAACTAGCTCCCTGCCCAAGAAGCACTTTCGCTCTCTCTCCCTGTCCCTGTTCCCTAACCCCATATACTCTAAAATACAGACAATCTTTGTGCTTTGGTAAAACCTTGAGAATGCTGAATAACAAGAAAATCCTGTAACAGAATATAGGTACAAACCTTGCTTTAAGGAATTTCACAAAGCCAAGTGACAGCCTCTCATTTTTAGGTACCGTACAGTGATTTCAGAGCATCTGCTGACATTCATCTTGGCAGAGCTTGATTCTTTTCATATGAGGATCTGGAGCTTAAGTGAGTTCTTGTTACTGTAACAGTCTCTCTCAGTGCAGAAATGTATGGAAAAGGTAGGAGTCGTACGTGTAAATGTGCTTAGGCTACACAGCAAGATCTTGTCTCAAATAAAAACAAACAATACCAAAGACATGGGAGTGGAGGCCTGCAGCTTCCCTTGAGAGACAGAAGCAGGCACACCTCTGTGAATTCTGTGCTCATCTGACCTACATGGTGAGTTCTAGGATATCCAAAGGGGGCCCGGAAGAGATCCACAAAGGTGCAGAGTTAGTAGATGGTGTTCTTTTAAGTTTTATTTTCTTCTATTTTCAGAGTTTCCTTTTTTTTTTTTACATGAGTAAAAGAAGCCACATCTGGCATTACAGGCCCACAACTTTTAGGGGACTGATATAGATTTTAAATTCAAGATCTGCCAGGGCTACAGAGCAAGATGACCAGCCTGGTTAGCTTAGTGAGAGACACTGTCTTTAAAAAACAAACAAACAAAAAACTAAAAGCAGCTACAAGTTTATTTGTTTTTTAACTGTAACTGGAGTTACAGTCAGTCCTGAACTGTCAGCATGGGTATGGGTGCTGGGAACCAAATTTGGAGTCCTCTCAATGACCAAGTGCTCCCAACCAGTGAGCCATTTCCCTGACCACTATGGCTGAGGATATCCATCAGTGTACCTTTAGCATGAGCGAGGTCTTGTCATTCCCCAGTCCTTACTGGAAGAGGGAGAGCAAACGATCTGATTGTAGTTAAAGCTTTGAATACAGGTTTAGGAATACATTAAGAACAGAAATGAGTAGGAAGGAGGATGTGTAGAATGTATCTTGGGAAGTTACAATTTCTTTGGGGACAGCCAGCCACAGGAGTTTAGAGTGTAGGTGCTTGTTTCTAGAGCACATCCTATCTCTCAAATAACAACAGGAATTACATAACACAGAGGGAGCTGCCATTACCAACATCTTGCTTACATTTTTGGAGGGGGGTGCTATGTATATGTGTATACATGTGGTGTCGTTCCTCAGGAGCCATCCGTCTTCTTTGAGACAGACTGTCACTCTACCCAAGACTCACTGACTACACGAGGCTGGTTGGTCCATGGGCTCCAAGGATCCTTTGGTCTTTGCCTCTGCACCACTAAGATATTAGTGTGTGCCACCATGCCCAGCTTTTCACATGGGTACTGATGACGGAACTCAGGTCCTTATATTTGCATGTCAAGCATTTTATAACCTAAACCCCAGCACCCCCATTGATTTTCCAAAGTCTGGCAAAAAGATAAGGTTAAAGTGATCAAACTTTTGAATAGGATCTATTTTAATTCTAAAATTGCATCCTTGTTTGATATGTCACACCAGGAAAGCACATACAGACATCTGTGGGTGTCGCGCTCCCCTGGGGCTGGGATCTTACATCTTTGCAATTGGGAAGCATCCTTCAGGAGCACTTGGTTCCCGTAACACATCATGTGTGTATAGCCTCCCATCATTTTCAAAGCAAACCCAAAGGAATAGCATCTCATAGTGCACAGCTCTGTGGGGCTGGGTGGCTGCTTGGGATCTAAAGCAGGAAAGTCAACAGTGGAGACTGTCTAAAGCTGCAGGGCCTGATACGGGGCCACTAGCTACAAAGAGCAGCCGAGCATTTGAAAATCGACTAGTGTAACTGGGAAACTGAAGCGTTCCTTTGCTTGACTTATAGTCACCTAGACTGAAATAGCTTCGCGTGGCTAGGTCCAATGTAGGAAAGCCCAAGCTTTGTGAAAAACTATAAAACGCTTCGTACACATTTACAAAATTTAACCACAAAGCAGACAAGAGTGTGGGCAGATTTACTCAGCGCAAATCATCACTGGTCGATTGTTTTTAGGTACAAAGAAAGCAGTGAGACCATTCCGTTCATGTCCTGACATTCTCTGTCACTGGTGTTTCCTCTGCCAAAGATGACGCCGTGCAATGTGCAAGTCATTTGTTTTGAGTCTGTAATTGGTTTGGTGTATATAGGAAAAGGCTGAAATGTTTAATAAAATTAAGTGTGGCTTGATTCGAAATTATTAATCGTCCTTTGATTTTCCTTTTATATCATGAAAATCTCCAGGATAAAAGTTGTTCACTTGGGGCTACACCCTCTCCTTGCTCCATGACAGGCAGCCCAAGGGCAAATCTTGCAAGACTTCAGAGGGGCCTACTTAAGTCACTGCTGGCTGTGTGGACGAAGTGGTTACCTCAGTGTAAGAAGAATCTCGAAAGTGTTAGATGTGTTCAACCCAAGAGTCCACAGAACACTGTAAGGGAGAAAGAAGAGAAACTTGGCACTTTCATGGCAAGGGGCAGAGCATGCAAGAACAAGACACCTTTTGGCTCCTCCCACCAGAATCACCACGGGGTTGCTGGGAACTGAACTTCCGGATCTCTGGAAGAGCAGGCGGAGCCCTTCTACGAGCCATCTCTCCAGCCTCAGACAGAGCCTTTGAAACTCATTTTCCCATTAGCACTGTTCTTTCAATTATAATCAATGACACTTCAACACAATTGTGAACAGCTGATGGTGTGCTTGGGAGCTAAAGGTGGACTTTCTCCCATGTGGCACAAACAAGGGGGGTGGTGTTGTGGAGAGAAAGAAAAGTGGTATAAAACAAAGATAAATATTATGAATGCATTTCCTGTGAAAACGAGAACATTCAGAAAACAATCAACTGCGATCAAAAGCTTTCCTCACAGTTCCTGGAGTACCCTCCCTCTGGACCCTGCTGAATGTTTCTGTAGCAAAAATCCAGAAGAGAAAGGAGCTATCTACCTCCTGGTTCCAGCAAAAGTAATCCAAGGTGTCCTGGCTCAGGCATTAAGTTTATATAGAAACTCAAATGCTTACAAACTCTGCAAACAGAATCTCGACTGGTCTACATTTCAACAACTTCTGTTTGGATCACCCAGAGAAGAGTTGGGAGGCTGAGAAAAGGAAGACGATCTGAGGATCTGTCAGCTTATTATCAGCAGAATGAAATTGGGGAGAGGGCGGGGGAGGGAGAGAGAGAGGGAAGGAGGGTGGGGGAGAGGAAGAGAGAGAGGGAGAGACAGAGACAACAGAGAGAGGAATCCACAGCTCTTGGACCTTCATGGATCTGTTTATCTCTTGTTCTGACTCTTATTTTGCCAGATCAAACTCATTTTTCCCCTGTATTCATTGTGTGTAAGTCAGAGATGAAAAATAATGTCACATCACTGGGTATCCATGGATCTCTCCTTTATACTTTTGAATGTGACCTCCCACGAAAAGGATCACAGATATCTAACATAAATTCTCCTTGCTGAAAATTCAAATGTCTGACGTTTTACAGCCAAAATCTCTGTAGACTGAAAAATCTTTTGGACTTTCGATTCAGGGATCTGTTCCAAATTTGGACTCATTTACCTTCTGACTTTGTCCTCGGGTCTCTCTCTCTCTAGTGAGATTTTCCCATGAGTTTTCCATGAAAGGAGAAACTGTTTCTGTTAAACTAGTTTACTGTTCAGTTGTCCCTCCCCTTGCACGTAGGTCTCTAATCAACAGATTTAACCTGTTAGCAATAGAAAACTACTTTAAAAAAAAGTAATGCATCCATACAGAATATGTGTAGACCTTTCTTGTCAGTGGTTCTAAACAATACAGAATAAAAATTATTCACATAGTATTCATAACTCTTTGAGGTATTTTATGTGGTTGAAAGATAACTGAAAGCATACAGGAGAATTTGCATAGGTTATCTGCAAATTCCACACCATTTTATGTAAGGAATTTGAGCGTGGATTTTTATATTTGTAGGGGTACTACACAGGTATCAGGGATATCTGGCTATGGATGAATGGCCACCAACTGTGGGACACAAATATCCAACTAACTATGAAGCTAGTCACCAACGAATACATCATATTTAGCAGAGGTGTGCTTCCACAAATAGAACAGGCAAGTTTCCAAATTTGCAAACCATCACGAATAACTGTCACGACCGGGTCACATTTGTGGAGTTCTCCTACTTAGCCTTTCCTTGTGTGGTTAGGAATATCGGAGCATATCTCCCTATCTCTAAACTCTCTGTTACAAAGAGCCCATCTCATGTTCTCAAACAGAAAAGTGCTGTTCAAGTCATATACGGTAAAAATAAATTATTCATCTAGAATAAAATTAATAGATCAAAGTGACTAGGCATCTCCCTCTATTTCCCTCCAAAGATCTGAGATTGATGATGTTATTCAACTGTCTTGCCATTGTTACTAAGAAACACTGTATTGTATTATGTGCCTTTAGGGAGTCTGGTTTTCCTCAAGTCCTGATTCCTTAATTTATTAATGAGTGATGTCAACTACCTCTCATATCTTCACCAACAAAGCTTAGAGAAGAATTAGGGACCCACTCCCTAAATCATACAATCACCCTGATCATTATTCTTGATCATAAACACCTATTACTTCACCTCATCAGAGAGGACTTATCCCAACACACCTGGGTGCTGAGTATCATGAACCTAGCAGAATCTAGCACAGAACAGGGCTCATACCACTGAGAGATTTGCCAATCACACTAAATCTGCCTACAGTTATCATTAACCTTATGATATTTTTCTCCCTTGGAGGTATTTTGTTTATATAAACTAATTGTTTAGATTAGATGCATTAAATTGTGGTGCTGTATGAAAGAGACTTAAACCATGACATGCAATTTTCTGGGTATAACTTGGGTCAGACAAAACAGGCTGTTCACTTACCTTAGAATACCTTCATTGCCTTGGTGATATTGAACATGAAATCAGATGACACTCAAAGACCCAGAAACTGTGACCTATTTTTAATTTTACTGTGTATGACTAGTTACTATGACTCCAATTTGCAAATAACACACCCATACATCTGAAGTCAGTTTTTGTAAGAAGATGTTAAAGGTGTCTTAGAGTGATGTGTAAGCTAAGAAAGTCGCATTGTGGGCTACATATACATGACTGCAAACTTTTAAGAAAAGCCTTTGGCAGAGAAAAAAAATCATGTTCCAAGTTTTATATTTCAACTCCATAACAAAAGTCTGTGGTTACACATCTAGACACAGCTAGCTGCCTTACCCCTAAATGAAATGTTTCCATATTGATTAGTTACAGTAATGCCTGAGGCTAAGCAAGCAGTTTTGAGATTGACGTAAATAAAATGTGTGCAGATATGTATAAATATCCTGAAACTGAGATTAGAATGTCCCCACCCCTCCTACCACACCTCTTTCCCTTACCCTTCCTGTGGATTTCCTAAGCATGCTGCTGTATGCTGCAGAGCTGAGAGGAGAGAGGTCAGTGTCTGTAGGGTGAGACAAGTCTTATGTTTTACTTCATTAAGGTTAATCAGCCAGCGGCAAAATTAAGAAAACAATTCAGGAATCTTGCTTCCAATTGTCTAACCCCAATTCCAAAAGAATTTTATATTCAAAGTGAATTTTTTTTCTAGGCTTTTCTTGGATATTTTGGTTTTAATCAAGTTCTCATAGGACAGAAAGGAGAGATAAAACACAAGCAGCCTTCTTATTGAATTAATTTGATCTTTGTCTTTTGCGCTCCCAGCTCTCAAGACTGTCAAATAAACCAGTTTTGATTCATAAATAATAGTTCCATTATATCTGCTGGGCCACTCGTCAGAGTACCTGAAATTTTAATTCACTTGTTCAGCTAAATTTCATCCTCAGTTCATGGCCATAAAATTCCGTATTGACAAACTTTCAAACCAACTTTGACTCTGAGGTATCTAGTCAACATTTTTCTTCTGTGTGGATATTAGTTTATTGAATAAGTGGCATCTGTTTTCCTCCACATCACTGGCCGAGTGGGTATTTCCTTTTGACAGGTTTGCAGGATTTATGGGTTTGCATGCTCCGAAGAAAAATAGTACTAAGCAAAAAATTCCAATTCATTACCTCTTAGTACTTAATTAAGTTCATACTCACGGCACACTGGAGGTGAACTCTGAAACGGCTGTGACAGCCGCCCGGCAGCCGGCTATATTATCTTTGGAAGACAGAGGGGCTTCTGATTATCCTGACCTCATTTTCCACCCCTGATATTCATAAATGTTCCTTCTCTTTTGCTCCCTTTTAAAGCTGGACGGAACTGTTTGGATAGCGAGCGAGGCGCAGATGCCCCTCTTGGCAACCACCAACCTGTCTGTGCAGCCTTCACAAACAATGGAGGGGCAGCTGCCGCCTAATTGAACTCTGGCACCTTCCAACCCGCGGGCAAGCACCTCGGCAGCCAGCCGCTTTCCCCCCAAGGTGCTCCGGGAAAGGCAAGCCCCGGGTCTCACCTGTCGGGGTTCTGCGTGCACACATGCATCTGCAGGAGAATGCGCTGCGTGAAAGTCTTAAAGCACTGGCCGCACTTCCAGAGATGCCAGTCGCTGAACTCCGAGTGCAGCTGGCTGGTTGAGGTTGGGCTCGCCAGGACCCTCTGATTCTTCACGTTGATTTGGTTAAATCCTGCCTCCATGGGCCCAGATTTATCCAAGAGGGAGAAATTCCTGCTGCAGGGAGTCTGTGGGAAAACCACGGAACGCTGCTGGCCCGAGGGAGAAAGCTTGCTGCTTTTGTTGAAGGGCTGCAGGGCATCCTGTCGGCACATGGCTTCCATTACCGTGGAAGGGACGTTCACTAGAACAGTCAGAGTTCGAGAAGGTCAGCTTCACTAGCCCTTAAATAAACACAATAACACATACTTCAAGACGTCTCTATAAACAAACAAATGTAAAATTGTGTTTTGCTGCCCCCCAAATAAGCATAATAAGGTCATTTGAGGAAGAAAAATCAGGCTTATCACAAATTAATAACCAATCTAATGACAGTTTATTAAGCAACTAGTATATGCTCAGGGTTGTGGTTGTACAGCCTTTGCCTTCAACATGCATGCAATTATGGCCTGAGACATAAGGTAAGTTCACACTACATGCTGCTTAGAGACCAACAGATATGAGAGAGATAGGGGAGTGTTGGGGTGGGGTAGGGGACAGAAGTGGTGAACCCCACTGCATTAGGTAGGGAATGCCAAGACCTACTACTGGGCCTTTCTAGAACAGGACAGGTATTCACCATGGAGCTGATTGAAGAGCTAAGAGGAGGATAAATACCTGAAGGCAGGAGAAGCCTGGCAGGCTAATGACTAGCAAAAGAGATGGGTTCCCACAGCAGGTATGGGATGCAGGCCCCTTTGGGAATAGTGTTGGAGAGGGAGGGGGGAGACAAACCTCAGAGTGCCTTAAGTGTGTACGTTAAGCATTATTTAAGGCCCAGGAAACGGGCATAGGCTGGTTTTGAGCAAAGGAGAATAAAACCACGCAGATTTTGGTGGGGAGGAGCCTTTGGTGGGGAGGAGCCTTGAGAGAGACTAGACTGACAGATGGGTAGAGGAAGGGGTTAGCCATAGCTATAGTGCTTTGAAATTAGGAAGGCCTAGGCTCCCATCTTGAGTCTGGTTTTCACTGAAGACAGTGATCATAGGCAACTTATTCAACCCTTTGTGCCCTGTTTCCCCTCGGGTAAAATATGGACAGTAGTAGCTGAGCTTGTAAAAGTACTAGTAACCTATCATGGTGATAGGGATGGCCTGGGTTCTAACTCCACTGTTTTGGAGCATTGTGTCTCTAGGGAAGGCTGCAACAGCCAAGCCCGTGCTGTAGTCCTTGGGAAACCATGAAGCGGTCACCCCAAGGACGGGGTGACATAAAGCATCAATGGCTTTTAGGAAAGAGGCGACGGCCCAATAGCAGTGGAGCTACGGGGCGTGGTCTCTTCAGCCTCCTGGAAGGAAGCTAAGGTGTGATATCAAAGAGTTCATCACAGGGCCTGGTGGCCACAAGCAGTCACTAATCTTTTTGATGTAGGAAGAGACAAGACTGGAATGAGGCAGATGGTCCTTGCTAGGTGGTGAAGTAGAAGAGATGGAAGACCTATATGATACGGGTTTTCTTACAGAGAAACCTAAATACTTGAAGTTTATTGTTTTTAATTTTTTCTTTTTTTTGGACAGGTTATCACTCAGTAACCTAGACTGGCCTCAAACTCTGCCTTGGCCTCTCGGGTACTAGGATTTCTGGTGTGAGCTACTACTCTCAACTTCACTTTAAAATACCTTACGGTGTTAACAATATTTTTCAAGTACTAACTGGTCATTCTGGGGGTCTAAAAGTGATATGTATATGTATATGTATATGTATATGTATATGTATATGTATATGTATATGTATATGTATATATGTATATGTATATTGGTCATTTCAGGAGTCAAAGAGATTAAGCTGAGTAGTGGTAGTCACCTATGACCCCAGCACTTTAGGGGCAGAGGAAAAAGTAGAGATGATAGGTCTCTGTGAATTCTAGGCCAGTCTGATCTACATAGAAAGTTCCAGGCCAGCCAGAGAGATAGAGTGAAAGACCTTGTCAAAAACTATGCAGAATTTTAAAGATGATGATTTGCAAAAAGGTTGGTTATGGCAAGAAACAAAGCCACACATGCTATAGCTACTTACATGGCTATTGGCCACCAGCTCAGAACTATGGTAGGAAGCAAACTGGGAGCTCTATTGTGCCTCACTACAAATATGGCCAAGCTCCACTCACGACATGAGCATCCTCAACTCTGAAAGACAGCAGCTGAGGTGTGGGAACCAGGAAGGAGTATCACACACATGGTACAGGGGTGCTAATGTGTTACCCAAGGTTCTTCCGCAGAGTCACATGATCAGCATATCTAACCCAGGAAACAGACCTGTCTACGGCAACTGAAGCATAGCTCATCTCATCCCCAGGAGCAAAGACCCTGGAGTGCCATTCACTGACTTCTTGGCAGTAGATTTACAGAGAATTTTTAAAAACCAAATGAATCTCTCAGAAGGGCCTGACTCTACTGTTTAAAGTCCCCCAAGTGCTTCTGAAGTAAAGTCAGGGCTGAGAATCACTGACCTCAGCCAACCTTCCTTTCAAGTGGCAAACATTAGCCCATCAAGACCCAGAAACTTCCTCATCATTAGTTAAGGATGCATAGTTAAGGTCAGACCTAGGCTGCAAGCTCTAGCTGTCTGAGTTCCAGCAAATTACATTTTAGTTCCTATCTATACCTCTCTGCTCGCTAGCTGTGTTTCAAACAGAGAAAGGCCACGTTTATGGGTGGTGTAGAGCTTTGTGAATATGTCATATACATCATACCAGACCTGCTACATATATGTGTACGCCCGTGTTCAAATTATGTATGGTCTTTACTTCATAAATAGAACTCATGTATCATTTGGCCTTCTGAGGTAAAAAAGTTGTGTAATCAATATAAAGTTTGTAGACTTTTTTAGACTTTAAACGATAAAGGGAAATGCTTTGCCATTTGTAATTAAAAGTGAAATCAGGAGCCTTATCGGAGGTTGGGGTGGAGCCTAACCAAGGCATTTTCAGCCCTAATCCAGAACTGCAAAGCACACCACAGGTCTCCAGGCAACTGTCATCTCTTGCCAGCCGGAGTCCTCAGAAGGAACTCAAAGTGGGAAAATTGTAGAATGACAGGGATGTCAGCAGGCAGGAGAGCAGCAAACTTGGCCAAGCTTTTAATGTTTTAAAGCTTTAAGGCCACCCAGTCTTTATATGGAAAGAAACAGATTCATGAGCCAATGAATTTCTGTAAGTTTAATGATCAATGCTAATTAAAATAAATTAATTAAATATATAAAAGTTTGTATAGAAATCAGAGATATATGGGTCTGCGTGAATATAGAGTGATAAGCAGCATTTGGGTAGTGCAAAAGGTGACTGAAGTAAGATTAGTCTCCACTAATTAGTTTCTTTCTTTGGATACTGTAAAACAAATATAAAAGGCTTCCAAGTTGTAGGTTAACAACACACTCTCCATTCTGTCCTAAGTATATTTGTCCATTGTGTTTACAAAATAACTCAGCCTTATTAAATGAAGCTGAGCAAATGATTTACAGAGAGAGAGAACAGAGAGTAGGAATGAAAACTCCCAAAAAAGCAAGCATATCTGAAGTCTAGCTGTTCTGTGGAGTCCCCCACACTTTCACAGAAACCTCAATGTGTAGACGTTTGTCTTAAAAGCAGAGCATTTCAGAAAACATACTCCTGAATGCCAGCCTCACTGACTACACCAATGAAATACACCAACTAAACCTGAGACCCTGTCAGCCGAGGAATAGGGGATAGATCAGAAACACTATCTCATGGAAACCCAAGAGTCAATTCAGAGGAGGCCTGAGGACAGCTAAATAACATAACCAGAAACATAGGTGGCCTCTGCATTTGGGGACACTGAGTTAGATAGTCTCCTTGATCTATGAAGATAAAAATTAAGAGAAAAGGAGTGACATCTAAAGCCTGGAAGAATGGAGTCAAGTAAAAACGTTAACTCATCACATCTGTATAGTTAAACACTGGGGGTAGGGATTCAGGAGCCACAAAATTAAGTCTTACTTTACCCTACCTGCAAAATATTTACTGCGAATCTACTACATACTGACTGCTGGGCATGTGGTAGGACAGGAAATCTCACGGTCTCTCTCACTGTGACATTTTGACAGATATGAAGCTAGTGGTTTTTTTGTTTTTTTTGTTTTTTATTTTTTACAGGCAATGGCTCAGCTTCAAATCCTAACTTCTATTGAATCATTATAATTGTAAGGTGTTGATGCCCATTGTCAAGATTTCTCCCAATTTCAGGGAGTTTGAACAGTAACATATGTTCACTTTAGATGTGACAAAGTGCAGAACTGCAAGAAAGGAAGGAAGGATGCCGGGAAGTTGGCATCTGAGCCCTGAAGGGACACATGAGCAAGTGCAGGGGGGAGGAAGAGGCAGCCAAAGGGACAAGCAGCCAAAGGGGACAAGCACGAGCCCTTGTCCTGTAAGGGGGAAAGAACAGAGCACTAAAGGAACTGAAGGTGTGCCAGTATGGCAAGAGGGAACAGATGGCAGGGGCAGGCTTCAGCTGGAGAGAAAGGCAGCCATGTACCTGTGGGAGCTGTACAGGGACTGGAAGTGAACCAGGGTACTGGCAAGCCCGTGAACACATCCAAGGCCAGGGGTCTGGAGTCCGCTAAGTATAGTTAGCAAGGCGAAAGATCTTTGGGTCTGCAAAGTCAATTCCTTTGTTTAGGTTTCATTTTGGGTTTAAGGTTGGGTCTCATTAGACAGTCCTGGCTGGCCTGGAACTTGTAATCACCCTGCCTCTGCCCCCTCGAGTGCTAGAACTACAGACATGTAATAGATATTATATAATATTCTACATACAATATTCTATAGAATCCACACCCAGTTAGTTGGGTTCTAATTAAAACACAGGGTCTGGAAATGTAGCTCAGTAGATAGAGTACTTGCCTAGCATAAATAAATCCCTATTTTCAGTCCCCAACATCCCATAAGACTAGGTGTGGTGGCTCATGTCTATAATCCCAGCACTGGGAAGTGAATGCAGAAGGATAAGAAGTTCAAGGCCACCCTCAGCTACATAGCAAGTTTGGACAGCAGGGGTTACATGAGACCCTACCTGAAAATAAATTAACCAGTATGTGAGCCAGAGACTATGTGTGGCTCCTAGTTGTAGCATTCCATATCAAAGAGCTGTTTTCGTTGTTTTTTCTTAAAGAGATTTATGAGTATACTGTCACTCTTTCCAGACACACCAGAAGAGGGCATCAGATCCCATCACAGATGTTTGTGAGCCACAATGTTGTTGCTGAGGATTGAACTCAGGACCTCTAGTAGAGCATCCAAGTGCTCTTAATCGCTGAGCCATCTCTCCAGCCCAGAGAGCTCATTAATTAACAAATGGATCACTGTAAGACAAAAAGAGTTTGACCCAGAGTTCAAGGAGACTAGATGTTTGCTTTCAGTGTACCACCAATCCATGCTGATCAGTGTATACCGTATGCTGCTGGTACTTGTGCAAAAGAATGGAGAGGGTATAAATGTATACATGGTGGGGTATACCTATAACCCTTGTCAGAAAGCTGAGGCAAGAAGACCCGTAATTAAAGGCCACCAAAGGTTTTCTTGAACAGGATTTGGGGGGAGCAGATGGGAGAAGGTTGTATGGAAGACATCCGAAAGCCAAAGAAAGAAAGGGAGAACATACTATCAGAAGAGACAAAAGAACATGTTTCTGGAAGAATAGCTAAGAATTTGTTGGCGGCCCTCATCATCCATTGGCTGGAGATTTATATGCCCATGGCACTTTCTGGACTTTGATCTAGGGGCCCAAGCTATCTGTTGATAAAACAAGAGGATCAAGTGAAACAGTAAAATTAAGCAAACATGTAAGACTTCAGTCCGGCTGTGATGACACCAAAAATGCCCTATGGTGCAGCCCTGAGCCGACTCTGTCACCCTGATCAGGATGGTGGCAAGAGAGATGAGAACACATAAGGAATACATACATCAGGGCCTGGGGTAACCTGTAGGTTGGGGTTTCTATAAAACACGGTTGGATGGCTGGAAGTGAGCTCTCTTAAACTCCAGGATGGGAGACAGATTGTGGGGCTGAATACAATGGCTTTAGTCACAATTCACTGGGGATGAGATTCCTCTGAGGGATGGAAGGAGAGATGCTGAGGGGACAATTGGGCAGTTGAAGTTGTGAGCACAGAAGTCTACATTGAAAATGCGGATGCTCCCCACTCCCAAAAGAAAATACAGACCCAAGAGTACCTGTGAAACAGACTCTGAAAGGGAGATTCGGAGACCCCTTCTTACAGCCTTTAGGCTAAGGTCAAGTGTGGAGTCCTGTGGGGTTTACTGGGGAGTCTTCTGAGGACCACTTCTGTTAGAGAGAGAGTCAAGTAGGACCGGGTAACTGAAGACTCACTAGCTCTGGGGATAGAATGTCTTCTAAGTGGTCCTGCTGTGAGGAGGCCATCATAGACTGCTAACAGCATGCACACGACAGTCCAGTTCAGGTGGGCTATGCTCAAGGGTACAGTGGTTCTCCTGTGCTGATGTAGGCGTTGAAGACAAACCCATCTGCGAGATGTTCACCTCACACAGGTCCAAGAACTAGGATCGTGAGTGGTGAACTTATGTGCTCGATAAACACAAGACTCCCAAGAGCCAACAAAACAGCCTGTCTCCAGTCTTTCCCTCCTCCCTTTTCAGCCTTCTCAGAGAATACATTCCAGTGAGTTACTACCTTTGTTAGAGATGAAAATGTATCCCTATGGGCATTTCTTCTCTGCTTGCTCTTGAATTCTACAAGTTTCTCAACTTCTAGAGTGAGAGAGAATTCTAAAAGTTTCTCAACTTCTAGGGTGAGAGAGAAAGAGAGAGAGAAAGAGAGACAGACAGACAGACAGACAGATAGACAGACAGACAGACAGACAGACAGACAGACAGACTAGATGCATGTACATGCAAGTTGAAGCTAGAGGACAACCTGACTATCATCCCCTCAGGTACCAGCCATGTTTTTATGTTTGTTTGTTTGTTTGTTTGTTTGTTTGTTTTTCTTTTTCTTTTTCCACAGATAGGGTCACTGTCCTGTCCTGAAGCTTGCCGATTCAGCTACGCTGACTGGCCAGCAGATCCCATGGGCCTGCTTTCTCTACCTCTCCTGCTCTGAGATGATGATAAGTGCATACCACCATGCCCAGCTTTTGACTTGGGGTCCAGAGACCTAGCTCAGACCCTCATGTTTGCAAGGCACTGAGCCATCTCCCCAGCCCTAGGCCAATCTTTGCATTAGGTTCTTGATTCAGTGTTTTTATGTCTGGAAGGTAGGGTGGGCCTCTGTCATTCTGTAGCTATAGCAAGGTGTATACTGTTTCCCCAGCATCTTGAGATGGACAGTTTCTTGACCCTTGGCTTGGAGTCAACACTCAGAGACAGAATAGTTTCTTCCTATACTCAGACCTGTGTAAGGCGTCCAATCGCAGTGTCTCTCTGTGTGTAAAGGGAAGTTACTCTGGCTGCTCTTAACCATAGTTGACCTAACTCCCCTCAGCTCCGGGTCTCTGCTGCAGTTACCCCAAGAGGTGCCTTCATTAAGGTTTATGCTTGAGTTGTATACTCATGAACCTTCTGACCTCTGAAGCTCAAGTTGGGGGCCTGAGGCTTGGCACACTCTCACAACACTGTCTTTGAGGGCTTGCCCACCCACACAGGCTACTCCTGCTGGATTAAAGGTTCTCATTGCACCCTAGAGGTCACGGGGATAAAGGATGAAGCAGGGCGCTCCCTAGGCTGGATCCAGTTTCCTCTTGGTAGAACGGCGGGGATGAGAGGCCCTAGAAGGAGGTGGCCCCCTTTTATTTGCTGTTCTTTGAAACTCCAGAGGAGCGGGCCTCCTCCAGGCAGGGTCTAATCCAGAGCAGGTCTGGCATGGCCATCCAGTCTCACATTCTGCCAACCTCAGCTTCACACAGCAAGCACCGGGAAGACTTCCTTAACATTTATTCCGAAGCTGCTGCTTTTTTTTTTTTTAATTTCCTCTGAAAAGAATATGAACACACTCGGGGTCTTTACACTCTGCAGGAGCTAATCCCCCACTGGAAGCTTGGGGCAACCTCACTCCTTCTTGCGGATGTGATCTGTCGACACAAGTGTTCCTTCAGGGTCTTTGAAAGGCCTGCAGTGCATGGAAGGGCTCTCTCTCTCTCTCTCTCTCTCTCTCTCTCTCTCTTTCTCAGAGCACTATTACATTTTTAACTATCGTTTTTAAAAAGAAAACAACACAAGAATTGCTTCCAGAGTCCAGAGGCCTGTGTGGAGCACTGTCTTCTCTTTGAGGCCAGGCAGCTTTTGCTGGCATGTCCGGGCAGTGCGTGTAGCCACTCCTACATGCCGCTGACAGAGGTGGGGGGAAACTCACTAAGCCCGGGTCCCACCGCACACTATCAATGGGAAGTATGTACTCTGCCTGTTGAAAGGACCATGGGAAGAAAATGATTCTTTTATAACTGAAAGGGCTTAGTAAGTACTATTCACTAACTAAAATCACATTTTCCTTAATATCTTGGTCCAGTATCAATTTCATGAACAAAGGAAAAATCTGGCTGAAATAATATCTGATCTCTTCTCATAATAGTGATGGAAGGTCTCGTTTTTATCCATGTACCTTTACTTCAAGTATGTGTGTGTGTGTGTGTGTGTGTGTGTGTGTGTTGTGCACGCGCCCTCATGCGCATGCATGTATGTCAGAGGTATCAGGACAACTTTCAGGATTCAGCTTCTCTCCTCGAACTATGTATATCTCGGGATGGATTGCAGAGATCTAGCAGGCTTGGTTGGTACCTTTACCTGCTGAGGTGTCTCCACGACTCAACACATGCAACCGTGTGCTTCACACACAACACTCTAAGGAAGTGCATGGGATTACTGAGTCTTTGGTCTCAAGAAGCTTCATTTAGAAACCTAATTTATTTTGTGACTAGCAAGGAGGGGTTAAAAAAAAATCATCTTAGCATTGCTGATCCGTGGAGATGATTTAAATTACTCGGGGTGAGGAGGGCTATCTGTTAAGTTCCCTGCAATGCCCCTTTGCACATCTGCATGCCTGAGTCATGTGAATATTTTCATAGCACAGAATAAGCAATATTCATCATCACAAAGGACTCCAAGACTGTTCTGGGATCAAATGGGATGAGACTCTGTCTCAGAATTACAGTTGACATCAGATTTCTCCCCTCACTATCTGATGAAACCTTGCGCTGGTTTCTTGGGTGGCCAGTCACATTACAGATACATGACTTTGAGACAGGAAGTGAAATAAAATTCCCGTAACACCCTCAGCGGATAGAGGCATTGTCACCGGTAAGACTTTTAAATGATGGCTTAAACCCCTTTGAATTTCCCTCAATCCTTCCTGAGAACTCCGAACTAAACCTGAAAAGGGTAACTTCGTTTTCTTACTGAAGCCACAAAGTGCTCGCTGCTGTGGACTTCAGGGGTAAAATGTGGTGTAATGATCCCTGGTAAAATCCACCTAACCGTCTCATTAGCATCCTCTGGAATGTTTCGTGCAGCTGGAACTGCAGGAGAGAGGGCTGAGAGCAAACCAAACGCTCTTCCAGCAAGCCGACTCTAATGACACTACTGCCCTGGATCTGAACACCACTCGGTAGACCCAGAAGCCCTGCCAGGTGGCTGTGGGTGGCAAATGGACAGCAAAATGCCCTGCCTCCAGCTCCAGTCACCCCCACGCATGTTCACAGCCTTGTGAGGTGAAACCAATGCATGTATGTACAAACTACTTCCATGCCAGAAATCCAAGCAGGCAAGACAGCTCCTATGTGGCCACCCCTCACCTTCCATTTCTACTTCTTAACTCAGGAAATAGTCATGCCTTAGCCTAGATGTCTCAAAGTCATCCTTGACACCTTTTACTCTGTACCTAGAATGTCAGAGATGCTGTTGGTCTTACTTTCAAAATATGCCTAGTGTTCAATTACTTCTCACCACCTCTGCCACTTCCATGTTGGTCCAAACCTCCATCAGTGCTCCCCTGGCTTCTGTGAGAGCCCCTGAGCTCTTCTTCAATACAATCAAAAGACAGAGTAATCCTACTACAACTTTGGTCAGAGCATCTCCCTACTGCTCCCAACTTCATGCCAGTCCTATCACCAAGCTCACAGAGTAAAAGTCAGGGTCCTCACAGGGACCAGATACATGACCCCTAACCACCCATACCTGACTTACATCCTTCCCTGTCACTCACTCTACCATATCCAGGCTAACTTCTGAGATGCTCTTCCAGATGCAAGGGACATTTCCTAGCAAAGATGCTGGCCCATAGTAGGTGATCAGTAAATAAGAATTAAACGTCTGTCTGAACTATGAGCCTTATGTCTTCATGTGCTTACACCTACACATTCCAAAACACACAGTACAACACAGCATCTACAGAGTCTGGAGTAGGTTGCATTCGAGGAGAAAATAAGGAAGCTCACAGGATTTCTGTGACGGTTTGTATATGCTTGGACCTGGGAATGGCACAATTAGAAGGTGTGGCCTTGGAGTAGGTGTGGCCTTGTTGAATAGGCATGTCACTGTGGGTGGGCTTTAAGACTCTCATCCTAGCTTCCTGGAAGTCAGTATTCTGCTATCAGCCTTCAGATGAAGATGTAGAATTCTCAGCTCCTCCTGCAACATGCCTGCCTGGATGCTACCATGTTCCCGCCTTGATGATACTGGACTAAACCTCTGAACCTATAAGCCAGCCCCAATTAAATGCTCTCCTTATAAGACTTGCTTTGGTCATGGTGTCTGTTTGTAGCAGTAAAACCCTAACTAAGACAATTTCCAAAATCCTTTTGGCTCAAACTCCACACATGAGGAGCTGAGTATGTGTCAGGGTTCTGGGACATCGAAAGCTTACACCAGTAGGTGAGATGTTCTTCTAGTTCACATTGTGAGAGAGGTGGACATGGTATCATCTTGAGGACAAGAGAACAGAGTGGCCTGTTCGTTTGTGTCTGCAGTAACGCCAACCACACATCCATCTCCAGCACAGAGATTGCCCTCACTGAAAACAGACACTCCCTCTAACAAGGGTATCAGAGCAGAAAGGACACTTTCCAGGAGAAACAGCACACAAGAGGGCCCAGATTCATGTCTTCTTTTGAGCTTGATTCAAATTAGGGTAAAATAGAAGGGTTGATAGCAGTGTGTTCTCTAAGGATTTTCTTTTTTAACAAGGGAATTAAAGACAACAAGGAACAGATGAACATTGCGATGAGCAGTACTGGGGGCATTTGTGTGTGTGTGGGAGAGAGAGAGAGAGAGAGAGAGAGAGAGAGCTTCTTCCAAGAGGAAGCTCTCCACCCATTGACAAACCCATCTTTTCTCTCAGTTTCTTTCTTGCAGCATATCAAATTATCATTTCACAGATGAGTTCAGTTTGGTGACAGGAAAATACAGCATCACTAAAGCAAGCGTCCTCCCCACAGCATTGTGGGATTATCTACACCCATCCCACATGCGTCTATCACCTTAACCATTTCCTAAGCATCAATAACAACTTGCAGTAAGTTCAGATAGAAGTCTCTGCAAGTTCACATCAGCCTAAATATTCTATTGTTTTAAAGGTAGTGGCTGGCAGGATACCAATGATAGAAGAAGACTTTATGGCTCTAGACATAGTTTTAAATAAGAACATTTAGACACAAATTCCACAGTCATATATAAACCTATAGTTTTTAGTCCTATTATTCTTAGGACTATTCTAATTCACACTCGGCTGCAGAGGTGATCATTTTGATATTTCTTTGTTATTTCTGTATAGAGGATGGCTCCAAGTCTGTCTCCCTTCAGAGCGGAAACTCTGCCATTTCTCTCTTAAAGTGACAGACACATGGTAGGTGCTCAGAAGAGACCAGCTGACTTCACCTCTCTCTCTCTCTCTCTCTCTCTCTCTCTCTCTCTCTCTCTCTCTCTCTCTCTCTCAGCGATTCTTTAAAACTTTGACAAAGGCTTTGAAACAGTGACCAGGCAAAGAGTAGACCAGGAAAGGAGACTGAGGTAGAATGGTCCATGCATGTCTGCATGACATATCATTAGCAAATCATATTTCAGAAGTTTCAAAAAGCATTCTTTAAAAGGTTATCTTGTGTGTGTGTGGGTATGGATTCAGAACTAAAGTAGATTCTTACAGTTTTCATCCTGGGCAATGCATTGTAAAGGGATCCCAAAGAAAGATGTATAGCTGTCATTGTACCACACCAGGAGCTCGGTGCCCCTGGGGATATCTATACAGGCTCGGTAGAATATATTCGACCTATTTAAAACAAAAGAAAACCCAACTTAGTAAGGCGAAATGCTCATACATCCCAACACATTTTTATCATCCCCCAAACCCTCTGCCCATTTCCACCTAAAACGTTTATAATCAATCTACGCCCATGGTATGCCAGGCAATAGAGGAGAACCTGTAACTCAGCATGATAAACAATGTACACTTCATTTCCGCAGTGCCTTCCATAGAGGGTTTTGAAGAGACAGAAATCTGGCTCAGGAGACAGCAGGAAAGGAAAAGTTCATTAAAAAAAAAAAATTCCATCTCACACCAATGAGAAAATTCTTCCTGGTTGGCAATCTGCCTCTCAAACTACAGAACCAGTGAGTTCTCCCCAACCTCAAATGTCAATTAATACTATTGACAGCTCATCTGAAGCAAAAGCACTAAGTGTATCCTGGCACCTTGACCTCGGGAGCTCCCAAATTCATAATAAAATGGAGCAGCTTTGGTGTTAGAAGGACTAAGGCAACAACAACAACAACAACAACAACAAAAAAAAAATCCATCCTATCTGCACCCCCCTCCCCATCCCTAAAGTTTGATGTAGGAAAAGAGAAAAGCCCTCTTGTATGAAATGGATAGAAATTCAATAAATACAAGAGGAGCACTTTACTCGGGCTGAAAGATTACACCCTGGATGATGGAGAGAGGGTGCCAGGAAATAAACATCTTTTACAACAGCAGCTTTGGTGCTGTTAAGAAAAAGCTACAGATTTTTAAAGGAATGAGGTGCAGAGACTGGTTTCCTCAATGAAGGATTGTTACAGACATTAGCCTCAAGTTCCAGATAAAAGTGTTTAGGGTTGGTGGGCCTTAAATGTTGCCTTTCTGTAAAGAATTGGCCGCAACAGTGTAATTTGTCCCTTGTAGAACACTGCAGACATAAGGAGAATCCTTCCCCACATTTTTCATGGCAGTGAGATACGCACTTGTCAACATATTTTGTCACCACAAAGTGGCTCTTGGCAATAGGATCATAAAGATCAATAAAAAAGTGCAGATTCTCAATATTTTACTTGCAGCTGCAGAAATTTCATTTATCTTGTTATTTTCCTTACTTGCTGCCATTCTGTCTCGCGAGGGCACTGCTAGCTAAGCAGAACCGTTTTTTCCCCAACGTTCTATGAATATCTGACAAAAACTCCAGCCACTTGTCCAGGCCTCAGTGCCCTTCCTGCCTTGGCATCTCTCAGAGCTGTGCATTTTATTAATTCTTTCCACTGCTGCATAAAAAAAAAAAATCAAAATTGGAACCGAGTTATAAATCATTGACATCCCCTAAGTTGAGAAAAATTGAGTCTACTTTGTACTTCATTCCTGTAACATTTCATCTCTGGGTTTGCCTTCCCTTAATATAAACACAGCGCCCGGCAAATGAATGTGTTAAACTAAATGACCACTTTGCCGCTGAAAGACCAGAACTGTTTTGGAGCAATGGGTGGTCTTCTGAGGCACCGTGTAGGCCAAGGGGGGTGGAGGGGGAGTATGTAAGCATACACCGTTCCTTACAAGCACCCAGAGCTTCCCAAGCCTGCAGAAATCCCTGCGTGCTGAAGGACATCAAAGGGATTTTTCCCTTTTCAGATAATATTTCCTTTGCTGACATGTATTTAGTATTGTGGTTGGATGACTCATAAAGATAGCTTCATGGCGTCCCAACGCAGTCGAAGCAGAACACATGCCAACAAACATTATTGTCAGCCTCAAAATAAAAACAAAACGTTCAGCTAAGGGTCAATCAATCAAGGGCGCTTTGAAGAAAATTCCATTTAGATATTACAAATCATAACAGAATGAATTTAAACCAGCTGACTTTTTGTGAAGAGGACATTCACGTACAATAAAAAAAATTAGGCTGGCTCTTCAGGGTCCAACTTTTCTATTTTCTTACTTTTGGACGTGGTCACTGGTCATGGATGCCAGTTTTTTTTTAAATTGTGTTTTTTGTAGCTCATTGTATAAAGATCTGCAGTAATCCAAAACAGATCGGCCGAGAGAGCTCGTAGCTTAAGCGCCCTCATGAAAGGAGAGTTGTAAAATCCACTTACTATTGACAGATAGGTAATGACTTACTCATGCCCCTTTCCCGAAGGGGTTTCTTGTCCCAAATTTAGAATTTGCCTCAAGAACTCCCTTGGTATTTATTACATCAGTGACCAAACCATCTCTTGCTGAGTGGACAAACACAATCTTTGCTCATCGTGTAGCTCAGGGTTGCCTAGAAACTCCCCGATGGCAAAGGTGTGTCGCCATGTCTGCCCCAGAATCACCAACTAGCCCCTGCACCATCTCGTGTAAAGCATTACTTAATGAAACTACATGGGAAACCCAGGCAGTGAGTGAGTCAGACCGCTGCAGAAGTATGTTCTTTTCAGAACTGGAGACTTTCGGAGAGTGAGCCAGATTTGTGCACCCTTTAAGCTATAAAGAAAAAAAATTAGAAAAAAAAAATTAAAAAGAAAAAAAGGAAAATAAATAGCTCCAGGCAGAACTCCAAGTTGCGGAGCACAAGGCTCTTGGCTTTGATGTGTCTGTGGTGCCCAATAAAGCTAAACAGTTGCTTCTGACTCTGAAGGGAACATGGCTGTTTATAACTGAGCTCATATATTTATAAGGCACATGTTTTCGAGGGATTCTGAGAGAAGGCGGCTTAGGGCTGGAGATTTTTTTTTTCCTGTTTCATTTGTTTCTGCCTTCTCATCTTGATTCTGGCCTTCCTGAGGAACAGGGTGGCGGAGGGTAGCAGGTGTATCAAGAAGTGGAGACAGTGCCCCAAGGCTCCAT
>LR749848.1:1184837-1287997 GCA_902729485.2 Mus minutoides
GGGGCAGAAGCCCCTTGACCCACCTTCCTTATGGGATCTCTAAGGTATTATCTATACTGTAGCCAGTGTGATCCTTAAAACACAGATCTAACTAGACCTGTGAGCACAGCACCTGATGCCAGGGTTGGGAGGGGTGTGTGTGCGTGAAGTTATCTATTCCAGGCCCTACAACACGTGTGGGATTTCCTCAAGGAGGCTTCCGACACTGGTATGACCAGCATCTCCTGCTGTGGTTACTGAGAGAGCCCGAAGCCCAGGGTTTTGCACTTGCCTCAAAACTGCTCTAAGCTCTTCTGGTCTGCTCTATTAAGAGTGATCATTTAGCTGCAGCCTTTCTTTGCAAGATCGAAAAGGAGCTTTAAAAAAAAGTTGATACCTTTGGGTTTTTTTTCTTTAGTATAAAGAGCACACACAAAGAGGGTGTGCTCGTATTGAGTGCTAAACAGAAACTAAAGACATCTCCAAAGGCTGGAGCTGCTAATGTGCACTTTGTGATTCATTTGTCCGTTAGCTTTGTTAACAGGTGAGAAGAGCCTGGTTAAGAAACAATCGGCCTGTAGCTCATCTCCCAGACAGCAGCCATCCTCTTCCAGGCAGAAAGAAGCCAGAAGGAACAGCATCAGCCCAGAGTAGCAGCTACAGTTACAAGTGCAGGAAGTTGTTCTTGGAGGCAGAACTGACACCTATATTTGTGGGACATTGACATGAAATTTTAAGTTGGATACCTGATAGCCCCCACCCCCACCCCCAAACTCAAGGAATTTAGGAGATGAACTATGCCAAGACCTAGACTTACTGGGGATTTTTTTTTAAATCTATCTTTCAAAGGATTTCAAATAAGCAAGAAAATATTTTTTAAAAAATTACTCAGGGTGTTTAGACAACTCCCCCAGGACCTGTGAAAACGTTGGAAAGGTCAAAGGTTGTTTATTCATTCAAGTGGTGAGCTCAGAGCAGGAGTGTTGACTTTTGATTGAGGAAAAAGAGTCATTTTACAAAAAAACACCCAACAGCACAATTAGGCCAGAAGTGTGCAAAAACGAACAATGTTCTAATACTTTCTCCACTCTTTTCCAAATGAAGCAATTAACTTTCAAAGTGAGAGAATGTCACGGGAGGAAACATAGGACACCTAGCCAAGGGTGAGTGGGGACAAATCTTGTAATTCTGAACTGTAGAATGGATCATTTAGTATCTGCTGTGGAAAAGCCAGTTCCCCCTATAGCCAATGTGGAGTGTACCACAACACTGCCACACTGGAGGACACTTTGACACTGTATCATGTATAAGTTTGAGAATGGTTATATGTTAAGGTTTATTGATAGTCTAGGTAAATAACCCAATGAAGTTCTGCTGAGTCTGAGAGATGGTTTTAAAGGACCTCACTGAGGAAGTGCTTGGACTAGCAAAGAATGAGAAATACTGGAGGTATCATTGGAAAAGTAAGTTGTTCTATCCACTCAAAACCATTTGTTTAATACCTTTAACTTTAATGAATTAGATGTGTTGGGAGACACATATTGAAAGCATGATGTTGATTGGGGGAAGGCGAAGCCATTGTGCTGGCATTTGTTGAAATACACAGAATAGCACTGTGATCAGAGTGCGCCTCGGCGGTACCTTGTGTGATGTATAGTAAGCACACATAAGAATACACAGCCAAACTGAAGCGCTGCACAAGGTCTCCTGACACCCTCCATGGAGAAGAAGCCTTCAGAAACAAACACAGTGGCAAGGGTGGGGGGATGAGGAGGGGTGTGGACAACAGTGGATTACACTTTGCCTTAAAGGCTTCATTTCTTTGAAAAAAATAAAAATAAAAATTTGACCTAAATACAGTGAAGTGCTGGTACTTGGCCAGTGGTTTTGGTCTGTAAATGAATATCTGCAGTGACTCTTTCTTCCCTTCTGTGTTTACACTGGAGCTTAGACCCCGGGACTCCCACTCGCTAAGCCCTGACTCTACCACCCAGCTCCAAATGTAGATTCTACATTGCTTTCCGATCAATGAAATAAATATATAAATAGAACCTAGGAACCTGTGCCTTCATTTCTGGTGTGTGTGTGTGTGTGTGTGTGTGTGTGTGTGTGTGTGTGTGTTGTTAAGACAAAGAGCCTGCCTGTTACTGGAGGCCAGGCTCTCATCTGAGCATCCTCTTGTAATATACATCTACCTTATCAGCCTCTGATTTCCATTGTGATTGCTGCTGCTATTTTAAAGCTATTGCTTCTGGGCTGTGAGTCTCTTCTATCTTGTATCAAGAGTAGCAAGATAAGTAATGGGAAGGGGCAAGTCTTACTTTTAAAGGGGCTTTTAAGTTTTCAGTTCCAAAATATCAGCTGTTACCCTATACAGTAGCTAAAATAAAGATCACCTAAACTCTCTTCACTTCAGACCATGTTGCCGCATTGACTGAAAACGTCCATGAGGCGGGCATTGAGCCATCTTCTCTTCATGTTTACATCTTCCTACATCAAAACTCCCTATGAAAAGGAGTAGGGGGTGTGCAATGATGGCTTAGCTACTTGTGAATGCTACCAGCTTGTTTTAACTACAAAGATGAGCAGGAGACAGCCAAGCCCTCAGCTGATCCCTTTCATCATTGCTGGGAAGGTACCACCTTCTGGAGGACAGGAACCTGAAGGAAGATATACACGATTTGCAAATGAGCCGCTGACAACTTCCTTTTGCTTGCCAAGCATTTGCAAAAACATTCAAATGCGGCCTAATCTGATTTTCATCTTCTCCTGAAAACTCTGCAGGACAAGGCTCCAATCTTGCTGAGGAAAATGGCCCCCTCCATTCTTCCGGATCCCCAGGCACCACTTAATGGCTCAAGGGACACTTACTTCACAAGCTGCCTCCAGTAATTTACCTGCCTAGCACTTACTGGCAAGCACAGATACTGGGAAGTCAGTACTATCTGTGGAAACTGCTGTAGCCAGAAGCATGGTTGACAGAATCAATCCCTTCTGTACTGCCCAGAAGCCTTCATCTTTCTAGAGTAAGGCAGAACACACTTACCAACACGTACACGCATGCAAACACACACACACATGCTCATGATAGCTCTATCAGCACAGGTTTTAAGAAAAAACAAAACACTTGTAATTAATTCAGTGAGGTCTTGTAAGCACAGTAGTGTGTGCCTACAATCACTGCCTTCCGGACATTGAGTCAGGAGCATTGCAAGATCAGCCTGAGGTATACAGTAAGACCCTGTCTTAAAAAGGGGAGGGAGGGGGAGAGAGAAGGAAGAAGGGAGGGGGGNTTAACCCTGTGAGAGGGCTGGGCAGTGACAGACCATGGGATAGTTTCCCTCACCCTCCCCCCCCCACCTGTCCCAGGGTGTGCCGAGGTTGCCTCCTTTTTAAATTCTGAGTGCCCCGAAAAGACCCGATAGCTTTGCACAAAAGAAACCTGAATTACAACTTAGACATGAATTAGCTCCTCTCAGAACCTCAGGGCCCGTGTTTTGCCCTCATAAGGAATAACCAAGTTTCACGGAGAGGCATGCTGGAGCAGTGGTTTTCAACCTTCCTAACACTGAGACCCTTTAATACAGTGAGTGGTTCCTCATATTGTGGTGACTCCAACTCTAAAGTTATTTTCATGGCTGCTTCATAACTGTAATTTTGCTACTGTTTTGCATCATAATAGTAATGTAAATTTCTGCATTTTCGATATCTTAGGTGACCCCTGTGAAAGGACCATTCAACCACCAAAGGTGTCCAGATCCAAGCTGAGAAACACTGTTATAGATTCTATCTCCTATCCCCAGTCTTGTCCCATCCCTTCACAGATGCCCTGGTCCTTGGCATTTGGTTCTCGTGTTGAGCTGGGGGCAGCTTTCACCAAGCAGCTGAGATGAGGAAACATAGTTTATACGCAAGCACCCAACACTGGCCCCAGACATGGGAGAACCTCCCTCCACTCGAACAAGAAGTGAAGCTTGGGAAAGATCTTGGATCATATTTAAGGGCTTAGAAGAAATTATTCCTAAATGCAATGAAGCTGGCAGGAAAATACTAACAACTTAGGCTAAGAAATGAATGGCAGTCTCCTTGAAGATGGGAAATCGCTTTTGATTCTCTGACCTGGGAAGGTGAGTTTCCTCTGGTGATTAAATAGTCAGTGAGAGGTGTCTCAGCATATCTATGAGCCCAGAACTGCTTTTGTTTTTCAATCTCTTCAAAGCTGATAGAGGATCCAGGGAACAAAAAGAAGAAGAAGGAGGAGGAGGAGGAAGAGGAGGAAGGGGGAAGAGGGGGACGACTTCCCTTGTCCATTCTCACACCATGTTTTTACACTTCATCTTTCTATACAAATCAAAATTTTATTTTTATTTTATGTACACTGGTGTTTTGTCTGACTGTGTGTGGTTTGTATACCTGGGGGGGGAGGGGAGGTGTGTGCCAGATCCCCATGGAACTGGAGTTACAGACAGTTGTGTGCTGCCATATAGCTGCTGGGAATTGAACCCTGGTCCTCTGGAAGAGCACTCAGTGCTCTACACTGCTGGCTCACCTCAACTGAGCCAAGCTAAAAATTAGGATTTTAAAAGTCACACATCCTGGTAACTTGAGAAACCCAGTTGAAAACCCTATGATTTCTCAAGACGGATAAAAATGTGCTCTGAGATTCCACTGCGTTTCAAAAGAACAACAGACTTGATTCTTTTTGACCATGAAGCTAGCCATAAGAAAACCTTTATGATAGTAGATTTTACTCTGCAGAGGGGCTCTTATCTATGACAGACTAAAATATATAATGTGAGCAGGTGTAGTTAGGGGTGATTACAGGAATGTGCCTAGGGTGGGTGTTTTGTCTACAAGTACATCTGTGCACATGTGCATGCAGTGCTGGCAGAGGCCAGAAGAGGGCATCAGATTCCCTGGTCCTAGAGTTAGAGACAGTTGTGAGCCACTGTGTGGATGCTGGGGCTGGAACACGTGTTCTCTCCAAGGGCAGCCCAGTGCTCTTAACTCTTAGTTGCAGTCCCAATAAATACGAGTTACAGTCGTGGCTCCATCATGACACTGGGCAGTTCTTCAGCCTCCGTGAAGCTGAGAACTGGGGGTGTGGTGCTAATAAGGTCCCTACCCCAAGGATCAAGATGATACCCATCGAGCAATCATGGGTAAAGACTCAGCACACCCAGGGACTGCTCAGAGAACATTAGTTATCCTCAGGCCAACACTGTCTACATAGACAAAAGCCAGTGAGCAGCAGTCATGATACACTTGTAGCACGAGGGTGTCTAGCTCAATGGCAGAGTTCTTACCTTGCATGTATGAGGAGCTGGGCTTAAAAAATATTAACACAATATCTATATTGACATCTGTAAATGCAGAGTCCTGAGATGACAAGACCAAACACTCATTGAAGGCAGAAATGTATTTCATCATTTTAAAATTTTAACTGTACACATTTTTACACACAGTAAATAGAATGAAGAAATTATTTAGGAGGCCAAAGGGTCAAAAAAATTAAATGCTTGTTTATATTGTATCTTTCAGGTCAGGATATTTAAAAATAAAAGCATAGGCGGTGGAGAGAGGCTCATCAGTGAAGAGTGCTGGCTACCCTTGGAGAGAACGCAGGTTCCATTTCCAGCGGCTCACAACTGCCTTTAACTCTAGGACCATGGAATCTGATGCCCCCTTCTGGCCTCTGAGGGCACTGCATGCACCTGGTGCAGAGAGAAGTTATCTTGTAGACAAAACACCTACACACATAAAGTAATTTTTAATGTAAAAGGCGCTACACTGATGTAGCTACTATATAGGAAACCGTCTTTAGGCCTGTACTTTGTATTCCTAAATTTAATTATTTTAAGCTCGACAGTATCCCTTGGTATTCACACAGACACCCACATCTTTAAGAACCATCCTGGAACATACTCGAAACTAACAGGTATTGATCACAAGTGTTTTAATTAGTAGTGGCTTTGGGAGTCCAATATCTCCCTCCCTGAACATCAGCTACAAGGCAGGATAACTGATCACTGATATATTGATCACAAGAAGATCAGAGCTGTATTTTATATCTCCATGAACTCACCCTGTTCAAGGAAAGCAGTCATCTAAGGTAACTAGAAGCAGGGCCCTGTGTGTACGTCTCATCCCAGACTCTCAAAGGAACAGGGACTTGGCATAGCTCTCTACTGTAAGAAAGACAGCAAGACCCCCACAAGTGTGGTTCCTAATCTCCTGTGTGTCCATTCATGCACGCTGCCTCTTCAACCCCTTTTGGGTTTGTATGTGTGCATGTGTGTGTGCATGTGTATGTGTGCATGTATGTGTGTGTGCATGTGTGTATGCATGTGTATGTGTGCATGTATATGTGTGTGCATGTGTATGTGTGCATGTGTGTGCATGTATATATGTGCATATGTGTGTGCATTTGTGTGTGCATGTGTATGTGTGCATATATGCGTGTGTGCATGTGTGTGTACATGTGTATGTGTGCATGTGTGTGCATGTATATATGTGCATATGTGTGTGCATGTGTGTGTGCATGTACACGTGTGTGTGTGCATGTGTGTGTGCATGTGCACGTGTGTGTGCATGTGTGTGTGCATGGGTTATGCACACAAGTGTGAGAGAGTGTGTGCACTGGAGGCCAAAGGAAGTTGTTGGCGATCTCCTCTCCCACTGCCTGCCTTATTCCTTTGAGAAGGGGTCTCTCCCTGCACTGCAACTCATACTGTTTTGGCAAGACAGAAAATCAGAAAGTCCCAGTGAACCTTGTCTCTGCCCCCATAAACTCTGAGGTTCCAGATAACCACAGAACCATGTTTATCTTGAAACATGGATGCTGGGATTCAAACTCTGGTCCCCATGTTAGAGCATCAAGCAGTCGTAACTACAGAGCTATCTCTCCAGCCCACTTCCTGGTTTTTAAACTTCCCTACTGAGCTAGATCAAAGCCTAAGAAGAGAGTCATACAGACTGAGCACCCATAACCTAAAAATTCCACATCTAAAATCATTCCAAAGTTTTAAACATTTTAACATTGTACTAATGCTTCAAAGTGTTTCAGGTTTCAGAGCATTTTAAATTTTGGATACTGGATTAGGGATGGTCTACTAGGAAACCTATGTAAACATCCCCAAATACAGAAAAGTCTGAGACCCAAACAACTTCTGGCTCCACACACTTCAGATAAGGGAAGTCAACCAACTGCCCTGAAATGAGTAAAGACCCCACATGGAGGAAGAGGGATACAGGCAGTCACCAAGTCAAACATCTTACTGGCATTTTAGTCTCTAAACACTCAACCAGGCTAATTTGAGATCCTTATACATCACCCATGAGGTGGGTTGTGGATATTACTCAGCTTTACAGATAATAAATCTCAGAAATGAAAAAAAAAATCTTAAATGGTCCTGTGACCTGCTCATATCCTGTGATATATGTCCACCTGGAGACACACACACACAGACATTATGAATGTACACACATGAAAGTACACACTGCACACAAACAACTAGTAAAGTTTTTTTTAAGTTAAAAAAATCATCTTGTGCTAAGAAAGATGCATAACTCACCCACTGCCTTACAATTCATAGAAGGCCATGTGTTGACTTTCTTTCTTTCTTTCTTTCTTTCTTTCTTTCTTTCTTTCTTTCTTTCTTTCTTTCTTTCTTTCTTTCTCATATCCACTCATCCTAGCAGGGGAAAACAGTGGGGCTTTTTCTTTAAAAGCATCTAAGGTTTTCCAAATGAGGGTCATAACTATGTTCACAATGATTAATAATGCCATTTATCAAACAAATCCCTATTTTCAGAGCAAATGTCAATTTAGTGAAAATTACTTAATCTGTTAGTAAAATTTACACAACCAGAAACCATGCAATGGATGGGGACATAAATCCCCAGTCCCATGGAAAAACCACTCTCTTTCTATTGGCAGTGTTCCAGATTGGTCAGCGACATTGTGTGGGGGGGGAATCAAGGCAGGAGAATGAAGATGCCCACCCCACCACACTCATGTCTCATGCGCTCATATTATTTATGCCCAGTTTTATTTTTTTTCTTCTTCTGTAATTCTGTGTTTTATTATGATCCTATTTCCCCCATGTCTTCCATTACAATTAACTTTTATCGCTGTTGTTTCTTAATGGGCAACACCCTCCCCCGCCCCCCCCCACTTTGTTTTGGAGTGTTCTGGAATGTCTGGAATGCCAAGATTTTGAGACAAGACTTCAAAGGTCAAGTAATAAATGCTCCCATAAAGTAAATGAGTAATGATTATACACACGGCGGCTGTATTTTCAGTAATGCCGCTGGAAAGCTATATACTGTACTTTGTCAATCCACATTCATCACGCCCCAGAAATATTAGAAAATCATTACAGGTTTATGTTGAGTTTGCAGATAATACTAACATATAAGTCAAGACTGAAATATGGTAATCAGAAAAACAGTTGAAAAGTGTCGATGAACTGTAAAACACGGGATGGGGGGCGGGGGGGAGTAGCAATGGCCAAGCCTTCATCAGAGACCACGCAGTGGGTGGAGAGGAAAGTGGGTATTTTGGTCACAGTATGGGTCAGCAGCTGCTAAGTGTCACTTAGCAGAGGAGTCCAGGGATCTCCGGAGAACCTGTAGCATTTGGTGACTCTGACTTATCTCTGAGGACAGTGGTAGTCTGCCACCCATCAACCTACAGTCTTCCTCAGACAATCCCTGACTGCCAATCAGAGCAGGACTTTGGGGAACCATTATCAGGACTCTGTGATGTGAACAGGCCTCTGAATGTTTAACTTCTCACTTGGCAGGAGCATGCTGGAAAAGTCCTGACAGTTCATTCATTTTGCTGCACCCTGGAGCCAGCTGATGTCTGACTGGAGAGACCCACCCTCTTTGATGTTACACTCTTCGGAGAGTGCCCTGCTGTGAAAAAAAATTTTTTATCCATCCAAATTGAAGAGAAATATTTCTGCATCCAGCTGTTCGCGGTGACATGTTTGCCATTTTTCAGGGCACTGGCTTGGTGCCACCCTCAAACTCTACTGCAAAACGATCTCCTCTGTAACTCCTTGTCACAGCAGTAATGTCCACAGTGCACAACCGTCTCCAGTGTCCACACAGCACCAGCACCAGGAAGGAAAATACCAGTAACTGAGCACTGCTAAGAACCACCTTGAAAATATTTGCATGCAGCAACTCCCCTTCCCTCTGCCCTCTCCTCTCTTCTTTTCCCTCTCCTCTCTCGAAAACACAGAAATCACCAATGTAAAATTCATTGCAACGATGACCCCATCAAAAACCTGCTTAAATACAGTGGTTATTTGAAACCCAGTTTTAATCAAAACAGCCCACCAGCCAGTCCCGCTCTCTGCTAATGTATTTACAGATGAAATTAACTTGGATCCTATCAGAGCTGGATCCATAGATCCACGAGTCCATGATTTTAAGTGGCATTTAGTAGTGAGAGTTCTGTGCTGATGAAAAGTCTCACAAAAGTTGGAGTGAACACTTGGCTGTAAGCGCCACCAAGGAAATCTTCATCTTCGGTCCACGGAGGAGCATCCAGGAGCTTGCAGTGGACAGTGGCGTCCAGCACTGCCACGGCTGGTACCCACTGTGAGGGGAGACTAGCTCTCAACATTGTTATCTCCTGTTCAGAGAGAGGAGTAAGACACACCAGTTCCCACCCTCCCGCCCAATCTAGTCTGGTTGTCTCCTGTCTCTCCTTTTCCTTTTGGCTGAGATGGGAAGGATCTGATAGACAGCTTTACACTTGGTACCAGGGAATCCTATCTGGCGGCTGGTCTGAGACCGTGACTGGCAGGCAGTGTTACCTATTCGGTGTATGTATGTGTGTGTGTGTGACAAATTTTGAAACAATTAATTAATTAAATGTTATATGCGAGAAAGTATGAATTTTGGGAGCTAAACCATGAAGGAAATTTGATTCCACATTCTCCTGCACTTGGCACAAAAGCAAAGCCTGGGTCTTCAGCAAACCGGAAAGAGGATTATTATTTTGTTAAAGTCATCCCACTGCTGATGCCAGTGTGAACTGACGGGATTTTCACATTACCCCTAACAGTGCCAAACAGTTCTGTCCTTAAGACCTAAGATCACACACTGACGTTAATGCAGTGATTACAAATCCCCACTGAAATCCCTATAGGGCTCATGCAGGGTGTCTTAGAGAGTACGACTTAAGCCTGCGTTGTAGCAGAAACATTTGACTTAAGTGTTCTAGTAGGAACACACCACATAGAGCTTGGGGAAAACTGCTACTGATTTTACCTTGGCACAGTGGCTACTATGGAAAAAGATTTCCACCAAGTATCTTGGGCCAGAGGATAGTGCAAATAACCACATTTGATCAGAGTCACCAAGTGTCTACAAAGCAACAGGTAGGGAGATTTGTAAAGGGGGAAGGCCAGGCATGGTGGTTCATGCCTTCCATGCCTGTTTATAGGCAGAGGTAGCCAATCTCTGTGAATTCAAGGCCAGCTTGGTCTACATAGAAAGTTCTAGGACTGCGTAAAGAGACCTTGTCTAAAACAAAACAAAAAAACACACCCAAAAGATAAATAAGTCAGAGGACCACCTTTCTATCTGTACACACACACACACACACACACACACACACACACACACACACACCACGGTGCCTTAGATCTCAACCTCCTCCTCCTCCTCCTCCTCCTCCTTCTTCTTCTTCTTCTTCTTCTTCTTCTTCTTCTTCTTCTTCTTCTTCTTCTTCTTCTTCTTCTTCTTCTTCTTCTTCTTCTTCTTCTGATTTCTGCGAAGGCTCAGAGTGTTTGTCCCTCTGAAATAACAGCATCCTATGGTTTTACTTCTTTTCAAAGCAGCCCGCTGCTTTATTTCTTTGCTGAAATGTGTCATTCTTTAAATTATTATGTTTTTCTAAGTCTACAACATTCTTTTCATAACCACACCAATAAAGTGAAATTGTCAGACACACTTTATTAAGGGAAAGGTGGACTGTCTGTGGAGTACAAAAAACACATTTCCAGACCTTCAGTAATGGAAGAGAAACTCCTTACATCAAGCTGACCTAGAGCCAACTATGCCCTCAGTTCCCACTGGACACCATCCTGCTCTGGATCATAGGACAATGGCAGACACTAAGCTGGCTCTTGGATTCAGGGCACGCAAGAAAGCTGAGAGATCCCTGGACTGCTCCGAATCAGCTATGGTCCCCACAGAGTGGACAGTTGCTGGGACAGTGACTTTGAGGAAAAACTTAATGGAATTCCAGGTTAGTCACAGAGATGGACAGGAAAAGACTCGTGAGTAGCATGGGGTGGCTTCGGTGTGTATGAGCCCTTGTCCTTGAAGAAGTTGCCCAGAAGATCTAAGCAAACACATCATAGGCTACCAGCCTCTGACCTAGGAGGTCAAGGCTAATATCATTCATTTTGTAGTAAAGGCTGATAGCATTCATTTTGTCCCATCAGGAGCCAGGAGACCAGGTACCAGGACAGAAGGTGAGAGCACTATTGGTGGGTCTCAGATCTAGACCTTTCACCTACTGATTAGAATTCTTTGAACAGATGTTTAGTAAGCAGTTACCATGTACAAGATGCTGTATTTGAGGGAAATTATCAACTTCTACCTTCAAATAACTTATAGTACACTAGGAGAGGTGTGTGTGTGTGTGTGTGTGTGTGTGTGTGTGTGTGTGTGTGTGAAACAAATCAAGACATTTCTTCAGGTACTCAAGTTCATAAGCCTTCTCATCTAATCTTTCTTCCCATCTATTCAGAATGGGTTGATTGGTAATTTTGCAAAAGGGGCATCAGTACTTAAAGAAAGATAGAATGCTAGTGATTTAAACCCATCAAAACCATGAAGGTAGCATTAAAGAAACATTTGATCAAAATCTGCCAGAATATTACATCAATGAGGACAAAAATACAATCTGCTTGTGGTTTGAGGTGTTTAGCACAATGGGATGCCTGGTGTTCAGAGAACACTGGTTGGTCGATTGCATGTTTGATTGATTCAGTGTATGGAAGGATGAATGGATGGATGGATGGATGGATGGGTGGATGGATGTTCTGGTGGGTAGATGGATAGATGGTAGACATGGAAGTCAGAACAAATGAGAGGATAGGACACCCTGTCATACTGACGTGCCAAACACTAAATCAGTTCTTTCTGTTCTTTGGCTGGACCATTCCATTTAAGATGGATATCCAGTAAGAAAAAACGTCAAAGGATATAATAATTGCTGTTTAGAATATGTTGTGTCTCACTGGCTAAAATGAACATGTCCTTCAAATGCCTTTAGGAGATTTTGCAAAGTTGAGCTAAGTGAAGCATCTAGATCTTGATTTCAGAGTCCAGAGTAAAACGAACACCTGTCCCTCTCCCATATGTCCTTGCTTTCCCTGCAGGCCACGCTGACTCTTGCTGAGTACTGCTATTGCCATCCCTGGTTGTTTTCTATCCTGTCTCTTGTTTGCACCCCATGATCGCACCCATTAGGAGGACCCCAGTAGGTATGGTTTATTCTAACAGTGAGTGTAGATCAAAGAACTCTAGTCCTGAAATGAAACCCCACATTTGGACCTTTAAGTGAAGCTTGAGAGGAAGTAGTGAATTTTTAAAAGAATCCAAAGCGCTGATAGCACCCATCACTGAGAGAAGACAACGGTCATTGTTGGCACCCTATTGGTCAATGCTGATTAGATCTTTATGGCCATCCAGGGAACAGCCACTAGCTGTGTTGCTGAAGATCCAGGAGAGGAACATAGTCTCACTCCAAAGGAAGGAGTGCAAAGGGAGAAGGCAGTTTCTGAAGAAGGGACGACTCCAGCTTCTCCTCCAACAAGCTTTCTACAGCTACTCCCAAGGAAGGCATTGGACCTTTTAGCCCCACTTTCATAAAGAGTCTTAAATTAAGAGCTTTGAAGCTATTTCCAAATGAGGTTACACATACAATCACAGAACACAGGATTCAAAGACGGAGCCTCACTCTGCACTGCTCTGAACTCAGGTTCTATGACTGGACCACACTGCCTGAAGTGAACCATAAATTAACATTTTTATAAATCCTGTAATTAACTTATGAATGGCACAATTATATGTTTCTAGTATTAAAGGCATTAAGTTGTTAAAGGTAAACATTTAAAGTATACCACTGTTTTTGTAACCCTGTTTTGGCATCTTTTCATCTTTCAATATATCAAGAACCTTGAAAAATGGAAATGGCCCAGGCCTCTAAGCAGCCCTGGTTTGGGCTTGTTAATAAAGCTCCTTTCACAGAGGCAGGCTGGAGGGCTGGCAAGTGGGCTGCCAGCACTGAGGTGCTGTACTCTCTACAGAGGGTCCACCCAGTGTTTCTGGACAGGCGTTTGAGTCCTCCTGGTGTGAGTCCCTGGGAACTGAACCAGGAGATCCTGGAAACTTCAATACCTAAGACTCAAGGTTTGCCAGTCATTTGGTTAGCAGAGGTTATGACTAATGTCAACCCCAACAAAAAGTGACCACCTAATTAGCATGTGTCTATAAAATAGGCTTCCTAATCGTTAGGCCTGACGTAGGACTCCTTCGTTCCACAGGAAGCATCTGTGGGCAGAAAGGGAAGAATAGAATGGAATGTCCATGTCACTGGGTCCATGGAGAGGCTCTGTGCAAGGCTGCTGCAAACACCTTGAACCCTTGAGAAAATGATGAATGCTCATGAGTAATCTTCCGGGAAAAAGGCTCATAGTTTTTATTAGATTCTCAAAGGGGGTGTGTACATATACACACAGGAGTTAAAAAGGACTGCCAGACCCCACACTGCCAGAGACTGAGAGCAGCAAGTGGGGAAAGAAAAGAGAGCATTTAAGGATGAGCTAGAATTCTTAGGGTATTGTTGAGGACACTCTTTACAAAGGTTGATGCATATTCTCTCTCTTTCCCTATCTCTCTCTCCTCCTCTCTCTCTCGCTCTCTCTCTTCTTCCTCTCTCTCTCTCTCTCTCCTCTCTCTCTCTCTAGCTCTTTCTCTCTCTCTCCCAGAGATAGAGATCCCAAGCTTCCAGCAGGTTTTCTCCCCTGTACTTTGATTTCATATTTGATTATAATTGAGTTTTGATATCTTCTTCTTGACTTAGCACCCTTTATGGCTGGAAGTACTGAGTCAGTGATCTTTAATATACCCAGCCGTCCCTTTGAGCAAAACCCTGGAGCCACCATTTTTCCAACTGAAATGGAAACATATAAATTTAAACAAGTAGCCAGAGCAATGGAATTACTTTTAGTAATCTTTAAAACCACGTGCTATTGGGGCCTGAAGAGATGACTCGGCATTTATAAGCACCTACTATTCTGGTAGAAGATCTGGGTTCAATTCCTAGTATCCACATGGCAGTTCACAACTGCCTGTAACTCCAGTTCGAGGGAATCTGGTGCCCTCTTCTTGGGATCCCTCATACATATGGTACATATTTACATACTCAGGCACACACACACAAACACACATACACACACACATACACACAAATGTACACACAAATAAATATTTAAAGATAAAATAATTTGTTATTTATAAATTAAGATTCTTTATCATCTCTAGCTTATACCCTTATATTTCATAAAAAATTAGTTAGATGGCCTACATATTAATAATTATTTTTGTGTCTGTTTATAAATAAAAAATTTAATGTAGTTAGCCTGTAATGAGGCAACAATTCCCCTATTAGGTACTATAGTATAACAAATAAAAAGCCCAATGTTGTCAAGTGATGTCCCATAGACCCCCCCCAAACATTATAAGCTATTACCAATGCTCTTAGTAATCCTCAGTCACTTCACAGTAAGAATCTATTGCTACAGACATCATATGTCTAAGTCACAGAACAAGGAGAGATCAAGGAGTTACTTATCCCTATTGGCTAGTTTTTATAGCGCTGGAATTTGCTATGGACACTACTGGAGAAGAAAAAGAATCACCAGTCTTAATCAGCTGTGAGCCCTGACAGCTACAATGGCTTCTTAGCAAGACATGTTCACAGGTGTGATAGTGGCATGAACATCATAAAAGCAACCAACCACTTTGTGCTAGGATTTAAGGCCTACTTCATACCTAGCAGTATTACCAAGTACCCATAGCTAGACAGGTCTTAGGCCCTAGAGTAAAAGATACTACTATTAAACTTACTTCTCATGACTTGCTGTTGTATCCATAGATTAAGGCTTCTCTCAACCCTCATCAAGGAAGCTTCTTTTTGCAGCAGATAACTAATTATCAAATTACAGTATTTAATCAAAGTACAGACAATAAGAGACTACAGAATGTTCATCCCTACACAGGGAACTTATATCCTCCCTGTTTTTTCCAAGACTCGGGACCACTGCAGAGAAGGAAGTAGAAAAGGTATCAGACCTACAGGGAGTAGATGACTATAATGAAACAGTATTTTCTGAATGTAGCACGACAGTTGCACATAGGACTTCCCTAAAGCTGAGACATCATTTCATGAGCCCTGCACAGGCTCAGGACCTCATGACAACATGGAGAAAGGAGGTGGGGGTGGAGTTCCACTCTTAGCTAAGGAGCTACTGGTGATAGATAGCTGCTGGGAAAGGGAGAGTCAGGATTTTTGTTAAGGATGCAACTCCAAGTGGCTCCATTGAACCCTCCATTGAAGACCATCGTCCATCCAAGAGTATATCAGCTGTACAAACTGTACTTGATCATATTACTGCTACACAGCCAGAATCTGACATACTCATCTTAATAAAAAATTCTAAGATTGGGATATAATGCCTCAAAATTTATCTATCAAAAATAGAGTCAAGATGAACCTTACAGAATTCATATTTCTTATTTTATTTTTATAATCTCTATTGCAATATTTAACAAACGTCACTCTAAAGTAGTACCTGACTTCATTAAAAAAAAAAAAACTTTTAGCTTAAAATCTCAGTTTCAGTTTAAATGTGGACAGTCCGATGAAAAACAGGCCCACACACACAGCTGGAGACGACAGTGCCTTGGATTAAAAGGTATTCAAGAATTAACGCTTGCTGTCTCCTGAGCTGTGAACTGTTTTGCAGAGCTAAGTCACCAAGGACAAAGATTTTTATTTTCACTCATAACTATTGCTCTGACTTTTGTAAGGTGTTCATCAGAAAGCAAAGATACAGAGTGCCTTTAGTTTAAAAAAAAATAAAAGGAATTTTCTATAACTGATTTCTGAATTTCTTTTGCAATAAATTAAATACACATCAAAATACAGATGACATAATTAAAACCCAGCGAACAACATACAATTTTCCCCTTTAAAACAGAACAATTTCATCCTGCTGAGCCACTGCATAAAACTTGGCCGGTTTGAATTTTTTTTTTTTTTTTTTTTTTTTTTTTGCTTTCAAGGATGTAATGAAACCATCAGAGCTGTTACATCATGTAAATAAATTTCAAAGATGGTATTAATATAAAAAGTATATCATATAACCCTAAAAATTTAATATACTGTTATGGCAATAACCAGATCAGTTTCCCAAACAAATATATATTCCGTCATGTCATTTTGAACTTTTTCTGACCCTTTTTTTTTTTTTTTGAAGAAAGAAAACTACAATTGAGACCAAATGTTTTATGAAAGAAAATACAGGCAGGCTGATTTGGCCAAGTACAGACACTTTCAGATTAAAGGTGTTATTATAACTTAAAACTTAGCCCATTTTTTATAAGCCATAGTAACTGAGATATTACTAAGGAAGTCTATGGGCTTGCAAGAGTGCTTAAGATGTTTCTTAATGGCTAAGTATAAACCATGGCTACCAGCTACAGTTTCTTTCCTTTTGTTTTTTTTAAACCAAATTCAAAATTGACTACTACTTGGAATAAAGGACACAACTGTGTTAGCATCATTTCAAAAACAGGCTGTAAAAAGAATGTTTGCAGGAATCTACCCTTGACCCATGTTCCAAGATTTTGAGGGGACACCTCAAACCACACATGGTTCTAAAGCCTAAGTACACCATGTTTTTTTTCTGTATATACACACCTATAATAAAGTCTATAAACTAAGCACAGGAAGGGATACATAAGAAAGAGATAAATAATAAAAATAGAGCAATTACAATTGTGTAATAATAAAAAGTTATAGGACCACAGTCTTCTCCATCTTTCTCTGTCTCTGTCTTTCTCGGTGTCTCTTGGTGTCTCTGTCACCCCCAGTCTCTCTCTGTTTCTCAGTCTCTGTCTCTCTCTGTGTCTCTCTGGGCCAGCATCATCAGCGAAGGTGTGGATCATATCGTCAAAACCTATCAAATGGAAGTTACTCATGCATCCTCTCTCTGCCACTGTTCTGCAAATATCAAAGCCCATCCTGAATCTCTCTCTCTTTTTCCTTTTTAATGATTTGTTTATTTTTACTTTATGTTCATTGGTAGTCTGCCTGTATGCAAGTCTGTGTGAAGGTGTCGGATCTCCTGGAGCTAGAGTTATAGGCAATGATGAGCTGCCATGTGGCTGCTGAGATATGAACCTGGGGCCTCTGTAAGAGAAGCCAATGCTCTTAACCACTGAGCTATCTCTTTAGTTTCCTGCAATGACCCTACAGAAACAGTGACCAGGTAAAGCAGCCCCTACACAGTGAGTGAAGCCTGCATCTCCAAGTTCTGATTCTCCAAAGTCCCTTTCAGGCATGGCTGGAGAGTCTGGGAACCACAGGACACACAGCTCCTCTCTGGAATGCATCATTCTATAAGCAAAAACATGGACACGGACAGGGAAACTGAATTCAGCTTTCACACACATAAATTACGACTTGTGTCCTTCCGAATGCACTCATGTTATCAAATCAATAACTACATAAAAAATAAATAAAATAATGAAATAAATAAAATGGCCAGGCATGATGGTATCTGCCTCTAGCACTTGGGAGGTAGAGGCAGATGGATCTCTCTCTCTCTCTCTCTCTCTCTCTCTCTCTCTCTCTCTCTCTCTGTGAGTTTGAGGTCAGCCTGGTCTACACAGTGAGTTCCAGGACAGTCGGGACTAGTACACAATGAGGTGAAGGGAGCAGCAGGGGTCATATTCCCAGTCAGAACCCATCAAGAAATTCCACATTTGACTTTAATTCAAACCTTGCTTCGGCCACCTTAGAACTGTTCTGAAGTCTGATACACTTCTACTCTTACTTTATCAAAAAAAAAAACTTTAAAAAATTTAACATTAGGTTTTTCACTTATTTAAAAGCATGACCTAGTGTATTTTACAGGGAAGATGGGGGGGAACAGGGTGACTAACAAGGGCTAGGAGGGGCTGTGTTACTACCATCTTCCAGACCAGCTGATATTTGCAGCAGCTTCCTTCCATGTCTTCTAAAGGAGGTGGGGAGGTGGAGAGGGGTTAGGGAGGGAGGGGCAAGGGACAGGGAGGAGGGAGGGAGGGGTGAGGGACGGGGACAACTACCATGAAACCAAAAGTTGCTATTGGCTTTGCATAAACAGTGAGCAATCTCTGTTAACATGACACATTTAGAATGTTACGTGTAAAAGTCCAAATTTATGAAAGAAAATTGTCTTTGCTTGACCGCAGGCTTCACTGGCTTTTCTTTAAGGAAAACACGCATGCGCGAGCGCTCTCTCTCTCTCTCTCTCTCTCTCTCTCTCTCTCACACACACACACACACACACACACACACACACACCCTTCTCTAATGGAGGTCTCAAAGAAAAGAAACCCAAATTACATCTTAAAAATACTGCTACTGTGTGGAAGCAGGTTTACCTGTGTGCTTGCCCAGATAAGAAGGAGAAGCGATAGAGAACGTCTAATCTCAGCTGAAAGCAAATGGCTGACTGCTCCAGCGTGTGTGATAAGATAGTCTGCTATCAGAACTCCTCCTGACATTTTGGTTCTCATATCTCCTTTTTCTTCCAAAGTACCCTTCACACCTCCCTCAGGACAGTCGCCAGCAACCGCCACTTCCCTTTGCACTTAGGATTCCAACACAGTATGTCACAGGGTCAACCAATACTCCATCCAGTACCGGGGGTGGGGGGGTTGGGGGGGATGGGGGATAGGAAAAGTCCTCAGGCCTGAGTCCCTTTTCAATTTTATGTCACAAAGCCATGAATGAAAAATATCTTACATCATAGGAATTAAGTGGACTGTTACATAACCCTGACCTCTGTCGGTCTCTGAAAGGCGGTGGGTGAAGTCACAGTACACAGGACGCCCCACATCTTAGCATGAACACTCAGGGGTTGTGTAATACCCAAGCCATTGCATGCTTACCAGTATTCTTTTCCTGGCTTTAAACTCATCTGTTCATGCTACCCAGACCCAACAAAGTCCACCGTATTTGTAAACCGATCGGTCTGCGATACCAGATGCACTTAGGAGACATTCTTCTTCCTGCCATTGCAGAGTGATTAGGCTAGGACAAGATGCTACACTTTGGGAAATGCTGGCCTAGGATGCAAGAGGACCCTGCTGCTTCTGAAGCCAGAGCTACCCTGCTGTGCCCCAGAGTGGACCATTTTAAGTTCTAGAGATTTCCTCCTGCTTTGTTGGTTTCCAAACAAGCAAACAAACAAACAAACAAACAAACAAACAAAAAATTGGATAAGCTCAGATGTGTCTAAACTCTGAAAACAAAATAAAACAAAACAACAACAAAAAATGATCCCAGGACTCTAAGAACTGCGCCCTCACCCAGTAAGTCAAATCAGACTCAGACCCAAAGCCTGGATTTTGAACTTCCAGTTTGGTACTTCCGGGTTAGCATTTTATAGCCTGCTATCCTACTGTAGTAGAAACAGTCTACTATGCTCCCAGGCTCAGCAACAGATGTACGACGGAAATGACTGCAAGTCCCTTTCTACTGATTATCAATCTCTTGCCAGGTAGACGCACCATCATCTTGTTTCCTAGAAACCATCCATCGACCTTCACAGGTGGTAAGCTGAGGCAGGAGGAGACATATTTTGTAAAAGATTATGGGAATGGGAAATGAGATGTCTGGAAATCAACCTTCTTGGGGGGCTTGCCAACAGAGGGTGAGCTTCTGCCACCAAAACTGCTCTGCAAATTTGAGGGGCTTCTCACTTCCGAAGGCTTCTCAGCACTCATACCTGAAACTGCCAGGAGGGAGCATAAGGGGATGATGGAAAGGGAAACAAACAAACAAAAAAAAAACAAAACAAAACAAAAAACAAAAGCCACAGGAAGTAGTCATAGGGAGAGAAGCTTGTTAGAAAACATTAAGGAAACTGAAGCAGAAGGTTCTTATGGTGTTCAATCGGCATTACTTTTCTTAACACAAAGGGGTGGGTATGAAAAACATAACAATCCAAACAATTTTTGCAGAATCTGGCTTCAAAGTGTGTGTGTGTGGGGGGGAGGGTTGACATTTAACAAGAGAAACCGTCGCCAAATGGCTTCAAAATGAAGTCAAACATTGAGGGTGGGGAAGAAAACAGAAAGGAGAGGAGAGGAGAGGAGAGGAGAGGAGAGGAGAGGAGAGGAGAGAAGAGAAGAGAAGAGAAGAGAAGAGAAGAGAAGAGAAGAGAAGAGAAGAGAAGAGAAGAGAAGAGAAGAGAAGAGAAGAGAAGAAGGCGTGATCTTAGATGGACCGGCTGTTTTCATTCTTTCTACAAAAGAAAAGAAAATAATGACAGCGAGGACCGCTTTTCCTGGCCTCTTGGGTTCCTGTTTTGTGAACGAGTCTACTGGGTGAATAATACTGTATGTCTCCCTGGGGGTCTAAGTCAATATGAACTCTATAAACACATTAAATGGCCAGGGCAGAAATAAAATAATAGCACTATGGTCATCATGAACCATGCCAAAGAACACAGCCCATGCTGTGGCCTTCGGATCCCTGTCTTAGAACTCACAAATAGAATGATTTCCAAATGCAGATAAAAGTCCGACTCCGGCGTGTGACAGGGATGAACAATAATCTTGTAATTGAAATTTTCCTTCCAAACCCTCACCCTAAATACATTCCCTCTCATGGCTCTGAGAAGCCTGTGCGTGCCCAGCACCGCAGGTCATGAGAGCTGGCCTAACAAGAAAGTTTTGTTTTTATGGTGAGATCTTAGAGTCTAAGACCATCTGCAAACATAATTTTAATACTTTAATTTCCTTTCCTTTAGTAAGGGTGAAAAACTAATAATTTTTTTAAAAATAGCCCAAGGCAATGTGACAGTTAACAAAACAAACTAATGAAATGTTAGAACAATTATTCTGATCTTTGCTGTCTAAGCGGCTTGGTCTGGTTATTTTAATATTTGTGTATCGTGGATAAATATGTGTGTGAGGGGTGTCTATGAATAGATTCTTAGGAATTTAGAAATTCATCCAAAATTCAGCGGTTTTAGATGACTTAATGAGTTTGATAATGGGATACAGAAACTTTAATTCTTAAATCATTTGTTTTATTTCAAAGCAGTCAGGGTTGATTAATCCGCTTTAGTTATAGTGGAGGGGTTTGGATGCAGTTCTTGAAGCTCTGGGCCAGGGACCTGGTGGGTGGGGTTCGGGAGAGAGTGTTTCATTACCAGCTAGAGATTTCTAGAGATTTCCGAGGGGCACGGCCTAATGTTTCATTTGACCTGTGGGTCTTTGGCTGGTATGCACGCAGCTCTTCACAGAGTGGAGCCATCCTGGGGGTGGGGTCTACGGGGTGGGGGATCCTCAATGCATTCTTGAAGTCTGCAATGCTTTTCTTTGTTTTTATGTTTGTGGGAACAGCCTTGGTTTTGTGAGCTACTTGGTGCCTTGAATATTTTTCACGTCTTCTGGTCCGAATCTCTTTAGCCTTCATCTGAAAGGACACTAAAATGTTTTCAAAGCACCAAAGCAAAAGGCAGCTCTGCTCTCGCTCAGGAGATAGATAGCACTTTGTGTAAGGCTCTGTTGTTTTCAAAATACTCTGCTTTCTAGTACACGCCGGCCATCTAAGGAAGCTAGCGCTGAGATAGCTGTGGCATTTAAAACAAAGGAAAACAAAGAGATAACTTGGCTTCAGCCAAAGGTCTGAACCGGTTAGGGAAAACAGGGATCAGTAAGTTTTCTTTAAAGTCTCTCTTTCTTTGCTTCGTGCACTAATTTTGGTAAGATCTGATTGTCCTTAAAGCCTGTGGAGGGTAATTATCTTTGTACTGTGATGTGATTGGCTGCTTCAGCCATGATGTCTCACATGACAGGCATCATACAACACGCATCGCACAAATCTGCCTGTGGAGCAGTAACTTGAGATGATCCATCGACTGAACTGAGTGTTAATTTCAAGGACTAGACCACAAACAGCTTAGCAGGAATCCTACCGGAAAACCATGGGTGGCCAAGTATAAAGATAATTCTTTTCCCTGTCGACAGTTATTCTTGCTTAATTTCACTCAATTAATCCACTGTGACAGAGAAAAACATATTCAAATATGTCCATAAGCTATATCTGCCACTATAATCTAACATATGTAAAAATGTACATGCTTCTGAATGCATGGTGGGGATCGTAACGTGCAAACCCACGTGATCAATTCGCAATTGGCTACAGGATGCTCCACTGAACTTCTTTTCTGATTAGCTCTTATCTTGAGGTGGCACGTGTCCACCTGGCTTTAGTTTTCTTCTGTATCAACAGTTCTCAACCTGTGGGTCGTGACCCCTCCAGAGATGAACAACCCTTTCATGGGGTTGCCTGAGACCATCCATCAGAGGACACAGATATTTTACATTATGGAACATAACAGTAGCAAAATGACAGTAATGAAGTAGCAAGGAAGATAACTTTATGGTTGGAGGTCACCACAGCAGAAAGACCAGTACTGAAGGGTCCCAGTGTTAGGGAGACTAAGAGACTCTATGCACTTCTAAGCACTAACATCAAGCTCTCAGTTGGGATGGGGCCTACCTTCTTCTCAGTGGAACAGTTACAACTTAAAGCAGCAGTCTCCAACCTCCCTAATGCTGAGACCCTTTAATACAGCTCTTCATGCTGAGCCCCAACCATAAAATTATCTTCATTGCCACCTCATAACTGTCATTTTGCTACTGTTAGGAACTGTAATGTAAATCTCTGTGTTTCCCCCATGACCTTAGACCCCTGCGAAGGAGTCCTCAGACCTCCAAAGGGGCTGTGACCCGCAAGTTGAGAGTCACTGATTTAAAGCCTAATTATTTATTCAATAATGAGAATACCATTGCTTTGAAAAAGAGAGAGAGAGAAATGTCTGAGCTCAGTGTTAAGGCACAGGCCTGGCAAGCACAAGGCTCTGAGTTCAATCCCCAGCACCACAAACAGAAGAGCAGTCTGTAAAGAATAATGCATTAAAAAGATACCAATTTTTAAAAGAGAAAAAACAAGAGCCCAAATGGAGTGGTAAAACCACGCCAGCAAGAATTATCATGTAAATCCCACATTTATTTCAAATATATTTTGAGTTTTTACAAGGGGAAAAAAAGTACAACTTGGCTAACAATTAGAGAAAGATATTTAGGAAAAGGACAAAGTGATTTGGAACTGGCTGGAACTATTTACAAAGAAGTAACCAAAGGTTTGTAAACTGATTCTTAACTGGTTTGATTAAAAGAGGGTAATTAATAAATGACAAGACAGAATGAAAAGTTCATTGTGCTATTTGATAAACCACCCAAGAAGTTAAATCAATGCCTTTCTGTTTAATTTCACTATTTGTTTTTCCATTTGAGCTGCCAATTGTCTAACAAGTTGCAGAAGGAAGTATTCTCCCTCTTTCTGTCTGTCTTCTCTCTCCTCTCTTCTCCTCTCTGTCTGTCTTCTCTCTCTCTCCCTCTCTCTTCTCTCTCTCCCTCTCTTCTTCTCCCTCTCCCTCTCTCTTCCCTACCCCCTCTGATTGACAAATATCAGAGAGTTTTGTTTCAAATCAATTGAACTTTCTCCAGGTGACCCCTGCATTTGTCATGACATTGTGGTCCAGTCATTATTTCACCAACGCTCTGTAACTAGCCCCCCTTTCTTAGCCTCTGACAAGAACGCCATAACAATTCACATCACCCTTGACCTTCAGGGTGTATATCATCTTGTCAACATATAAACAAACACACTATTGGCTGTATTTTAATAGATTCTGTAAATATCAAGATCCAATTTATCAAAAGGTTCACCCTGAGTGACAGCTCTGAATTTCTGCCTTGCATTAGCCATGCTAATTCTGACTTTTAATTTGAAAAGGATATTTGAGTTGTGATATGTTCTTCTGTCTCTGGGTTTTTTTTTTTTTTTTTTTTTCCAGGGACGCATAGGAAGCTACCAGAACTGTATTTTCCTCTATTTGGTAGAAGCTTTGACGGTGGTTCTGTTTCAAAGTAAGAATGCTAGAGTTATCACAGTAGTAACTGTGCCCAGCTAGAGGACAAATACACAGGACTTTATTTTTTTCTCTCCCTTGCCCCCTTCCTTCTCCTATTCTCTCCTTCTCTTCCTTTCTCAGGTCCATCTTTTGTTTCTTTTTCTGAACTGCTGAAATCAGTCATTGCACTGGGGCTTCACACATGCCAGGAAAGGATTCATTCTGCCCTGTTTAATTACACCACCACCCCCATAAGAAGAATGCATAGGCTGAGTGGTAGTGGCGCACACCTTTAATCCTAGCATTCAGGAAGCAGAGGTAGGCAGATCTGTAGTTCAAGGCTAGCCTGCTCTAAAGAGGATAACCAGGGCTACACAGAGAAACCCTATTGCCCAAAACCTAATAATAATAATAGGAAGAGGAGGAACAAGATGATAGAGGGAAGGAAGGCAGGAAGGAAGAAAGGAAAGATCTATAGAATAATCCTGCTACTGTCCCATTGCTTGGCAAAATAGGTCAACCACTAAGCAGGAAAACATGATTTTATTTAGAAGCATTCAAAGCTTCCTGAATTGTCAATACACTCTGAGAGTTCTTCCAGAGATAGGGCTGTACACCTGCCCTTGTGAAAAGCATTAAAAGGTGCTTATCAAAAACCCAAAATATAGAAACTTCTCTTTGACAAGTTAGAAAGCCGAAACAAACACAGAAAGAAAAAAAACTCACAGGAATTTGTGTTATCTAAATAGAGGAATTTGTTTATCCTTTTTCTGTGAAATTTGAGCCAGCGAAATCTCTAGTTTTAGAAGTTTCAGGATGTTTCCTCATATCCGTGCATACTGTGCAACAATGGAGCTGTAACTCTGAAAAGACCACAAACTCATCTCCAGAAGGGAACAAAGAGAATTGGGATATCTCTCTGGGAACATTAAAGATGTATAATCAAGAAGAGAAATGTCATTAAAAGGTGACATAATTCAGAATAAGATACACACCCAGGTCGGGAATAATGACAGAAGCTAATAAGTTACTCACTTGATGTTGTTACACATGCAGAACCAGGCACTGCATTGGGTGTTTTATGTTAACTGCCCCCCCGACACACACACCCTATACTAGACCTCATAGAAATTATTCTACAAGCCTCTCTTCTGTCTTTGAAGGAACAGGAATCCAAATACCTAAGCCAAAGACATATATTTAGAAGAGGACAGCGTTGTTGAAACGCAACCTTCAGTCATCCAAGCTATCAAATATCTATCATAGTACCAGGCAGGTAACAAGCACTCAGTCCTGATCAACTGTTATCACCACTGAACAGTCAGCAAACACCAGGCAAGCATGGAAATGTATGTTTGAATTAGACACAACCTTCTACCTCAAGTTGAGTCTATTCAATCTACTCAGATAGACACTCGAGTCTATGAATATCATCTAGTGTATCATCGTGCATATTAAATATATCCTCTTGGGGCCTCAGCTTTTAAAATATATTTAGTAGGAATAATTAAATTGCCCTCAAAAGGGTGGTTCTAGACTAAGGGGATGTAATATAAGCAAATTACATAGAGCTTGTCTGACCTGTGGTATATGTTGCTAATGTTAACTAATAACAAGAGTTTAGCATAATGAAAACAGCACAGTAGCAGAAAGTGCTGTGTGCTAATCAGAACAAATACACAACTGCACCTGTGACAAATTCTCAGATAAACTCTACAGAGTAAAAAGTGTCCGACTGGCTGTCATTTGGCTCAAATGCAAGTTTTAAACCTCTTAGTAGCATAAAAACCTTAATGTAATAGATGGATTTGGGGTTCTTTTTGTTTTGTTCTGTCTTGTTGTTTTGTTTAGAAATCTCTAAATAAATGTCAAAATTTAAATAAAGTTATTGGAAAATAGTTCCCTTTCTGCCTGGTTTTATTCAAAGTAATACATGCTCTCTTCTGCATTTATAAACAAATGAGCCAGGCACAGTGGCACACACCTTTAATTGTTGCTCTTAGGAGGCAGAGACAGGTGGATCTCTGTGAATTTGTGGCCAGCCTGATCTACACAACAAGTTCCAGGTCAGCTAGGGCTACCTGAAGAAGAAAAGAAGAGGAAGAGGAGAAGGAGGAGGAGAAAGAGGAAGAGGAAGGGAAGAAGGAGGAGGCGGTAGAGGAGAAGGAGGAAGAGGAGGAGGTGATGGTGGTGGTGATAGTGTAGGAGGGTGAGGAGAAAGGGTATGGAGGAGGAGGAGGAGGAGGAGGAGGAGGAGGAGGAAAGGCCTAAGTGTTTCCAGATTCTCCAAAGTTTGTCAGGACTGGGGCAAGCAAGATGGCTCAGTGGCTAAAGGCATTGCCAGCAAACCTGATATTCTGAGTTTGATTTCCCTGATTCCACATTGGTCAGAAGTTGTCCTCTGACCTCTACACATGTACCTTGGCATGCACACACCCACACACATACATATACAAAACAAATAAATAGGTTCATTCATTAATTAAACTTTTAATGTGTCAGAAATAACTGATGTGGGAAACGGAACAGAGAGGAGAATGGATTAGGAGGAATAAAGACTGGATTCTCTGGTTTTCCCTTGCTTACTGCTAAGTGGAATAGAATTTCATGCTCTTGGGACACTTACAGAGACCCTATTATATATAGGCAATGTGGTATTGAATTTATAACATTTCATTTTATTTAATTTTTATAAAATGAAGTGATGTTAGTGTCTCCTATTTTGGAATGGGAGAAGGAAGTTAAGGAAATTTCCAAGTGACTTGTCCCAGGTCATATGAAACGGTGCAACTGTGACCCAGCCTATGTGGCTGAGAGAGATTTGTTCATTACATCACCACACTGCTCTTTCGCCATGAAGGTCCTCTTTGTGTCTAGGACTGAGAGGAAGTTGGATACTTGGAAAAACTACATAGTAACCTCTATCTGATGTCCCCCAAATCCCGCCTGTTTGTAATGCAAGGTGTCACACATACCCTGTAAGTCACTGGCTTGAGCATGGGCGCACAGGTTTAATGAGCACTGCTGGGCCTTATTACTGACTCTGGAATTCAGGTGTGTATTTGATAATGACCATCTATGCAGCAGAATGTGAATTCATAGAAATCTACATGGCTTCACAGAGCACATCCACATTCGCCTCCCCTGTACACACCACCCCAGCATGTGAAGAGTGGTCCCTTACCTCCCAAAGAGCAGCTCTAAGGAGAAACGAGAACTTATTCTCAGCCTGTGGTTTCTCTTCATTTTCCTTCTTACCTGTCAGCTTCTATAGGAGCTAAAGCTATACTGGAGGCTGTTGTTCATGCAAGATAACAAGCCACCTATTCTTGCTCCCCTAAACAAGTTTTCCCCAACTCCACCAGAGGTGCTTGATCACATGTAAGTGGGAGATACAGGCAGGGAGCACTTGAGGATACATACTTGCCCCTGATTGGACCTGGTGGGGAAAGTATAGCCTTGTAGGTTTGGCTTTACGAGCCTCTGCAAAGTGTGCTACTTTCTGGAAACTCCTGGAATGGACCTGGTGAAAATCCATCAACCTGGCCAGTATTTAATTAAAGCTTGCTTCAGATTTGGCTCCAAAAAAAAAAAAAAAAACAGTGGTAGTGGTCTTGTTCTCAACTGATTACTTTAACACTTCCCCTAGTACTTCCAATGAGCAGGAAGTATTAGGAGCAAGGTGGGATTATCTCTGTCTAAACTTTGAAGCTACGGTTTCCCATTGGATTTACTGCTAACCCGTTTGCCCCAAAGCATCGATGACAACAAACCTTTACCCTACAGAAGCATGGTGAGTCATACCAGCATCGATATGTAATCCCTACATGAGAGAGGCTGAAGCAGGAAGGTCAAATCAGTCTGAGCACCGCAGTGAGTTCCAGGCCTTTCTGACTCCACTAGACCCTGTCTCTCACTGACTGACTAGGCAGGGAGAGGTGGTGAGCAGCTGAAAGGTATAACGGAAAACTGGATGGGAAACTGTAATCACAATGTACTATATGAAAAAATATACATTCAATAAAAGGAAAAAAAAATGGTGGGTAACATCTTAGAAAAGATGGTGAGGTTGTCTTCTGGCCCACGCATTTGCATGCTCACAAGCACAGGAGCACACAAAAGTAGTAAACTACAGCTGAGTTTAGGTATCAGGTGGTAGCTTCCACCATGGTTGCCACCTTCTGTGGGTGCCAACCACTTTGGGGGTCAAACGACCCTTTCCAAGGGTTCACCTAAGACCATTGGAAAACAGGTTTTTACAGTAGGATTCAAAATGGTAGGAAGGGCTGGAGAGATGGCTTAGCAGTTAAGAGCACTGACTGGTCTTCCATAGGTCCTGAGTTCAATTCCCAGCAACCACATGGTGACTCGCAACCATCTGCAATGGGGTCCGATGCCCTCTTCTGGTGTGTCTGAGACAGCAACAGTGTGCTTATATACATTAAATGAATAAAATTTTAAAAGTAGAAAAAAAACCAGCAAAATGACAGTTACAAATAAGCAATGAAAATAATTTTATGGTCATGGATCACCCCAACATGAGGTCCTGAATTAAAGAGTCACAGGGTCAGAAAGGTTGAGATCCACTGAGCTAAAAGATCATTTTCTTGACTAGCTGAGCCCAGAGAAAACACTCAAATAGTGTTGGCCTTTTCCAGCGGTCCTGGCTCTTCTGCTGCTGTAAAGTCACTACACTAATTTCATCCGGGGTCAGGGTGGTGGGTGATACACTGAACCAACTTTGGGTCTTACTTTCACACTTTAAAACATTTGCTCACCTGCTTTGACACTTTGTCCCAAGCAAAGTGGAGTGATTACCCAACATGTGACATAACTCATGGTGTCCTGGTGGCAGTCCTGAGTCTCTCTGCCTGGCTTCACGGATGCTTCCTGTGCTGGCGACTCTTATGTCAACTTGACACAAGCTAGAGTCATCTCAAAGGAGAGAACCTTAGTTGAGAAAATGCCTCCATCAGACCTAGCTTTAAGGCATTCTCTTAATTTGGGATTGAGAGGGGAGGACAGCCCACTGTGGGTGGTTCCTTCCCTAGGCTGGTGATCCCAGATTCTATCGAAAGCAGGTTGAGCAAGCCATGGGAAGCAAGCCAGTAAACAGCATCCCTCCACAGCCTCTGCATCAGCTCCTACCTCTAGGTTCCTGCCCAATTTGAGTTCCTATCCTGACTGCCTTCCATGATGAACAGCAATATGGAAGTGTAAGTTGAATAAGTCTTTTCCTCCTCAATTTTCTTTTTGGTCATGGTGTTTCACTGTAGCAGTAGAAACCCTATCTAAGTGACTACCCAACACCACTTGGATAAATGAGGAACTCTGAGTCTAGTTAGGCACAGATGACTCAGAGCTAAAATAGATTTGAAGAATTCCATTCAGGCTGTTTCTCATCCTAAAGAACTGTGTGGTGTACCACCTTAGTTCCCACATCCTTGGCATTAAGGTGTCATTATGACCCTAAAGTAGTATCTCTCCAATCATAAGTGAATGATTACCTATCCTTCCTTGGTACACATGAGCCCAAAAGAGTAAATACAGACAGACAGACAGACAGACAGACAGACAGACAGACAGAGCTAAGTTCAGCCTAAACAGAGTCCATTTGTAAGTTGTTCCCCAAGATCTTTGAGACAGGACTTTGTTCATTTCCTATCCAGAGCCCACATACTGAACTCAGCGTATTTCAGAGCCTGAAAGTCTTTCTCTTCAGTGAGTCCTCTCTGGGAAATTGCCTCTTTTCCATATGTCTGACGCCAGCCAGAGATTCTTGTTTTCCCACCTTTCAAATCTATCCTGCAGAAATTCAGGGGTGGGGGGAGTTCTATTCCAAGTATTGGGTAACTTTTTTTCCCAAACCAAGAGTATTCCTAGCTTGCAATCTGCCTTAAACTGATCAAGCCCACATGAGTAAGATGGAGGGAGGAGGGGCCGTGTCAAGCCAACTTTGCATTTCTGGCAACTGGTTCACTGTATATTTCATTTCAAAGGCCTAATTACGTCTGCATAAATAAACTGTGCTACGCAGCTTGATGCATGGCCATTTGTCATATTAAAACAATGGCACCCAAAGTAAATCCCCATTAACATTGTTTAACTTTTATGCTCTGGGGTGTTTGCTACTCAAATGATTAAAAAATGGAGTGATTTATGACACCGCAATTTAAATGAGGCAACAAAACAAATAGACTCTGAGTCACCAAGACTTAAAATGTACTAGGAGCCTAACTGGATTAGCTGTGAAAAAGGTACCCATGGCTGAAGAGTCTCTGGACCCTATATGGTGTGTGTGTGTGTGTGTGTGTGTGTAGCTTCCTAAGGGTACTGGGCAGGAAGGGTGAGCAAGACACATTTTGTTTTTGTTTCAAGTTTCATCAAGTCCCCCACACTCACTCTGCAGGTAGATGGTGTCATCAAACCTTTAGGGTATACAAAATGTAAATGGAGGATTAAGTATAAAATTTCCCCGAACTTAGTTGAACTACTGTGAACCAATTTCTACTCGTGCTACTTTCTTACTTTTAGAAAACTCCATAGTGTCTCTTTATTTTATATAGAGGAAAAAATGCTGAGTTTGAAGACCGTTCCTTCCACGGGCTCAGCCTTCTAAAGTAAAACTCCTTACTCGGGCCAGTAAATTAACAAGTGACAGAATTAGCCAACTTTCCAGATATTTCTGGTCTTAACCATAAATTTCTGGATGTAGAAATGTTTGGTTTCCGCTGCTATCCAGCGTGTCTACTTTGCTCCCAGGAAGAAGCCTGTTAACTCCTAACCCTGTTCCTCCTAAATGAGGGTAGTGTTATACTGCAGCTCTGAAAGACCAAAACTCCCCGCTCCAAATGCCAGCTCCAAGCCGGACTGTTGTTTTGAAGAGCTAACTTGGATCAGTACCGCTCTCCACGGAGCAGTGAGATTTTTGCTGTAGCCTTGAGAACCAAACTTCCTGTATCCGTTCAATAAAAATACTTGGAGGTCTTTTAAAACAAGGCACCATATGAAGTGTGTCTAAACACACAAGAGTAAACTGAAATTTGGCTACACTCATTCTGCCAGTTTGAGTGGCTAGAGTGAACAACTTAAGATAAAATCCTTTCCTTTGGAGTCCGAGTTATCCTGTGAGCCATCTACACTGAAATAATTATTTAGAAAATCACCAGATCGGCTTTTCCTGTCGAGCTATGTAAACAGTGACTTCTGGTGCGGTTGTTCCATTGCACGGCAGTCGCAGCACAACCGAAATGCGTGTGCGGGTCGACTTCCACGGAAGACCAGTCACCCAGCCCAGCAGGCAGTGTCTGAGGTCGAGCCTGCCCTGACCCATGTGGAAATTACACAATGATGTGCACCCCTCTGGCCTCCATCCCGTTGCTCTGAGCTTTTTTTAAAGGCAACAATCTACTCCCAAGCCATGCATTTCTCATATTTTTAAATCTATTCAAATACCTGAACACTCCTTTCCCCTGTCCAGATCTCAGATCTCTCCGTTGCTTCTTCACATTATTCCTTGTTTTAGTCTCCCTGTAATGACAGCCCATACAACTCCTGATAGATGAAATCGCAGCAGTTCAGCTAGAATAGCCAAGGAAGAAACCGGAGGCATAGCTAGGGTTCTGGATCACATGCGAATCGCATTTCAAACATTCCCTGGGTAGTTGCAAAGCCTGCTTAGGAGAAGCAAGGAATCCTATATCTCTGTTCTCAGAACCAGGATGCACACAGACAGAGATGAGGAACAAAACAAATGAGAACGAGCAATCAATCTAAGACTTTCACTTCTGCAAACTCAGACCCTACAGATCCTAAAGATAACTGACAAAGTTCCCATGAAATGCAGCGACTTCTAGGATCTGAACATGGCACTATGTCTGCCACAATACATGATCTAAAAGCAATTATATAGAGATGATAGATAGATAGATGATAGATAGATAGATAGATAGATAGATAGATAGATAGATATTTCAATAGGCAGCCACTTTGTTCTGAGCACTTTAATCCTCTAATGAGAGTTCAGGGTTCTGAATGGACTACACGTTCAAAGACCTCCAAAGGTATATTCCTAATACAAGGCAAAAAGAACAATCAGGAAACCACCAGTTATGATGGCCCTCAAAAGTATATGTAAGGTACTCTGCTAAATATAACTAATACACAAGAGGACAGAGCATGAGAGTAGCTTACCATAGAAAGAGACTGCAGTGTAGACAGGGGATTGGAAAGCAAATCCTCTCTCACACAATCAGAAAAGAGGCTGATATAATTCTGAAGGTAAGGAGGTTGAACTCAAAGCTCTCAAAATGTGAAGTACTCTTCTCAGGGTCATAAAAAATTGTACCAAGAAAATAGTTATGTGTATATATAAAAAAAATTTTCATAGATAAATTCAAATGTGTCAAATACCCCAAATGAGACTATATTTGTGTATCTATTATATATATATATATATATATATATGTATATATACATATGTATATATATATATATATATATATATATATATATATATATATATACACACACACACACACACACACACACACACACACACACACACACACACACACACACAGGCTCAGTAGGTTAGAGGTAAGAAGCAAGAGCTGTCCCACATTAACGGAGATGCAAGAGATAAACAAACCAACTATGAAAATCATGTGAGGACAGATGAGGGCACATTGAAATTGAGTATTAATAGATGGTTGTTCATATTTTCAGGCGATTATGTAGGGGATTTTATTTGTAATTTTTGAATCCATATCTTTCAGAGATAAGCTCTGGGATGCCTGTAGGTGAGTCTTTATGGTGACTGTGATTTACGTTAAGATATTTCAACAAGGCAGGTCATTGGGACACATATGAGCAATCCTAGCATGTGGACTGATGTGCCAACGATAATGCATGGTGAGGTGGCTTTGTGGGTAAAGGCTGGAAAGCCTGATGTCCTGAGTTCAGTCCCTGGAACCCAAGGTGGAATAAAAGAACCCCCTTCCCAATGCTGTCCTCTGACCTCCACATGCACGCTGTGGCCATCGTTACATCCTTTGGGGTCTGTTTGAAATTTCTTAAAAACTTAAGAGAAGGGGTCTAGGTCTTCACGGACTTCAGAACCAACATGCAGTGAATCCAATAACCTCAGCCTTCAGGGCTGGAAGTTAGCTCAGCAGTAGAAAGCACACTTTGCCTGTGTGAGACCCCAGGCTTGATTCTCAGACCCCCACCCCCAGCACATTCAATTTTTAGCATGAAAAACAGAAGTAAGGGCCCTTAAGGCAGCTTTTCAAAACCCACTCTCGAAAAAAATTAAAGAATGTTACAGTTTTGTAAGAAAAATGTGACCCATATTTAATAAACACCTATCTGTATATACTAATCACTTTCAATAACCTTATAAGAGAAATAATCCATAATAGAGAGGTCTGAATCACAGTTCCATAAAACTAAACATGTGCCGAATCCCTCACTAGTCATAAAAATATTAATTACTAGCCTAGTTGTTAAATGTCCAGCAATAAGGAAATAATTAAGCAAATTCTGACTTATCTATTTGGTGGATAATAAAATAGTAATTATTGCAAAAATTATTAATTATACCAGGATAAGTATAGATAATAATTTTAAGGAAAAACTATTTTTAACACAATAAAAATACATACCTAAAGTGTTTAGGAAAAAAATATTAAAACTTTTTCTCCAGGTGTTAAGAGAGTTTTTTTTTTTTTCCAGGTGGCAAGCCCTGCGAATTTAAATTTCTTTTATGTATTTTCTCAACTATGGACAGTGATCATTAACCACCTTCTTAGGAGGAAGAAAATATATCCTTAATTTAGTAAAGAAACTAAGCATTGTCTATAAGTCAGTTCTGTCCCATGGGTAGAGACTGGGGCCGACTGAGGTCCCCAGGTTGGGGCAAAACTTCCCATTATGGTCACTCCAGTTCCATCGTACAAACAAACAGCAGACAACCTGGAAGGGGACCATGATAGGTCACCACATCAAAACAACACACTTTGGATGCAACACTTTCCTGCATAGAATATTTTTTAAATTATACACATTTGTTTCTCTTTAAAGTGTTTTTCCCACTTAACATCTTCTCAAAATATTTATCCATCTCTAAACTTCAACTTTATAAGATATACTCAAGATCTTTTTGGGACAAAGTCAATCGAAGATAAATAAATATACACTCTCCATAAAATAGAAGAATACTCAGAAGTGGACCAATATAACTCTACAAATGTCTATGGGCTAGCAGAACATTGAAGGACAGAGTGAGCAGTGGGGAGCCACATTTTAAAACTCAAATCTTTTACATGAGAATACACTGAGATATAGATTAAAATACAACTTTTTAACCGTGTTTAAAACTGGCTTGGTTTGGTTTAGTAGCATAGCCATGGATGTATTTGAACCAGGGATGTATTTGAATTTACACTGTCTCCTTTAGCTTGCCTGCTCAAATTCCTTTCTGTTGCTTACTTTGCAAACGAGAGCTATCATTGGCAGTTTTAAAGGGATGAATCTTCTGAGATGGGTCTCTCTGACACTGCTGACACTCCAGTTCTAAAAACAGAAAATTATAGATTATCAGAGAAGGAAGTTCAGAAGTATCAGCTTGGAGTCTGAAGCTTGCCTTGTGAGGCCACCCAAAAAGACAGCTTTCCTAGTAGTCCATCCCTGGGCTCTAATCTCCAGCCCACAGGCTGATGCATTCCATTAATTCCAAGAGGGGCCAGGGCCAGGCATCACCGCAGAAGCATCTGGTCACTATAGCACAGTAGTGTGCGATGTTGCTGAAGACCAAGGCAGTCCCTGGGAAAGAGACCAAGCCTTGCCTTGATGGGCACCTGAGATCAAATACTCAATGTCACCACCTCTCCCTTGAGTTCCTTCTTCAGCCTTCTAGAAACTGCCAATCCTCAGCCCAGGTCTTCTCTCTGGAAGTGGAGTCTGAACATCCATCATCTAACCCTGAGCTCCTATACACGTGGAATCCTTTTGAGTTTTTGTGTGTTTCTTTTTTCCCTCTTTTCGCACAGCTCAGTGCCACTTGCTGAAGGACTTGATCACTAGTTCTCAACCTCCCTAAAGCCGTGACCCTTTAATACAGTTCCTCATGTCATGGTGACCCCCCTCCCTGTAACCATAAAATTATTTTTGTTGTTACTTCATAACTGTAATTTTGCTACTATTATGAATTGTAAATATCTGGTTTTTAATGGTCTTTTAGGGTTGCAACCCACAGGTTGAAAACCACTAGACTAGACAAAGGGAGAGACACCTGGATCTTGAATCTACCAAGAGGCAGGTGGTGTCGCAAAACCTAAGTTGGTTCCTCTGTGTGCCAGCTGAAGACTTTACAACTAACTGCATGGCCCCACCATTGGAAAGAAATAAAAGAGAAAAGCAAAGCAAAGAGGAAAGGAAAGACAGAGAGGGGAAGAGAAGGGATCAATAAAACCTATAGAATAGCGTACAGCACAACTGCTATCTGTCATACAGCAATGTCTGCTTCACTACAGAGCACTGTTCCGCCAGGACTCATTGCCTGGATACTCTTGGACCATCAAACAAGATGCCTGCATCCCACGCCCAAGGCATCACAATAGTCAAATGCTCTGGAAGCCCTTCAAACTCTGGCAAACAGTCTGGATAAGTTTAGCATCTGTAGGGATCGGAGGACAGATTCGTGGAGTTGCTTCTCTCTTCCCATCTTTCCATGGGTTCCAGGGATTGAACACAAGTCATTAGGCTTGCAAGGTAAGAGCCCCTGCCTGCTGAGCTGTCTCTCTGGCCCTCAGGTCAGTTCCTAAGGACAATCTTACCCAGTGGTCCTTCTGACGGTTGCAGTCGGTTGTTACCGTCTTTGAATTCCATGTCTCCCATGAGTTTCTCTGCTATGTTTACTAACCTGGAAATGCCACATTACAAACTTACCGCCAAAGCTTGAAATGACTCTCTTCCCCAACTTCGCTCGCCTCCTTAACCGTGCCGCTACACCCGCACACTCAGCCCTTCTATGATGTTCATGGAAGATGTTTAACTTACCTAAGAGAATAAATCTCTCTTTTGGGCACTTGACAATTTCCTCGTAAATTATAAGCACTTCCTGGGGACAGACTGTGTCTCCCTAAGAAGACAGTCTTCCTTCATCCCACATAGACTTGGCACATAAAGAAACAAGCCAAATAAAGGCTGAATAACTAGATTCATGGCCCACTTAAACAGACCATGAGCGTCTCCCAAACTGGAACTTGTCTCGGTCAACACTTCACACACTTCCACAGCTTCTGACCTACCCCTTGCTCTGATGTTACCACACAAGCCTGGGATGGCATCTTTCTCCCTGTGTAACACCATCCACGGTTGTCTCTAACAAAGCCCCCTAACTCCTCCAGGCTCAGCGAGATGAAGTGGACCCCTCATCACTAGAGAACTACAAATGCCAGAAAACCCCATCGGTGACTCTGACCAAATAGGAAAGGAATGAGGGGCATGGAAGTGAAGCCCATCTCACTTCCTGGTCATTATCTACTGCTTCTAAAGCATCTCTAAAGCATCCACTTTAAACTTTCCAGACACAAACTTGCCACGCTCCAAAGTTAAAAACATGAAATTTTCCATCAGGCCAGGCCACTAAAACAGGGTTCTCAGATGCAGAAGCCACTCTTATCCCACTTTGGCTGGGAGGGGGAAAAAGGCCAAATACCAAAGGTACCTCAAATGACCCACTGCCTTTCTCAAGCAGGCCAGCCTTGGCTGAGCTCTGAGCTCCCTAGCAGAGATAGCTGGGGTCCGGATGTGTTTGCCTTCTCCCCAGCTTCAGGGCCCTTCCTAGAGGTCTGAGAATTACCATTGCATAACTCAAAGAGTTGCTCTGGACTCGGATCCAAATTTAAATGAACTGTTAGGTTGCTGGGCAGCCATGGAGTTCCTCTGGGAAGGCATCAGAGACCAAGCTCTGCTGGGCTCCAGAGCTCCCTGGCAGGGTGGCAAGTCCCCATTGTGTACAGTTGCCTGGCGGGATGCAAGTCAGGAGGCTTTCAGCAGAACCAGGTAGCTAGAGAGCTGGTTTATTTGAGGTACAGAACACAAGAATTTGCCAGATATAAAGAAATGAAGTAAATTAGGAAGAACAAGGAAATTACTGGCTAGGAGACAGAGTTATTATGGAAAGCTGATTTCACTGTCCAAAAATTCAGCCTGCATTTATGCTCAAAATTATCCAAATATTTCAACAATTATCTGTTTATGTGGTTGTTGTCTGGACATTTCCTGACTGTTCCTCTCCAGTCTTCCTTATAGTGTGAAAAGCATTCGCTATTGAAACCATTTCCTAAGTTCCATCATAACCGGCAAAGCCTAGCCTGTCCCAAAACATCTGAACTTGGACAAGAGTTTTCAGCTGACCTAAAGCACATGTCCTATTACAGGGAAAAAAAATATTTTTTCTACTTGTGGTACATAATTGAATTCGAGTTGTATATTTATCCCCATTCAATAACCACTGTGGACACTGACCCAAATGTGTCTTGTAAAGATAGTTCTGTTTTCTTTGATAACCCCAGACCCAGAAGACCAGATGTGATATGAACAACTCTCTTGCCTTGAAACCAGTACAGTATCACTTTGACTGTGTATACTCTGTACCCCGATGTCTTTCTGTTTTGAACATTTTTGGAAAACACAGAGCATAAGAACAAGTCCATGAGTCACTCACGCGGAGGGGACTTACAATTCAAATCGAATTAACTGTAAATGCAAGCAATTTGAAAGAAAAAATTAAGGCCTTATGTTCAGTGTTGTCACAACATTTGTTAGGGATTTCAGCACTGTGGAGGCGTTTAGTTCCAGGCTAGCATTTGGACAGATGGAAAGCTCCCCCAGATCATGTAGGTCAAAAGAGTCAACTCAGCCTTATGCTGCCCTGCGTGGAAGAGCTGAGCAGACAGCCTCAGACCACAGCTTCCTCATCTCAGTCCCACCAGCAGGACAGAGCACTCCCTGATCCAGAGAACACAGAATCAAGGCCAGCCCACAAAGCTGGTTGTGAAATGTCTTGTAAGCTGAAAGGTGGCGGGTAAAATGTTCACTGTTGTTCCGAAGACCATTAGTGTAAAGGGAGTTTATCCGTGTGTTTTCTCCTGCAGATATTTTGGCAAGCCTGAGTCAGTACACTCACGCTGTCAAGTGATTAGTACACCCGCAGCCAATGATTGGACCACAAATGGAGGAGTGAGAGAAAAGACTGAAGGAGCTCAAGGGGTTTACAACCTCATAGGAAGAACAACAATATCAACCAACCAGACCCCCTTCCCTACACCCCCCCCCCAGAGCTCCCAGGGACTAAGCCACCAACCAAAGAGCACACATGGAGGGACCCATGGCTCCAGCTGTATATGTAGCAGAGGATGGCCTTGTAGGTCATCAGTGGGAGGAGAGGCCCTTGATTCTGTGAAGGCTCGATGCCCCAGTGTAGGGGAATGCCAGGTCAGGGAGACAGGAGTGGGTGGGTAGGCACCCTCATAGAAGCAGGGACAGGGGGGTTGGAAAGGGGGTTTGCAGAGGAAAAACTGGGAAAGGGAATAACATTTGAAATGTAAATAAAGAAAATATCCAATAAAAGAAAAAATAAAAGAAGGAAGAAGAAAGGAGAGAAAGAGAGGGAAGAAGGAGGGAGGGAGGGACAGATGTAAATGTTCAACTGTTTGTTCAGTAATTAAGCCCTGTTCAGAGTATACAGAATAAGATTATGTTCACAGAGAATTCTCTTAGAGACCTAAGGCTATAAGCCATAGCGGGCCATAAAGCAGAACCTCAACATTATCAAGGCCATAGATGAAGAGAAAAGCATGCGGGGTGGGCATGACTCTGAGCAATGAGTTGGTAAAAAGCAAAAGGCGTGAACTGAACCAACCAGAATAAGGAAGAAGAACATCCTGAGGAAGAACAGGGGCTGTTGAATTAGCTCAACTGAGAGCTTAGTCTATCTCTTCCTGACCTCTTTCTCCTAGTCTCCATTCTCTGTGGATTTCCTGTGTGTGACTTCCAGGTCATATTTTCCCTCCTTCCCTAACGGTTGCCACAGACAGTCGGTTCATCTTCCCATGTGAGCCCCATGAGGTTCTTCCCTACGGGCTGCCTATGGAAGTTGCTGACGGTCCTAGAGCTTCATAAGCTTTCAGAGAACATAACTTGCAGCCTATTGTTCCAGAGCAAAGAGTGGACTAGCTATGCCAAGGGCCTTGTGGGGGTGGAGGGCTCTCTATCAACTTTGGAATGGATGGGGTCTAAGAAACCAATGCAATTTTCCACAAAGAAGGAAGAACTCATATCCAGACCCTATAATGAAGCCTGTGGCAGAAACGGTGGCCCGGGAGCTTCATAGGAGCTGCAGTCCGACAGCCAAAGCAGAAAAGACAACAAAAAGCAAAAACAATCAAGGTCCCTGCTATGGCTAAGGAAAACGCCTTCTTTTGGCCCATCTAACCTTCAGCAAATCACTTTAGTTCCCAGCCTCTGCCTGGAAATTTTGTTATCTGAAAAATAAGTGGTCCTAACTTGCTAAGGATTATTTAAGGAAGCCCTTGTAGGTTTTAGGATTTAAGTTGGTAGTAGACAACTTGATAAACATGAACGAACCCTTGGATTTGAACCCTAGCTTGACAGCCAGATACCTATAAGGGCCTTAGCAGAGTGCTTGGCATATAGCTTTAGAATAAGTATGTTAATCTTTACTACTGCTTGCAAAACAAACGTATTTATCAAGTAAGCTGTGTGTAGTCTGACAGTAGTGACACACACTTTTCGTCCCAGCACTTGGGAGGCAGAGGCAGGTGGATCTCTGAATTCCAGGCCAGCCTGGTCTACAGGGTGAGTTCCAGGATAGCTACACAGAGAAACTGCACACATACACACACACACACACACACACACACACACACACACACACACACACAAAGTGAGCTCTATCTCTATGCTAAGTATACTTAGCTGTTGATGTTACAAATATCTAAAGAAGTAATTACACTAACTTCAAATTTTTAGACGCATCGGCGGAAAGGACTGTAAGTAAAGAGGAAAAGGTAGATGCCTGTTTTAGAATCTCTAAGGCAGGGGCAGTTCGTAAATTCAATTTGAAACAACGTCAGGACAAGTGGTGATACCCCCACAAGCTTCTGAAACTAGAGTATTTAAGTGGACTGTGTCTCGGTGTGATGGAACAGGCCTATAATGGCACCCCTGAGAGGTGCAGACAGAGGGATCTCTGAGTTCAAGGACACCAGGTCTCCTTAGTAAGTTCTCAGCCAGGCAGGGATACATAGAGAGACCCTGCTTCAAAGAAAGGGAGGGGGTGGGAAGAAAGGCAGAGGTGGCGGTTCAGTCAGATAATGAACAAACAAAGCAATAAGGACTAGCGAGTTCTTCTGAGTGTGAGAATATAAAATTGAACAGACTACCTGTAGGCAGGGGTCTGGGCAGAAGCAGCAACAGGAAGCCAAGGGGGAAGTAGGAGGTGGAGGGGTGGGGGGGGGACAGTCAACTAGTAGATAAAGTTGGCATATAGAAAATTTACAGACTGCAAATCACAAAATTTACAGACCAAAAATCTCAAGGAGCAATGGCCTCTCTAGGATACAGGACTGCACAGAAGGGGTTGGCGGGGGTGAGGGAACAGAAAGGACAGAGTGACTGGGTGTGACATCGCTGGGAGCTGAGGAGAGTAAGGCTACACATGTTACACAGATCAGACCCAGAGAAGGCTGGACACACTGAAAGCCTTCCAGATGGAAACCTCCCCCCAAAGCACACCTGGATTACTTCGGAGCTAACTACACTCTTCAGTTGAAACAGTGTAACAATACCTGCCACTCCACTCCGGCTGCTTCCTTACGACTAGCCCTGTAGAGATCCAAAATACAGAAGAGATGCAAGTTACAGGAGTTGATTTGGCTTTGGCTAGATCTTCTGTCGTCTTTATACCTATCATTTCCCACCTGCCTCTCCACCTACCTACTACATCTTGGGGTGGGAGAAGGTGGGTGAGGGAGATTGAGACTGTCCAAAGCAGAGTAGCCACAGTGTAGGGGGGATAAAGGTGGGAGGGGCTGGAATGTAGCCAGGATAGGACAAGACGTGGATCTAAAGCAGAAATAAGGCAATAGAGAACGAGGGTACCAAAGACAAGAGGCAAACAGGACAAGTGATAATCTCCAGGTCACTGATTTTTGTTTTTTTGTTTTTTGTTTTATTGTTTTTTTGAGACAGGGTTTTTCTGTGTAGCCCTGGCTGTCCTGGAACTCACTTTGTAGACCAGGCTGTCCTCGAACTCAGAAATCTGCCTGCCTCTGCCTCCCGAGTGCTGGGATTAAAGGCGTGCGCCACCACGCCCGGCGCAACACTGATTTTTAATCATAGTTCTAGAATACCTGTTTTGAAAACAAAAATTCCTGGTCCCGTATCCAGAGCTACTGAGTCAGAAGCTTGGTTTCCCAGCCTGAATGATGCTTGGCTCCCTATTCCTGGGGATTCTTGTATCCCCTAGACTCTAAGCCAGCGGTTCTCAGCCTGTGGGTTGAAACCCCACTGGGTGTCAAACAACCCTTTAACAGGAGCAACATATCAGATATCCTGCATATCATATATTTACATTACAATTCATAACAGTAGCAACGCTACAGTTATGAAGTAGCAAGAAAAATTTTATGGTTGGGGGGTCACAACATGAGGAACCATATTTAAAGGGAAGCTTTAGGAAGGTTGAGATTCACTGCTCTAGTGAATAGAGTCTGAGACCTTCTTAGGTAAGATAAAATCACTGGAAGCTTAACTTGTAACTAGTTGTCAAAAGTATGGTTAGTAGTCTACATACAGTATATACATTGTTTCTTTTACTGTTTATTGTTTTAAAGACTGGGTCCTTCTATATAGCAGAGGTTTGTCTTGAACTCAAAATCTTACTGGCTCAGCACACGGTTCTACATTTATTATTATTATTATTATTATTATTATTATTATTATTATTATTATTATTATTTGGGATATATATGCATGTCAATGTCAGAGATCAAACCCAGGTGTCATTCCTCAGAGCTTGGTGTCGCCTTGTTTTTTCTAGACTTACTTGGGGCTCTCTGATTATATACTAGGCTGGCCACCCAGTGAGCCCCCCCCCCCAAATCCTCCCATTCATCTCTCCTCTACTGGAATTAGAAGTGTACATTACCAAATCCAGCCTTTAACGTGGGTGTTGTAGGATCAAACTCAGGTCCCCCAAGACTGTGTGGCAAGTACTCTATGGACTGAATTACCTCTTCAGCCCCTACTTGAGTGTTTGTGAGATAGCATCTTGTTTTTAGCTCTGCCTGTCCCAGAATTTACTATGCTGACCAGGCTGGTGTTGAATATGTGACAATCATTCAGTCTCTGCCTTCCAAAGCGTGTACGATGACATGTACATGCCCGATTATTGTTCTTAATATCTGTTTGCTAATAGTTTTGCCAAAGGTTAGCCAGTTAGCTAGGTGTGGTGGCATGTGCCTCTAATCCCAGAACTTGGGAGGCAGATGCAGGCAGATCTCTATCAATCCTAGGGCAGCCTGGTCTACAAAGTGAGTTCCAGGACAGCCAGGGCTCTGCTACACAGAGAAACCCTGCCTTGAAAAACCAAAAAAGTTAGCCAGTTATCTGAGATTCAGAGTGGACACCCAACACACAGAACTCAGTACTGCAAGTAGCTGGGCTTGTAGGTCAGGGTTGAGGCTGGAGTGTGTGTGTGTGTGTGTGTGTCTGTGTGTGTGTGTGTGTGTGTGTGTGTGTGTGTGTGTGTGTGTGTGTGTGAGAGAGAGAGAGAGAGAGAGAGAGAGAGAGAGAGAGAGAGAGAGAGAGAGATGGGGGCAAGCATCTGTGTCATGGTTCTCATGTGGAGATCAAAGCAAAGCTTCCGGGAGTTGGTTCTTTCCATGAAAGTCCCAGGGGTAGAATTCCAGATGGCCAGTCTTAACAACAAGGACTATGACCTGCTTAAGCCATCTTGCTGGCCCAACTGAGACCTATTTTGATGGCCTGTTAGGATTGTCATCAGAGTAAGATCTCCAGGCACTGTCATAGAAATGATTGATATGAGCTACATCTATTTTAGAAAAATGTTGATTTTAGTCTAACTTATTGCTCTCTATTGTATGTGTTGGGACTTATAATTTTTTCAAAATTTCTAGCTGCAGATTGTCAAGCTGGAGTTCTTGTTTTTTCTAGGGTCAACACTGATTGGATCTGTACAACGTGCTAATGGGGCCATATTCACTGACACAAAGTAGCACATATATTTTTACAGACAGTGGCAAATGTGCCACTGGGAAGATATGCTATTATTTAATATTTATTGACAAGTAACAGTGTGCTGGATATTGAGATGTATTCAGAACTCAATACCAGTGTCAAGCCACTCTAATGAATTGCCCCCTGATCTGAGGTCCTTGGTCAAGCGGTCTTTGCATCTTGGGGTTTCCTTGTGATTCTTCCAGATGTCACAAAGCTGTTCCCACTGCATGTCATATTCAAGAGGGCTCATTGATGGGAGGACACAGAGTTACTGAAACAAAGTTATGTCTAGACCAAATGTTCTATATGTTGCCAATACCTGTATCTTGCTTACCCTCCATAGAAATATAGTTGTAAACGTGAGCTCATTTCCTTTTGGTTGGAAGGAAGGGGAGATGCTGTCCACAGTGGACTAACAGAGTCAGGTGGGAAAAATACGCTCTAGTGTTGTGTTGCACGACTGAAAGCCTAGAGCAGTGGTTCTCAGCCATCCTGATGCTACGACCCTTTAATACAGGCCCTCATGTTGTGGTGACGCCAGCCATAAGATTATTTTGTTGCTACTATGTAACTGTAACTTTGCTACGGCTATGAATTGTAATGTAAACACCTGATGTGCTAGATCTCTAATATGAGACCCCCAAAGGAGTCACAACCCACAAGTTGAGAACCACTGGCTTAGATGATTATATTGAACTATATCCTCCAAAACAACTAGAAACATTTTAATCATTTTCATTGGAAGTAAATTATAAATGTTTGAAACCATAGATACATCCTGATTTGAGGCCATAGATATACCCTGATTTGAGCATTACCCAATGTATATATATATATATATATCTAACATTACATGATACATCAAAAATATATATAATAATATGTATTGATTTTAAAAATAAAAAATATATAAAATAAAAAGAGCAAAGGCCATCTAGTAATTTCAAACGTATCTACAGTATGTGGTATATATCTTTAGTACATAATACTTTACTTGTGAGCAAGATTAAACATTGCCTCGAAGTATTATTTAAACCTGATTTTGTTGTAATTAAATCCAAGATGCATATTATGAACTAGTGTATATGATCTTTTGTTTTCACAGATATATAATAAAATTCTTTAGAAGACATTATTGGTGCATATTTACACCAATATAGTCTTCATGAAGTATATAGTGATGGCTTCATGAAGACTTTTTCGTTCAAATATACGATACTTTGATCTTTTGCTCTACCCAGGCACAAACTATTTTATATCTATGTAGTATATACTAGAGACAAAACTTACTACTAAAATACAACTGAAAGTGGAAAAAAAATTCCTCAATTGTTGCACAAAAGTGTAACCTATTTTCCCTTTGATCTATACAGCACACTAATCCATTTTACTGATTAATACAGAGAGAGATTAAGGAGTTTTTAAAGTACATAACTATATAAATTCAACTCTTCATATTTTAAAATACCATTTCAAAACATCTTGATGCTTTTGTTTTTGTTTTTTAAAGATGTTGTTGTTGGTGGTCCCTTCATGTACAGGAAAGAGACTGCTCTCCTTCTTGGAAGACTACTACAGTTCCCTTACAGGACTGAAAAGGCCCCTGGTTTTTTAAGGATGCCTGCCATAAGACATATTTAAACATCGGAAGTGTTTCTGTGATATCAAAGAGTCTGCAAACTTTGAACTAAATTTCTCACCAAGAGAGGTACTGTGATGGGCGCTTGGGACTAGACTTAAAATCAAAATCTGCTCACTGTGAACCAAATCTAAATGTCTGTGGAAGAGCCTGTGAGAATGGTCCCACTGTGTGCTGCTATACAAATGTTGCTTGCAGTATCAAGGACATAGTTCAAACATCTCTCTCCACAACAGTGATTCTATATAAAATAAATGCATATTCGAGTACTAACCTCTCCTTCAGAGGCCATCAGCTCTGTTTGTAGTCATATGATATGAATTCTTATGATGTACATTAATTACTTTTAATGCAAAAATCCATTTATACTATCTTAAAACTTTATGCTGAGATTTTTCCATCTCACAGAGTGAAACATCACACCACGATGAACTGACCTTCAATGCTTTCCTTAGGAGTGTGATTGGTTTTCAGGTCTCTCCCGGTTCCTGAAGCTGCACTCTATCTCAGAACCTGCAGAGTTTGGGAAGCTGCCTACTGTTCTGTTTTCTTCGTGAACAGACAGAGAACTCACTGTCCCTCTGCGATAAACATGACTGTCCCCATGTGGGATAACAAGCTTTGGGGGCTTTACAAGGTGCTGAAAACATGCCTTGATTGCATTTAATTTGATTCCGATTAAGAGGCACTTAAGAAGTTTCTACTGAATTAGATTACACCGAGCGTTTCTAAAGAGGACACTTCGTTATTGGAGGCAGCCTTAATTTAAAATTATCACAGAGGGGGAAAACACTGTTCATTTTAATAAAATGGGCTTAATCCCATGACATTATTTTACAAATGCATACTGTGGCTTATGGCTTATTAAATAATAATGTGCGAGCCCTGCGAGAATCATTTGAAATACCACGCGCCTCATTCACAGTTCACCCGACCGAGACAAGGCTGATCACATTGCTTTTTAAAAATTTAACAGAAACCAGAAACACTATGGGGGAAATTTTATTTAAATGAAAATAAAGAGATAAAGCTGAGGCACTTGAGTGTAAATTCTGCCTTCTCATCAGAGTTGTAAGCAGTGAATTTTTCAGCTGACTGAAATGGAAGGGAACCTCTGACCTAGCGAGCAGTGATAGCCAAATAAACAAAAAGTGCCACCGATTCCCTGAACTTTCTGAAATGTCATATTGCTCCCTTTTAAATAAAGAACTACCTTAACATCAAAATTTTACACATAATCAGAGCGAAAAAAACAGCCCCCCCCCAGCCCCACTTTGAATGTACAACAGTGTCAGGGGTTTCCCCCTCCTAAAGTTATTCTTTTACAAGCCTTGGTTTGTGTTAATGTTTCAAAAGAGAAAAATGATTAAAAGCAAATGTCTGAAAGTCATTTATTTCATACTAAGCATAAACCACACAGCTAGCGTTCATTGGATGAAGCCCTGCAGACGCATTCGGTTTGCCCATCACTGATACTTCAGGAATAAAAGCAACTTGTGGTTTGTGGTTAGTGATTAAGCACCAGTGAACTTATGTGGCTCTTGGATAGAAAAATCTACTGTATTTTGAGCATTGCTCACTTTTTAACAACATCTTTATTATGCCTTTCAGAATTAATTGACCTAAGACCCAGTGACTGCACGATATATCTATTGGGTAATTAGAAGTCTGAGGACCAACAAATAAAACCCACTATTGATGCGCAGATCTCCAGTCAAACAAATACTTTGCAGCTACAATTTGCAAAAAGTATTTCCTTTGAAATGAGCATCATATCAAAGACTCTGTGCTGCTGACGTAATTCATACCACCAGTTTCCATGCCCTTTCTGAAACAGATTTAAAAATCTAAAAATTATGTTATGAAGTCAGGAGGATGAGGTAAGAGGAGTGGATGTCAGGTTCGGCTAAAACACATAGTATGGTGACATAGTGAAAATAATAAACAAACTCTGTAAGCCTTGAGAACAACCCACACTTCCTCTCGGAGCCTAGGCTGGGTCTCTTCTGGAGACAAATGAGGAAGGATTCATGGCAGTAGGCTTCTTAGGAAATCTGCCTGACCTTGAGAGCAGGGACCTCGGGATGGGGGGCAAAGTGACCTACTTTAGTGATCAGTAGCTATAGATATCAGAAAATGCGCTCGCTGTCAATGATCACTGCTAAAATCTGTCTATACCACACTGGAACAATCAATTTTGTAAATGATTGCAATAATCAAGGAAATTGCCTAATTTATAAATCCTTGTGTAGGGCATTTTAATGGATCCCTCCATTTTAATGCTGATGCCCTCAGAGCTCAATGAATTGTTGTCTAGGCTGTCTTTACGCCAAATGATAAAAACATCCAGTCCCGTCTCGTAGGGAAACCGCATCTCATGGATATTCAGACCCTCAACCTGCGATCGCTCTCTCGTTAGTGACTTCCACGAAAGTTCCCTGCCCAGGAGCTTCACGAGGAGCAAATGAGCACACGTGTTTGTGTCTGTGCGTTTATGAAAACCCACTAGAGTTTGGGGACCTGAATAAATGACCTTGTAATGAATTGTACCAGAGTAAACACATCCTCTATCCTGGACAACCCATATCATAACAGTTTGTCTTTCTTTTATTGCCTAAGGCTGGGCCAGTTTTTATTTGGGGGATTATTGTGATGGTGGTGGTGGTGGTGGTGGTGGTGGTGGTGTAGTAGTTGGTTAGTTGTTTTTAACCAAATTTCAGAGTCTGCAGGCTCCACCACACTACCCTCCCAAATAGTCCATCACACCAGCATGGATGATGCTCGTCTTGCTGAAGCATAAGTGAGCTGTCCCAGCCCTCCTTTATCCACTAACAGGTGGATCCCGGGGTCCACCTGGAAATGCAGACTGCACACTTGGCTCTCCCCTAAGCCCTCCTCACGAAGGTTACTCATCTTGGTTAATCTCTGGCCAATAGTGTACTGTCAGAGCTCTAGTTACTGCTCAGTCTCACCGCCCTGACGTTTATGGTGCTCTGATTGGCCTCTGTCAGTGGTGCTGCTTGTAAATCCACTTTGAAAAGCTTTGTGTTAACAGCCTTCAACCGGGCTCCAAGAAGAGTACGAACAGGCAGCCGACAAGCTCGACCTCCTGCCCTTATTACAGTGAGTAAATCAGGGTTTGAGCCATTAGGCTGGAGCCTGGGGCCTACACTGAGAGGGCTGACATGACAAAAGGTCAGCCTCTGTCACACACATGTAACAATTTGCATAATGGAATTCTGTAACTTATCTGAGGGAGGCGGTAAATGCTCACCGTCTCAGGCTTCTCGGGCTTTTATGCTAAGTACTTACACCAGAGTCTGTGTTTCTTGTGTAAATACACAAGGAATGTCTGAACTCATGAAATCTTGGAGCATATATGACTCTAAAACAGAAAGGGATCGAAAGAGAGGCAGGCTCCAATTTTGTATACAACTGTCTTAGAACATCTGCACACCACCAATGTGCTCACAGCCATCCCTGGAAGAAAGAGGACCTCCCTTCGTTGGGAAGGAGTCCCCAGCTGCACACAGTGCAGGTTTTCCCACTTCATCAGAAGTGTTTAACCCATAAATTTACACTACAGCCGTTTGTGGTCCTAAGGCCACACATAGCTTTTCCGCAAACAATTAAAACTGCTATAATTTGCACAGGGGAATGAGCCAGCACCTCTGTCTGTTTCTGAGAATAATATTTCCATCAGACGGCTTGCTGGCGTGCTGTGATGGGAACAGCGGGTTTCGTCTTCCCAGCAATCCTTAAGATTTCAATTTTGCTTCCCATGTCCTGCTTTTAAGGCAGAGGTATAAAAAAAAATAATCCATAGCAGAGGAAGATAATGCCAGCCTGAAGCGCGAGAAACACTTGCGACTCATTTTCTTCTCATGGACAAATCCTCTCAATAAAGAAACATCAATTTCTGAATGAAATGAGAAAAATAGTCCTGCCTGCATAGACTACACCACCTTATACAGCATTTAATCCTAACACATACACCATGACAAATGTATGTTTGCATGAAACCTCGACAATCAACGGTTTCCAAATAGTGTTGTTGTTGTCATTTGTTATTTTTAGGTAGGTCATTTAAGGACTTGGAAAACCAAGGAGAGAGTACTGTGTTATGAGACCTAAACCAAAAGGACTAGAAAGAGACCCTGTCAGAGCCAACGTGAAGCCCTGCATCTTTGATTTGTAACACAATGCTGGAAACCATTCCAAGAGGCAGCAGATGGTTTTACAGTTTATGTAAAACTATAAAACTCCCTCACTCTATCAAACAGGCACTGCTACAAAAGACATCTTCAAATCAAATGAGGCAACACCAGGGAGGTAGGCCAGCTGTTGGGGTACGCGCGCGGCTGAAGATGGAGCAGGCTTGTTACAATGGTTTATTTTCAAGGAAGAAATTACTTGAATTCTGTGAAACTGACTTATTTACAGCTAAATTGACAGAGTGGTATATTAAATGATAAATTGCTGAACAATATGATTTTTAGTTCAATGTAACTAGATTTATAGAACCTGTCTTCCCCTGGCGTCTTGCGCATTGCCCAAAATGAGCTGGAGTACATAAAACACAGTGTGGCATTTATAGTTACAATATTAGCACTGAAACAATTTTAAGTGATTTTAAGTTAATAAAAGAGTATTGATTCAAAATGATTTTTCAACACCTAAACTGTGTGTGTGTGTGTGTGTGTGTGTGTGTGCGCGCGCACACACACACAGACACACACACACACACACACACACACACACGCGCGCACACTTGTGCGTGTGCATATATGTATGATAGAGTCATTTATAAAAAGCATTCACAGCACATTCAAAAAAATAAAATCAATCCATTTCCTTCTGGTACCAATTACCTACTGTGGTTTTGAAAGGCAAACATTTAGCAGCATGAAATATATATTTAATATTGGTTTTCATTAATATTTTTGACTTAAGCTAATGGTAATGATTTAAAAAAAAACAGAACATTTACTTTAAGCAGAACTCTTGTTATGTCAAAAATATTACGGCACAAAATCAAACCACACCAAAAAAGCCCATATTAAACTATCCTCCTTGATTTTCTGAAGAAAAAACAGTTAATCTTTAAGCAGAGGACGACTGAAAACGACACATATAGACTTACCCAAGTAAAGGGGAAGACAGGCTGTATAAAGTTAAATTCCTGTCTAATACCTTGACTGTAATTCTAATAAGCCACTACATTATTTCAATTAGCAGGGGGAATAAATTAGGTTGAAATGGGTACAATTTATTTTGTCATTATTGCTAAACTTTCTTGTCAAATCAGACCTTGAGTTGAAAGGTGTAACTGTAGCTTATCTTGAATTATAACTTTATTTTAAACTTTTGTATTTTACTCCAACAGAAGGCTAAGTATACACTGTGTGCATTCCTCAGGTCTAGTCATATTAAATTCTGATGTTAAACAGAAAGAGGAAACCATATACAACTAGATTAATTTATCTCAAGGGAAAAGAACGCATTAATAACCAAGATAATGTTTTCATAAATGTTGGAATCAACTGTGCCTTTTCACTTTTTCATTAGAAAACACATTAGGATAAAGTTATCTCGCTCTCATCTACGAGTCATAACTGCTGAGAAAGAGTCTGTTTTCTTTGAATGGTCAGAAAGCCTCCCCTCTACTTCACCCCACCCCCACCCCTGTACATCTAAATAGAATTAAAGCTGGAGTCCAAGTCTTGTTAAAATCAATGTATGCCAGCAAAGGGCTGCTTAATGTTTTCTATAATCTTTTTGATTTAAAGTATCTAAACATTATTTTTCAAAACACATTAAAATCCTAATTCCAAAAGAAACTGGCCAAAATATTTAAAAAAAAAAAAGACTAATTTAGATTTTTTTAAAAATTTAGCTAGCTTGCTAATCTCTTTAAACTGGAAAAAAATTAATAATCTTAGATCATTACTGAGAAGGGGATGGGGAAGACATCTCCTCATGAAAACCTAAGGAGTCAAAACGCTTTGAAGGATGCAACGCTGCTTAACATTCTGTTGCTGTGTTTTGAACTGTTGGGATTATACACAAGGAAAATATTAACCTAAAAAAATGTTTGGCAGTACGCTTACAAACAAATTCTCTGTGGTCATGCCCACCAAATGTTTAACAACTCTTCTATGAAGCTTTTAATGACTAATCAAAAGAAGTGACCGATGTAAGTCAGTTTGTTTCCATCCTAACCCTTCCAGTGCACACTAGAGGACAGAGGCAGAATCATACAATGAGCTGTGAACCGAAACAAGAATCCATCACCTGCTCAGAAACAGTAACGGGGGGGGGGGGGGGGGGGGGGAATAGCCACCCATTTATTGTACTGAAATAAAGATAAGCAACCCTGAAGAGATCTATCAGGACCTGAGTATTGAATTCTAAGCAGGAAGATGTTCCTTCAGCCAATGACTGGAAAGAACTCTCAGAAGAAGAATGAGAGCAGTTGGCTTTTTAAATATGGAGCCACCATTCAATCCCTTTTAACTGTCTTGAAAATCTGCTTCAGGTCACCCTGATATTCCAGGTGTCTAAAATAATATTTAAGTGAATAATTATTTTGTGAGTCACTAATATATATATATATATATATATATATATATATATATATATATATATATATATATAGTGAAGCCTTTCCTGTGAAGATGGACTCCGACCACAGATTCTATCCGATATAAACAACGAGTAAACTTTTTCAGAATAGATAGAATGCAGACTTGAAGTCTAAAATTTAAAGGGCAATTTAATGTTTATGCTTCCCTGTTATTAAAAGTGATTTTGATTCAAATGATTATATCTCATAAATCACGAGGCTTAAAATTTTTAAGTCGTTATTTATTCTTTTTTTTTATGTTTTGTTACGACAGGGTCTCACATAGCCTAGGCTATCCTCAAACTTCCTTTGTAGCTGAGGCTGGTCTTAATGCCCTATTCTTCTCCACCTCCCACAGAATGCCTAGTTTTATATGTGCTAGAGATCAAACTTAGGCTCTCACACATTGTGCACAAGCACTCTATCAACTGAGCTACGTTCCCAGACATTCATACTTCATATCTTAAAAGTAATTATACTAATAAAAGTCTATGCCTATCTTAAAAAGTGTTCTGTCACTACAAATAGTTTCTGCCACTAAATAACCCCAGTCAGTCACATTTTTTACCCTCTCTCAGGAGACATTTTACATGGCTGAAATTTTATCCCTTCAGTCCGCCAAATGTATGTCATGCTAATTACTATTACAGAGGGCTGATAAAAATTAGATTGTGTTCCGAAGCAGGAGTAGGAGCCTATAGATCATTCAAGCACAAACCTAGTAGACCTCTTTTTTTTTCTTAACACAAAGAACTAACTTTATATATCTTCCTAATACACTCAACTCATATAACCCAAACAACAGGTGAAGCTCACTTTAAATCCATGGAAATATCAAGAAAACAAAAAACAAAAAAGAAAGAAAAGCAATCCTATTACTATAACAAAATTCTTCCTCCATCACGTACTCATCAAAAGCATAACAGAAAAGTCCCATAGTTCTTAATGTTAATATGTATTGTCGAAGTCTGTATGTGTAGTGGCTTTTTGCCAACATCCCAATCACTCAAAGCATTCTAGGAAAAAAAAAAAAAGAACTATTTTTCCCCCACATTTATAGCTTTGTCCTCCCAAAAGTCTAAAAATAGACAAGCATCAGAGGGCAAGAACACGGGATTCACTTTCACATTTTCAGATAGAACATATCTGTACCACGACTGCTCTGTGGTTCCCCTGGGAGTCATGGGCAGACCTTTAACAACGAGATAGTGGAGTCCTTAATAACAGCGCTGGGGCCTGCAGGGTGCATGGGTGGATGTCATAAACTTTAAAGCACACAAGAGGTTACAACTGAATTAGTGAGATGGAAAACCATCGAGGAAGGTCTCCAAGCCATCTCTGGACTCATTATGTCCTGCTTGTCAGTTTTGCTACCCAATAGCTCTAGCTTTTACCTCCAAGTAGTTTCATGGCAAGCCCCTTCCTCCTGCCCTGATTTACATGTTACCTTTCTGAACTTTTCTGTTGGTTTTGTTGTTTGTTTTTTAAGAAAAGCCTCATTTAATGACGTAAATATGCCCCCCCTTTCCCCTCCTCACTCAAGAATTTCATGCAGAAAGACAAAAAAAAGTGTCTAACTGCTTTCCCACAACTGTTTAGGAGTGGTCGGGAAACTGGATTCAGAACTCAGTGGATAACTACAGAGTAAGAGGCTCACAGGCTGCCCTGGTCTCACCTTGGGCTGCTGGGCGCAGGCTCACTTGGCCATTCTTCCTCCATTAAGGGAGACTTTGCAGACAAAGGCCACACCCCCTGACCCCAGTAGTCACGTGGTGAGGGTTCTGAACAATGGCTGTTTTCCACAGCACCCTCTCCTGGGCCTAATATGAAGCTGACCAGAGGGAACCCAACAAATATGTAAGTGGATAATTATATTGGAAGTTTTAGTGGGACAGCTCACCTCAAGAAAGGTCACATTGACAATCCGTTGAGCCACATGTAGCCAGAAAGCACAGTTGCTGAGGCAGCCCTCTACCGGAAGTGCACTAAAGAGAACCTGGTCCCCAGCAATAAAGGACCTGACTTTCCCTTCATTAGTTCACCTGGTCAAAGATTCCCATCACCTCAGCGCCTGTCCTCTAGTATCTAATATTTCATAACTTGAGGAGCTAAAATCAGTTGAAGGATTACCTAATTATAATCCCCTCTCTTCCGGAATGGACCTCAATAATCAAGCAGCTCCGAGATTAGGGCTTTTTCAGACACTATTTTAAGATAATAGTCGAGATTAATTTATACCAAAATGCCATTACCTCTCGTGTTTTGATAATCTACTTTGTTGAAGGCTGTATAATTTCACTTTATCAGAAGAGAAACCAAATCTTTAAGTTTTGATTGACGATATCATTCACAAAGGAGGTTGGGTACTTTCAAAGTTCTAGAACATGATGGTCTCTCACATTCAACATTTATAAGAAAAAGAAAAAGTTTTAGGTGACCTAAAACTGGCCCCCAAACTGCTATGTAGTCCCAAGTGACTTTGAATATCCGACCCTCTTGTCTCTCTCTACCTGCCTATCGCTAGAATTAAAGGCGTTCTTACAACCTTCCGGTTTAAGTGCTGCTGAGAAACAACTTCTTACTTGGCAAGCAAGCACTCCATAAACTTGTTTTCATCTGAGAAAATTACCCTAACTCTGCCCTCTTTGCTGCCGCTCCAGGCACAGAGACCTATGGGAGGTGCTGGGAACCCAGCATAAAGATCACCTGGCTCTACTCTACCGCTGTCCCTGCTCAATCTCTGAGTGTTTGGCTGTTTCCTCTTGTCCTGAAGATTTAGAAGCCCGAGGGGCTAATCCTTTACAGTTCGAACCAAGGCAGGTTAAAGTGGCTGACTTCCAGAGCCAACAGGTCCCGTGGCAAGCCACACTCGGCCAGCATCCCTCCTGCTGGAACTTCTCATGTCAGCCCTCCACCGGACAGGAGAATGTATTCTCTACTCCAGTGGGGCTGAGGGTGGGGGTAGGGTGGGTTTCCAGGGGCCGACGGTGAGGCCCTGAGACCCGGCCCAGGCTGGGTGATCAGCTCGGGCAGCTTACCTCCCAGAGATGCTGCGTGTTTCTCACTGCGCCGGTCTGCACTTTCTCCGGGGACAAGAGCACGCCCTGGAAGGGCCCAATCCAGGTGCCCTGCTGGATCCTCTGCGCGGCACAGATGCCGTACGCCAGGCCTGGCACTGTGCTGGTACACAGGCACACCTCCCGCGGCAGATCCCGAAGCCACTCAGGCAGCTCCGGCGGGGGAGCAGCGGCCGCCGCACTGCTGGTGCCCACGAGCCGACGCAGCGAGTGCAGTGGCCCGTGCATGGGGCACTCCCCGTTACGGTTGTCCGCGCACATGTCGCAACCTGTGGATGACACCGGAGAAGGAAGGAAGGGAGAGCGTTAACCTGGTCTTTTTTTTTGGGGGGGGGGGCTGGGGGGACAGGGGGATCCTCGGGGAAACTCCCTAAACTGCAGCAGGTAAGCCACCTGTTGGGGAATGGGACACCAGAAGGGCGCCAACGCCACAGGGAGTGGGGAAGGGACTTATGTCACATCCTGGGGACTTGCAACACTCAAATACGCTGATCCACGCAAGGCTTAGATGCTAGGTTTGGCTAGCCAGGTGTTTGCGACCGCGATTTTTGCTTCCCGTCCAGCTTGCCTGCATCTCTCTACCCGACACTCGTCCTTTTGCCTTCCCTCTAGCCAGTGTCTCAGGGTGTGCTTGTCTTCTCTCCCTAGAGAAGTCTGTCTCTCACCCGATCATTTATCTCACAAAGTCGCAGATAGTGCACCGATGACTCAGATAGTACTAGATGCTGCTCTTCGGCTATCAAAGCTGGAGTGACAGGTACAAACACACTGGACTCTGAAGCTTCCTACACTACCTCCGGAGCGCAAGCTCCCTCCAATCCGGGTCCTTTAGGAGTTAGGACCCCAGTCTCTGTCCAGCGCCCACTCCAGCGAGTTCACCCATCAGAGATGAGCGGGAACGAGGAGGGGGGTAGCGGGGGAGGGAGGGGGATGTCAGTTGTGATTGTGTACGCAAGTTCTTCCCAGAGACCAAACCAAATGGGACCTTTAAGGTAAAGGGTCTTTAATGATAGGGGTAATGATTCCATTGAGCAGAACGGAAGGCCGAGCCCAAGTTAAATGAGATTATGTTATTTGGTAAAGCCGTTGCTGAAGCTGTTCCTGACTTGCCCCCAGGGCAGACATCACACAAGGAGATTCCTACACTCCAAGCATGCTGCTCCAGGGCACCCAGTGTCGGTTGACTCGATCTAGGCGTTAAAGGCCAGGCAGCCACTAGGAGCTAAGCTTTCAGCGATCACGCTGTCGGAATCGCAGAGCCTAAGGGTTATTAATGGGCCTGGCGGAGCCGCTGTGTCTGCTCCCTGGTGCAGCATGCCTCTGCAGAGGACTCCAGCCTCCCTGGGGACGCCCAGGGTTCTCCTGCTGCCGAGCCCTGTGGCACTGACCCTGGCACTTGGGGCTCTTGTACTGGTGGAGATGGTAAGAGCCCGGTAGGTAGCAGGATACCAGAGTTGCTCTCTCGGCTTCTTGTCACCTTCCCCCTTATCTCCATGGCAATTAGCCCTTGTAGATGAACAAATGTGCCATGTCTATGCTGAAACTGTGAACCACCCAAGAAACGAGTTAGAAGACAAATCAGGGAAGGAGCATTCAGTCACAACCCGGAATAGAGAAAGAACCCTTGCCAGGACAATTGCAATGTCTGTGGTTGACTATGTGAGCATCCTATTTGACCAGAGGTGCTTCCAGGTCAGTTGTGTCCTCCCCTTAGTGAGCAACCACTCTGTTCCAGCCCAAGGAGTGAGGAGACCTGTTGGTTACAACTCCTTAGTGGCTGTCTACAAGACTTCTTGAAGAACCAACACCCTGTTTCTTCAGGTATGCCTCTGTGCCTCCCTAAACACAAAGGTAACTCTCCTCCTTCAGCATCCCAGGCTAATGTGAAGACTTTTCAAGACTCCACTTTTGACCCCAGGGCCTAGATGGAAGTAGGGGACACTCACACCAACTCTTCAGAAACACATACATTTTTTCACTCAGTCTCTCATGCCTTTACTTGTGAACAACAACAAGAAGACACCACAGAAACAAAATGACAACCATATCACCACCACACCACACCCAGTACTTTCTATGTGTCATGTGCCTGCCTTGCAGCAAACTGCCACTCTAGTATCTAAGGACCACAATTCCCATTTTTGCAGATGAAGCAAAAGACTTTTTGAGAACACTGCTACTGAACCAAGGGCCAAGAAACTAGAAAGAGACAGCAGAGAGATTTCACTCTGCCTGACTCCACAGCCTTCAAATGCAGAGATTTAGGAAGACTAATGAGGCCTGGGAGAATTTTATATACCAACTCATGACTCGATCAATAGAATTGAAAGAGTTTACTGATGTAACCATTTGGGGGCCAGGAAAAGAACTCGGGGCATGATTGAGTTATAGTTATAGAGATAGTTCTCTCTTCCACACTCATGGGTTTGAGGGAGCTAAAGTATAAGAATAGGAAAATAAATAGCCAGCGCCCATAATTTCACAGACACGTTAAAATGACCTTTCACCACCTGAGCAAAAAAACAGCTCTTAAAAAATGACAACGAGAGAAGGCAATGTGCCCATAAAAATAAATATAAGTCACCCAGGGAGTGCCTGACTGATTTTCTTTTCTGGCCCATTCAATTAAGTAAAGACTGAGGGGGGGGGGATGCTCACAACCTAATAGCCTGTGCCAAAAATTCTATCAACTCCCACAACTCTAAATGTAGCATCTCATCATGTATGTGGATGAACTGATTAGAAGCAATTAACTCCAGTCACTGCCCCCACGGAAGACAAGAAGCACACTTCAATCATATTTGGAATGAATGACAGCTAACCCGGTTCTGAAGCCCTCCCTCTCCAGTGTGTTAGGTTTGATTGTTCTCCACAGCATACTTTAAAAGTAGCATTTTGTAGCATACAAAAAAACAAAACAAACAAACAAACAAAAACCTGAGGCTCCCCCCAGATCTAGAAGACTATATGCTACTTTCACAAGTGAAGAGTGGATAAGCCTCATCCAGGCTAATTAGCTCACTTAATATGTGTCTTAATAAAAATGCAAAAATATTTCTGCCAGAAAAGTTGAGCAGTTACCATCAAAATAAAGTTATGTCTCGCCTCCAACATTTTTTTTTACCACATGCAAAATCTCTTGGACTGAAAAATATTTATTTCTAACCTGTCTCAGGGTCCCACAGGAGCCTGGGGAAGTTTTAAACAAGTGACTTTTTTCTCGAGATTGACACACAAGTTGGCAAACATAGTGTTTTCTAGCCTGTGAGCCACAAACACCCACATAGAAAGGTTTGAAAGAGAAACCAGCTAGGTCCTCTAACTTCTCCCTACACGGCAGTCCAGGCCTTAAGAACCAGGGATTTTTGTACAAGTTTACAGTTATACACATGATGTTTTCAAACGTCACTGTGCAGTATGGAATTACAGCAAGGCAGATCTCTTTAGGAACACATCTGCCTAGTGGGCATGAGGAAGGAAAGAGGGTGAAGGTGGGTTACTGGCTCTTGCCCACAGGCCTTCACTTCATTCCAATCTTACTGTGTGAATGTTTTCAGGGTTTTATTGTTGTTGTTTTCAACTACATGTACTATTTAAAAAAAAAAAACCCAACACTTCAAACGAACAGTATATGAAGCAGAACAGCGAGTCGAGTCTATTTTCTCATTTTAAGGAAAGGTGAAACATTTCAGGGGACTTGCTGAGAGGTGAGTGTGGGCACCAGTAGGGCTCTCTCCACAAAGTTTTCTCCGGGAGTGTCTCCACACTAGGCTTACTGCGCAGAAGCCACCTCCAGTTCTTCCATCCCTCCGGTTAAGAAAACGGAAGAGTAACTTAGAAGCCTGCTGAGCCGTACTGCTCAGCCTGTAAATCCTTCTGAGCGGCAGACGGGGTCGCAGCCCTTAGGCCAGAAGGCCAAGCCTTGAGGGGCCAGGAGGCATTGATCGGTCCCCGGAGTGCCGCCTGCTGGCAACTCAGAGTCCAAAGCCCCTGGGGGAGGGGACATGGTGGCCTGGGGGATGCTAGGGCAGCCGGGCCAGCCAGGAGCCTCACTCTGAAAAACTCTGGAGGACGTGGACAAAGAGTGATGCCCAGCTGACTGGATATGCCTTCGCCTCCGAAGGATTCTGTTTAAAGGCCTCACCCAGCTTCCAGCCTCGAAGGGCTCCCAGAGGTGGCCTCCAGGAAGAAAAGCCCGTGGTTGTGGCCTAGCTCTTTGGGATGCTCTGAAGATTCTGGCTGCCGGCAGCATGGAAGAAAAAAAACTTGGGTTTTCTCAGCCTAGCCTGCTGGCTTGGCCCAAGAACCAATGAAAGAGACAAAGGGGGAGAGGGGAAAAAAAGGAGGGAGGGAGAAAATGTGGATTTTATTTGTCTCCTGGTGACTGTATTAATAAATTAAATGAGAGCGCCAGGGTGTGAGGGTGAGAGAATATTGCATGGAGATAAACCTGGCCGCCCTCTGCCCCTGCGAGGCCGCCATATACAAGGCAGAGATGATGAATAGGAGCAGGGAGAGAAGATCGAAGCGGGTCTGGGCTGGCTCTACTCTCTCCTACAAAACTATAGGGCAATTAATTGTGGCTTGTCCCCTCATCCTTCATCTCCTGGTGGCACATATCGATGGAGATTACTGCTGATGGACCATTTTATCACCTTAAATAAACAGTCGCCACCTCTTCTAACCTCAATCTAATATATGGCTTTATGTTCAGTTTCAGGGCTCTGGATAAAGAATGATGTAAAATAGCTAAATCATGTGTGTTACGAGGTGGGGTCGGGCCTGCACACAAAAAAAAATTGGAGAAAAAGAAAAATAGAACAATATAATAAGCCTGCACACCAACATTGAAGTCTCTCCCCAGGGAACCAGGTCTGAATCGCTTGCCGATATACTATATGGGAGTAAAACAGGGTGTGTCTTCTTGGCACTAAGAGCTAGCAGCTTCTCAAGAAGTGCTCCAACAACGAAGTGGGGAGAGATTAGGATTAAGTTAGAAACATGTGCCGCTCCCGAGTTTCCCACATCCCCCAGTACAGCACCCTGCAAACCCACACACACCAATCCTTCACTACTCTCAGTCTCTTCCCCCAAATCTTTGGCAAATATGAAGCTGCCAACAATGAAACCTGCAACCCTTGCACAGCTGTGGTTCCCAAAACCGTTCCCTGCACGGGAGTACTTTCCTAAATCAGAAAGGCCCTAAAGCACCCCAACACTGAGAGAGTATAGCATGACCCAACTCTATGCCTTGACACCAGAACAGGTTCATTTCCAGCCTCCTTCTCAGTATGTAGCCCGCCCAGTCTTCACAAAAGAAATTACGAAAAGCTAACTCTGCAGAGATGATCAGGGATTCTCTACTCATACTCCAGACATGCCCAATGACTGTCTCTCAGCATCCTCCAGGAGTACTAATAAGGCCCCAGAAAACAGTTCAGCTGCCCAGAACTGGAGAAGAGACCACTGGAATACAGCCCCAAGGGTTCAGACAACCCAGCAGCAAAGAAGGACTGTGTTTGTATTACACTTCGCAGCACTTGATTTTAAGGGAGAGGGCAGCAAGCAAAGCCCTGAGATCTTTGGTGTAAAGTATGTCTCAATCCCTTGCAGGCAGGTCAATAGCAGGAACCTACTGAAGGAGCTCACTTGGGCTAATGAGTGTTTGGCATGACTGAAAATCTGATAGGAAAGAGCTACAAGCACATTGACCGTGGCATGTGCCACATGTGCCAAACAGAGTCTTAAGGTGTGGCCGATCAGTTCTGGCGCACATTACTAACCATGGGCAAAAGGAAGAGAAGAAACGAGGAGGCTCTTTTTTGCCTACTAAGAAAAGAGAGAAGAGACTAAACGCTACTTTAAATACAAAGTTACAAAGGGATGCTATGCTAAATGATTGCTTTAACTTTACAAAAAAAAGTGTAAAGAGAAATGGAGAGAGAGGAGAATGAGAAGGAGAAGGGAAAGCTAGACGTGAAAAATTAAAAGTACTTCAGCTTCTCTCCTGCCTCCCTCCCCTAACTCCAGTCCCCCACCCCGTACAGTGCAAAAATGAGGGGAAGCTTTTGTTTTCAGTCTTTCAAGGAACCAAAATACCAACACCCAACGCCCCTGGAAAAGTTTTAAGTCTTTGCATTTCGGATTTGTTTGAAACGCCTAGTTAGATTAAACCCAGTCACTGCTCATCTTCAAAACACACCGTACACCTAAGCGAGTGCCAAGTTTACTTGCCCAGGACCAGAGGTTGTTTTCCCATTACCCAGAGCTGTGGTTCCTTTCTCTTTTCCTTCCAACTGTTCGTTTAATTAGCAACCAAAGAGAGGTGTAACAATCTAACTTCCTGTCTTTTCTCCAGCACTTTAAACATTCAATCAGTCTGTTTGACTTAGAATAAGATACCAGACCATTAACAAACTATGAATAAATAAAAAGCACAAGCAATTCTCTCCAACCTGGGGTCCAGGGAGCTACCTGGGTAACAAACTGGTTCACATCCATATGTCGATTAGTAATCACTCCTAATTCTTTCTCTGATTGGTAGATGCTTTTTCTAGTGAAAATATGTTGTTTCACTACCACATTGTGAAACACACACACACACACACACCACAACCCAAAACCAGGATTGTTATCTTTTCCAACCCAGATTTAATATAGAGAAATGACTGCAAGCTTGGATAAGGTACCCCTAATCAGTAATGATTATATTTCGCTTAGCAGTAAGAACTACTGCCAAGTTTTCTATTTCACACTTTTAAAAGAACTGGTTGTAAGACAACATCTGGAAGAAATTCACAAGGAAACACACATCTTTGAACTCGATTAAGACAATGCAATTTTATAAAATGTCTGAAACCCTGAAATACACGAGTCTTCTTAAATTCACCAAAAATTTTTAAAAAATGGAACTGCAACTCTTAAACCAATATTTTACCCTCAGATGCTAGAATTGAAAAAGGTAAATACAACCTTTGTATTTGGTGCTTTGGCTAGTAGTTGCTACCTCCGTCACAATAATAACTCTTTGAAGAAGAGTGACAAGCCTCAATCATGTGGCTAATGCCCATTGTTCTTTCTTAAAATCAAATCAACAACCTAGGAATCATATTCTAATCATATTATTTCGTTTTGGTGAGAAATCAAGAAGTCTACGGTGTGATAGACATTCTGCAGGGACCAACTTATTAAAATAGAATAAAAGTACATATTTATGATCTACTTTCTTAAACAGAAGCCAAATGAAGAATGGATTGAGGAAAATCAATGGATGAGCGCTCCTGTAATGTGATTCTCTCTTTCTCACTTGCTTTAAGGTTCTGTTTGGAGGAAGGTTCTGTTTGGAGGAAGGTTTGGAGAGATTACTTAACACAGGGTCTTTAAGTGTTAACATATTATAATTCTTGAAATTACCAAGAAGTAACAGATGCATATCAGCACACATTCTTAATCCTCCATTGAGGGTTTTGTTTTGAAATATCAGAATATAACCATCTTAAGACAGGAATTTGGAATTGTGAATGCAGAAAGCTTGGGGTGTTCTGATATGTAGCTAGTCAGTCACCATTTACTCGAGGCAGAGGTAAGTTTCTTTCGCTAAATTGCCATCACTTCTAACTTTAAAAACCAAATTGTGTTAACGAAGAAAGCAATACGGGTTGCAAACAGTTGCAGGATCAAGGGTTGCTGGAGAATACAGGATCGGTAAAGAACAACACTGTCTCGAGATTGGAATTTTTCTTCTTATTCAGCGGGTCCCCCTCCCCCTTTCCTTAGCTTCTAAATAAAAAGTAGCCCGACTAATAATACCTACCTGTAGGAAGAAACTGACTCATTGTCACAAAAAATAAAAATAAAAAACAACAAAATACCCTACTGCTGCGAGATCCCGCTTGGAAACCCTCGATAATCAAGGGGCCCCGAAAATGGGCTGCCACCGTTAACTCCATTGAATATAGATTGAGAAGCAAACCCTGGTTTCCACGCTCCCTAGTCCGGATCAGGCCACACTGGGTTCACAGGGGCAATCCCGGCTGCCAGCTGCTAATACCCGCCTGGCCCGGAACACTGGGCGGCAGGAGGCCGCAGGACCGTAGGAGTGGCTCAGCCTTGTAGGTGTAAAGCGGGGTCTGATGAGAGCGGAGAAACAGAAGCCCCGTGGTGTCACCCAAGCAACCTTCTCTTCTTAGACACCAGAAAAGTTTTGCCTCAGTGATCCAGGTGGTGCGGGACAGCAGCTTGAACTAAGTGTCACCCTTAGTTCACCCACCCTTCACCCGTGCCACCTTCCTGAGACCCTACCCGCCTTCTCCACCACTGTCTGCTGTCGCCAGCACCCGGGGCAGAGCGGGCGAGCAAGGGCTGCGGCTACGTACGGTTGTTGGGGTCGCTGGTGTGCTGGTTGAGCGGGATGATTTCCATGCGCTGCTGTCCGTACAGGTAATAGTCCAGCTCCTCCGCGCTGCAGCGGAAACGTGGGACGCCGCGGCCGTCTCCCACGCTGCCACCGCCGCCGCCGCACTTGGCCGGCCCGGGTCCCGAGGAGGCGCCGAGGCACAGGTCCTTTGGGGGCAGTGGCTCCGCGGCCACCGCAGCAGCAGCTAGAGGAGCGAACACCGGCATCTGCGCCACCGGCAGGGCCGAGAGGCCCGCCAGCGCGGCGGCGGCAGCGGCGGCGGCGCAGGAGGAGGCAGAAGAGACAGAGGTGGAGGAAGGAGCCGGGGTGGACGAGACGGACGAGAGCGAGGAGGGCCGCGGCCGCAGGCCGTCCGGAGGAGGCTCGGCGCGCTCGGGAGGCGGAGGCGGCGGCGGTGGCTGCAGGGGCTGTGGCGCGCCCAGGGCAAGCGCGGCGCCGCTGCCTTTGAGCGGGCCGCCGCCGCCGCCGCCTCCGTGCGGGAAGAGTTGCTGCCAGTGCTGCAGGTAAGCTGGGTCCACTTTGAGGAAGGCCGAGCCGCCGGGATCCCCCGGCTTCAGCATGTCCGACGCCTCGTGCTGGGGGGGCAGAGGAGGAGCGCAGAGTGAGCTGGATCCGGGTCTGGACCAGACGGGGCGTGCGGGAGGATCTCAGGGAGCTGGCTGGAGCACCGAAGCCCCCCTTCTCCGATCCGGCAACACGGCCCGCGGTTACGGTCCCCGCTTCCCAACTCCGCCCGGGCGCAAAGTTTACTCGGAAGCCTGGCCGCGCAGCGCGGAGGTGGCTGCGTGCACACCGTGCTGCCTCGCAGTCCGCGAACCCAGCTCCCAACCCCGCTCAGGGGGGACCCCAAGAGCCGGCGCTTTCCGGCACAACTCCGGGCGGGACGTCTCCCCCGCCCCCAGCAAGCGCGCCCTGGAGCCAACCCGAGGCGAAGTGGCTCAGCGCCGGAGCCGCGCTGGCCTCAGGCGCCGGGAGGCGGGACAGTCTCGCCCCCCGCCCCTTGCCCCAGACCTCCAAGCTCCTGGTGCAAGGGGCCCACGCCCCGCAGCCCCGGTCCAGCCCCACCGTACCTGGGGACTGAGAGCAGCCGGCGGGGGCTAGCGTTCCTGTGTGCGGGAGGCCGTTTCGGTGCACGGGGCGGTGGGTGAGAGCCCCTGGTGAGCTACATGACCCCAAGCCGGAGGACACGGAGAGCCTTAGAGACCCCGCAGCCTGGAGCCCTCCCCGGAACGGCGGCAAAGGACACGGAGGCCCGCGGAGGGCGCAAGAGCGGCTCCGCACAGAGCGCCGGAGCGCGGGAGGATGCGGGACGGAGCCGCCTCTGGCTGCTGCGCTCGGCCGCTTTCGGCGCTTGGGCTCTGCTCTGGCAGCCTCTCGGATGGACACGTGGGTTTTACGACAGCACCAAATACATGTGTGTGCGTGTGTGTGTGTGTGTGTGTGTGTGTGTGTGTGTGTGTGTGTAACCGCGCGCGTGTGGATGGAGAGGAGAGGAGGGAGACTGAAAAGGGAAAGAAGGGAAAGGGAGGGGGAGGGAGGGGAGGGAAGGAGGGAAGAAGAGAGAGGAGAGAGGAAGGAGAGAGACGAAGGAGAGGGAAAAAGAGAGAGGGAGGGAGAGGGGAAGGGAGGGAGAGAGGAGGGAGGAACGGGGAGGGGGGAGAGCTGAGCAGGGAAGAAGGGAGAGGAAAGAAGGAGTAGGCGGGAGCAGGCCGAGGGAACATAGGGGAGGGGAGAGGGAAGAAGGAAGTTCAAACTAGGCTGGACCGACAGACACCCGGTGGGTCTCCACCTCTCCCTCACAGACACCTCCTCTGTACACACACACACACACACACACACACACACACACTTTTTATTATTTATTTTTTATTTTGGTGTGACGACTCCGGCTTGCTTGTTGTACTTTTTCTGTCCGCAATGTATCTTTTTCTAGGTACGGGCTGGGCTTAGTGTCCTGATCCCAAAAGCTATGGTAATACACAAACCAGGCAAACGTCTTCAGGTCAGCTGGTGTCTGTGGTGGAGGCAGCACACACCGCGGGAGGCGCGTCCACCCAGTCCTCACAGCGAGTTTGCTTTTCAACCGGGTTCAGATTTTCCTGGAATGCTGTTGGGTGCCAGAGTTGACTCGCCGCCCGCCAAGCCATCTCTAGCATGAATCCTCCGAAGAGAAAAGTTGGGGGGGGGCGAGGTGGGGCACGCTGTGCGCTGGCGTGAAACCCTCAGCCCGCAGCCTGGGCGAAGCTGGAGGGCTTGGGAGCGAGGGTCTCTAAAGACGATCCGGCCCAGGACTTCAGCCTGGCCCGGGAAGAGAGGCAGCTGCAACCGAGCCTACATCTAGTGCTGCAACCGAGCCTACATCTAGTGCTCAAGCACTTTTATTCTGGGTTTGCCTTTCAGGATTCTCCGCCTCTCTTTGATGTACCTGAAGCCTTACAGTTGTGCCTGAACTACTCCTGAAAGCGGCCAGCCGAGGCCTGCCCTGGGAGGTCAAATTCGGGCTTCTTTAATTCAACTCTAGCCTTACTGCTTCAGGAGGCAAGCGCAGCCCCGCCCTACCATGCCATCTCCCAGAGCTCTGAGCTGCAGCAGCTTCGCCACGCAAGATCTAGCATCCACCCACTAGACACTCGCCCCAAACTCTTAGCTTTCTGGCATCCACAGTACTCGGTGGCAGAGGGCAGTGACAAACTGTACAATTGGCCAACTCCGGGGCTTTCTCCCGGCCAGGGTTCTGTCCACACCTTAGAGAGGAGGAAAAGTGACATTTATCTTCCCGCAAACAACCCAATTTCTTTAACAGTCACCATTCCGAACAGGCAATCTCCATTCTTTCCTAATTTCTTCTCGTTCCGTTTTCTCTTCCCACCACTCATTTTGTCCGAGCCTGGGAAACGCGCTGTTTAGATTTTGTCCGGGTCTTGGACAGAACGCCTACCTCCTCCCGGTTGGAGCCTAGTTGGACCGAAAATGTTTTGACTGGCGTCGTTATGACAAGGTCATCCGTCATTCCTGGATAGATTGATAGCACCCAAGTCTGAGGCAAGCAGCACGAGGGAAAACCCACTGCCTTGTAGACCCCGAGGCTAACCAGGCAGTCTTCGAAGACTTCAGACAACTCCCCAGAGGGGAGGATGAAGTTCCAGGCCCCTTTCAATTAATCTGTGTCCAGAATTGCTGTGGCTGATGGGACCCCGGGAGACAGAGCAAACTCTTTCTCACATTCCCCTGGTTCATTGTAGAGAGACCAGATTCTCTATGGGAGACCTTCTAGGGATGGAAATCCGGACACACTGCCCACCTACTCATTTCTAACCCAAAGCCAGCTTATATCCCAGAGTTTGGTCTTCCAGAAAGGGATGTACTAAAAAATCACAACCCCCTTACTTCCCTAGAAAGAATTGGGACTTTGAGATGCTCATAGCAGCAATTGATTGGGAGGCCTCCTGCCACTCACACTTGGCTAGAGAGGGTGGGCGGGGCGCTCACGTTCATCCTAGCAAAATAAGCTACCCTTAATGATTGCTTAGGACGTGGGAAGCGCATATATTTAGTGTATCTAGCAGCCACGCCGGCATGGCATTATTAACCAACCCCCTTATTGCATACAGATGATCAGAAGGTTCTGGGAGGTTAGGTTGGTTGTCTATGGTCGGGCCATTAATGAATGATTGAGGCTCATTCAAAGCCCGCTCAGTGGGCTGCCAAATATATTTTTCTAACTACATTAGTCAAATCTCTACTCATTGCATTGATCCTGGTTTGGGATGTGGTGGGGTATCACAGGAGACGCATACTATGCTTCTGGGGGTAAGGAATTAGGCCGATGAGGAAGTAAAGGCCCTCTCTTCCATTAAGCCTGCTGTAGAATATCCCCACACTCCCACATCCCCACCCTCGCCACTGCCAGGCATTCCAGAGGTATGGGCACAAGTGGACCGTGAAGAGACAGGACCCTAGATGCCAGAGGACATAGGGAATTTCCTTGAATGAGGAGGTCACACTTACTGCCCAGAGGGTCAAGAGCAAAGTAAGTCTCCAGAGTGTCTACCTACTGGGCATCTCCAGAGCCTCTGCAGGCGCGACTGGGCCTGAGGTCAGCATGGGTCCTTGTACTCTGGGCGGAGTACAGTTAGCCTAAGCCGGCCAGCTAGCTGCGAGGGGGTCCCTTTTCCACCGGGGCTGACCCTGGCGCTGCCTTGGTCGCGGTCAGCCTGCAACAACTTGGGGCTTTTACAACTGTGAGCCCATTGACCCGCAGAGGTGTGTGCCCCTCAGATCTGCTGCCTTCTCTCAAGACTTTAGAAGATGGGCAAACAAATCACTCCGACCACTTAGGAAGCGATCAAACCTGCATAAAAATCCATCGCTCCGGAATCGATGGGTGCATATTTGCTGGGAATTTGTTCCAGAGGAATGAATAAGGAGCGAGAGTGTATTAGATGCAAAAGGGGGACACGGTAGTGTTTTTCTTCATTGATTAATGACCTCTAAAATAAAACAAGTGGGAAGAGGAGTCGGGATCGATAAATTAACTACCCCAATTTATCATTTCTCCAGGATTCCCCCCCCCCGAAAAATCTTCCTAGAAGCCCATTGTATCCTTAGCTGAGTATGGAAGACGGGAGCTAGAGGGAGCAGGGAGACAGTGGGCAGCAGATAGAAAAGCAGGAAGGTGGTCTGTACAGGAGGCACTCCATCTGACTTCATTTGACATACAATTAAAAAGTTTGCTTCCATATTAATTAGTTGTTTTTCTTGGTGGGGGAGGGAAACAAACAGCCATCACCTTTGACAGGACTCCAATAAGAGATTCAACAGTTCTCTTCTGCCCAGGGTGTTCCTGTTTCTAGATTTAAGGTCACGGGTGGCTGAGTTAATAATTCATTAATATAGACATTTATTCAGAAGGGTTTTTTTTTTCTGAGTTCTGCTCTCCTTGCCTCCTCCTGGAGACTTATTTTCCTGAGAAGTGGATGGGGGAGAGGTTGCTGGTTAAGGATAAAGGAGGGGGACCCTGTTTACAGCTATGAGAGACCCTGAGCGGGGACCCTGTTTACAGCTATGAGAGACCCTGAGCGGGGACCCTGTTTACAGCTATGAGAGACCCTGAGCAGTACATAGGTTCCTTCAGCTTGCCACCAAATCTCTGGTCAAAACTCTGCTTAAAAATGTGTCATCTCTTGGACAAGGATTCAGGCCTTAATGGTCCTTTCTCCCACCTCTACAGGTCACCAAAGCTCCTTTCTCTCATGGTTTAGAGTTTAAGTGAAGACAGTCTCTGTTAGCATCATCTCATCTAGGCTCCGCCCCACAGTTACTTGGCAACAGCCAGGTATGCCAACCCGCTATAAAAGGGGTTGCTTGCCCCCCTCCTCACTCTCTTGCTCTCTCTTCTCCTCTTGCTTTTGCTCCCTTACCCTCTTCCTCCCTTTCTCCCTATTCCCCCTTTCCCCTCCTTCTCCCTCTGTGTCTCTACTCCCCCCTCAACTCTCCTCCCCAGGGGGGAAGGGATGCCTCAGCATGCCCCCCCCCAGAGACACCCTTTCCCACACACACACCATACCTTATGACTCTACCAAACACATCTCTGGTTTTTCTTCCTTTTTAAAAAAATAAAATACAACAATCTCAGGGAGGACCCTGGAGTTAGAGCAAAGGAAACTCTTTTCAAAGCTTTCTACACCTTTCCCAGAGGAATTTTCAAATTTGCCCTGACCTGGAACTTAGGAGTTAACTTTGTAGGAGCACAAACAGTTTCCAGCTATCTACTTTGTCTTTTAGAAATGGGACTCACCGCTCTGGGATATTATAAAGCAATGCCTAGAGCCCAGGCCCTGGGGTTTCCACGCTAAGGAGATAGAGGCTGGGAGAGAAAGATGCCTGAAAAAAGCACTGCCAGGGAAAGCATAGGGGCGACTAGGAGGAAAAGGGCAAACCCAGACAGAGGTTGAGACACACAAGCATTGGTGCTAGGCTTCTCCTAAACAGAGTTGGATGAGATTTAGGCGAGAGGACACCAGTATTGTCCTCTGGATGGGGCACTCAGTGGCCCAGGTGCTAAAGCAGTAAAGGGGCCTTTGGGAATAAGAATTCTACCTCTGACCTACTGACCTCGTTGCTTCCCTCCAGACACTATGAGCTACTGGATATCCTTGCAGGATACCTGCTCACCAAGTTGCCTCTGCACCTCTGGTGGCTTAAACTGGCACAGTGATCTACCTCCAGTTGTCTGGCTCTAACTCTCTTCAAAGATGAAATGAAAAGGCCATTGTGGCTTCCATCTGAAGAAGACACCTCCCTGTCCGCTGTAACCCACTTCCTAGAGCCCAGGCGTCTGGTGCGTGGAATGCACTGGAATCAAGAAAGCCCAGCGTTTATTTGTTTCGCCCTGGTCTTCCCACTTCTATGTCCACAGTGAGAAGTGATAGGGAGTGGGTGGTTGAGGTGGGGAGCATCCTTCAGTTCCTCAGACTCTGCCCTTTCCCCAGAAGATGCAGCAGGAGCCTTGGTATTCTGAAGACACAGCTTCCTCTTCAGAGACACTAACAGCTTAAATATTCTCTCAGATTTGTTCCTATCGCAGTCTTGCCTCTGAAGGCAAGCTTTTCATCTTGCCAGGTCAGCTGATAGCCTCTGGAGCCAGGAGGTCAAAGATAGCCTCTTCCTAAGCGTTGTCTTTTCTCCTCTGCCCTGGCAGACAGCACCTGTTCACTTCACAGGAAATGCAGCTGGACCCTCTAGCTGCTTTCACCTTAGTCACCGGCATCTGTCTGTGATCACACAGTGCTTCTTAGCCACCCTTGTCCTGATTTGATTTGACCCATTGACCTTGAGGGGAAAGGCTGCACAGTATATTACAGTCCCCGGGGCCATCTATTCTCACAGGGAAGCTTCTAAATAGATCCTTTCCATTCACATAAAAATCAGGTATTATGATTTAATATGCTTTCCTGAATTAAAAATGTATTGGTGGCAGTTAAGTCCTGTAAAGACTTAATAAGCTACTGTTGGGTAAAAACAGCAAAACAAAACAGCAGCTCTTCTTTCTTTTCATCTTCAGATGACAAGGTAAATGTAAATGATTAGACAGGGTAATCTACTCCTTCAGATAGCCGTGTATTCGTTGCATTCTCTTTAATCCATCCTCTCTTCTCCAGGAATTAAGTCTTTGGTTTTTCCCAGAGCCCATAGAAATATACAAACCAACTAAAGTCATCTACAAAGGCAATAGATACCATCTCATGACCTCCTGTGGTGTGGGAGACATGACTGATAGACACCTGTGGGACAAGCTTCTTTGAAGTTCTAGCAAATGCTGCGTTGTTTTAAGAGAGTCTTCCATGGCTAATCAGGTGTAGCCTAAATCAGTTGGAGCTTGTACACTTTAAGTTCTAATCAGGATGAGGCCAGCATGCAGCAGTGCATCTGTTAGAAATTAGGAACAGATGCCATGTAGATTTGCATCCTGAAGATTGCCAATTCCTGGTGCGCGGTGATGAGTTCCCCTGCATGCCCAGCCACAGCCTTAAGGGGTCAGGATATAGCTTCCAGCTAGTTCTATAAGTGAGCAGGCCCAGAGGCTCTCTCCATGCACCCTGTTCTCCTAGATCTTGCATCTACTTGCAGGTGCTCTGAGAAGTCCTCCTGCCCCTCCCACATCACACACTCTCATAGACTCAGATTCCCACTCCCCTCTGAGGGTGATACTAAGCATGTCCTAAAGAAACATTTCCAGTGAGTCTCTACTCTCTGTGTATAAGCCTAGTTCTGGTTAATTTTTGTCAACCTGATAAAAAAACTAGAGTCATGTGGGAAGAGTCAAGTGAGAAATTGTTCCCATCGGATTAGCCTGGTGGACATGTTGGTGGAGCATTTTCTTGATTAATGGTTGATGTGGGAGGGCTTAGTCTTCTGTGGGTGGGGCTACTTCTGACCAAGTGGTCCTGCAGGTGGGAAGCAGCCACACTGAACAAGCTTTAGGAACTAAGCCAGTCAGCAGTACTCCTCAGACGAGTCTGTTTCAGTTTTTTCCTGGCTTCCTTCAATATCTACTACAAAGCTATAAGATGAAATGAACCCTTCCTCCCCAAGTTGCTTTTGGTCACGGTGTTTATCACAGCAACAGAAAGCAAAGTAGATCAATCACATAGTGAGGATGAGGAGAAAAGAAACTCAACTCTCTTTTTCTGTGTGGAAATGGGAAGCTTGTTGTAAAGCCCAAATAAAGAAGTGGGGCAGGTTGTTGAAAAAGTCAAGGGTGAAACTCTGGTGTCACTGCGACCCAAGATTCCAAGCTGTGGAAGTGTTTCAAGGGCTCAGTTTTCCTTCTAGAACCAGGCTCTAGAGCCAGCAAATGACCTTAAGAGTTCAGAAAAGAAAGCATTCCTCTGGTCTAGGGTGATCAACAACGCTTCAGAAATGACCACACAACATGGGCCACAAAGACTCTTCTACCTGCAAGTGGGTGAGGTTAGAATGACAAGGACATTCTAGGAGGGGTCCTGAACAAGGAGCCAAGGAAGGACGACCACAAAGAACCGGCAAGGCAGGGAAATCATTTATTCATGAGAATAAAGAGTGGCTAGTTGGCTACTTTCTCTAAGAACCATGACTATATCTTCTTGGTAAATCCCGAGTTACCTTTTATACATTTGCAAAGATGCTCCCATGAGAGTGTTCTGATCGAACAAATATTTAGGTGTGAGTCTGAGAACCGACATACAGCTGAGACTTTACACAGTTGAGAGGTGAAGGCTAAGACACCAATACAGCAGAAGCTGTGCTGGAATATGGGTTTTAGAGCCTGGCAATGCCCCTGCCTGGCTCTGAATGGCACAAGCCATTGTTCTCTTACTCACTCTTTGTGAAATAATAAGTAAATAAATAATTAATAAGCAAGCAAGCTGAGAAATTCAAAAGACTAGTGATCTAGAGCCCTTGGAAGAAAAAATTAAAAGCACGTAAGGAAATGCTTCAGAACAAGCAAAAGCATATTCCAGAGATCCAATTAGCCATGATTCTTTTCCTTTTAAAAGAATAAAAAAATAAAGGAGAAATTACAGAAAAATTACTCAAGATTCTTGAGATGCCAAGTCAAATATACAAATCTAAAAATTTGAAGCTAGGATCCACAAAGAAGAAAGAACATGTGGTGTTTGTCTTTATGGGTCTGGGTTACCTCACTCGGTATAATATTTTTCAGTTCCATCTATTTTCCTGCAAATGTCGTAATCTCACTGTCTTTGCCACTGAATAAAATTCTATTGTGCAAATGTACCACATTTTCACTATCCATTTTTTTTCAGTTGATCAGCATCCAGGTTGCTTCTATTTCCTAACCACTGCGAATAGAGCAGCTATGATCATGGATGTGTGCAAGTGTCTCTACACTAGGACTACAGAGTCCTTTAGGTATATATGCCCATGAGTGGTAAGCTGGGTTATATAGTAGGTAGTTCTATTTCTAGCTTTCAGAGAGTCCTCCACTATGGCTGCACTAATTTATACTGTCACCCACCAACAGTGAGTAAGGATTTCACCTTCCCCACATCCTTTTTTTTTTTTTTTTGAAATGATTTATTTATTTTAGGTATGTGAATACATTGTCTCTCTCTTCAGACACACCAGAAGAGGGCACCAGATCCCATTACAGATGGTTGTGAGACACCATGTGGTTGCTGGGAATTGAACTCAGGACCTCTGGAAGAGCAGTCAGTGCTCTTAACTGCTGAGCCATCTCTCCAGCCCATAAAGTCAAATCTTGGTTTTGCCACAGAGAAGAGTTTTAGCCAGCATGAAGGAGAGTTTCTTTTAGAATACTTTCACATCGTTCTCACTTACATGTTTATTACTATGTATGTGCCACAGCACGAATAAGGAAGCCAAAGGATAACATTCAGGAACCTGTTCTCTCCTGTTACACATGGGTCCCAGGGATTGAACCCAGATTGCCAGGCTTCATGCAAGTGCATTTCTTTACCCGCTGAGCCACCCCATTGGCCCTGTTTGTACTTCTCCTGAGGATTCTCTTGTCAGATCTACAGCCCATCCTTCGGTTGGGATGATGACTTGATCTTGAATTGTACAGTCCAGGAAGCTAGAAAGGAGTTATTGGGGAGGGGTTGCCTTGGGGGTGGGAATAGTAGAATTCAGGTGCAGTGAAAATAGAGGTGGAATGCAGAGCACTGGGCGGTTTAAATGGGATGGGAGATGAGGGTCTTGGGGTAAGGGCTAATAAAAGTGAAAGGCATATGAAAATGACACATAGAAACCTATTAAAACTAATTTATAAGCCAAATTAAAAATAAGCATTAAAGAAAGAGTTTAAAGGGAGATGTCTTCCATGACTTCTCCTAAAAACCATGCAATATTTAAAAAATTCCAGTTCCAGGAATGGGGTGACTCATGGGGTCTCAAAGGCCCCAAAACCAGATCAACTCTTGCCATTCCTCTTGGTTGCCCAAGAACTACGTGATAAGACACTATTACTGAAGACACCACATACATTGGTTGCAATATATACATGTATATATGTCTATCGGTGTGTATGTGTATATATGTATATACATATGTATCACATATGTATATATAACATATACACATCTAATATATCATATAATATACATATACATATGTATATATACATATATATTACATATAACATATAATATATGTATACATATACATATCATACTGGAATTGAGGTAGGTGTATATAATATATATATACATATACATATCATACTGGAATTGAGGTAGGTGCTTCCTCTCTCCTGGCTAATTGACTACACCTCTTATAAATTGGTATACCTTCCTCCAGAAAGTACTAAATAGGCTTCTAGGTGAGAAACAGCCTTATCCAGCTGTGAACCCTGTGAAGGACAATACCAAGATGCCATGCAGAAAGTGCCCACCGGTACAATACTGTTATGACTGTTACAGGAGTAATTAACCGAATTCTGATTGGACTTTAGGCCTACTTCATAGGCCTACAGAAACTTATACCTATTACTGCAAACCTCAGCAGAACTCATAGCGAAGAAAACTATGGTCTCTAAGAGGTGACCACGACTGTTGCTTTGCTAACTGGACATGGTACCAAACTGCCTACTAAATATTTATGTTTATACTCAAAAATAAGTGCTGCTCTCTGCTTTGGCCAGAAAAGCTTCTGCATGCAGTGAGCAATGATTATTGCAGAGACTAATAACCAGTCAATGTGCAAGTATAAGTAACTGTAAGTGTTCTGCCCTAAATGGGATATAGGAGAAGTGGACCTATTTAGTAATAGTTCTCTGAGGGCAAGCTCAAGTTTCTTTGGCAGCAGTTCAGTCCTGTAACAAACACCAAATATGACTCAGCAGCTGCAGACCAGTTCTCTAGGCAGGCAGACACCACACACGAACTGGCAGCTACAGTCCAGTCCTGAAGAAACCACAGGCTCGACAGCCAGCCTGAGGGAGGCTGCGTAAGTGGCAACCTGCTGCAGGGACCTCACGAGCAGTTCTTTGGCAATGGCAGCATTACCACAAGTTGAGCTCAACAACGCTATATAAGGTGAACCAGTACATGTGTGTCGTTAGCATAGAATAGGGAGGCAAAGCAAAGCAAAGCAATGCTCGTCTCCCACTGTCTGCGAGGTCATATTTATACCCCTTCATCCTTTCACATGTCTGCTTCATCAAAACATCCTTTCACCTGTGTCTGCTTCAGGAAAACAGTCTTTCATGTGTCTGCTTTAGCAAGACATCCTTCAACCTGTGTGCCCCAGCAAAACATCATTTGACATCACTGACTTTCCAAACAAACCGAAAGTTTCTTCTTCACATACGAAAATGAAACTGTGAAACAACTCATTTAAAAGGAAAAAAACAAAACCTAGAAAGGGCAAATACTCGCCCAAGATAAGGTCATTTTTACTTTAACAATAATGCTAGATTCTTTTTTTTTTTTGCTTTATTTTTTGGGTTTTTGAGACAGGGTCTCCATGTGTTTTGAGCTAGCCTTTAACTTGCTACATAGATCAGACTGACTTCAAACTTGTGATTCCCCTGCCTCTGCTTCCCAAGGACTGAGGTGGTAGCTGAGCTCACTGGGCCTGGCAGGATTGCTTGACTCTTAAGGAAAACTGGAAATAAAATGTGGCCCGTAATGAGATAATCCCGAATCCATTTTTGACAGTGATTGACAAGTGACAGTTGGAAATTGATCGGAACTTTGACATTTTGACAATGCAGTGTTTAACAATTTGGTTTTGAAAAATATTGTGCAGAATGAGCACCCTTTGGTCTTTTCCTTCTTCGTCTGCACCGGCATGCATTTTCAATGGAAGCATATGTTAGGGTTGGGTTGATGGGTATTTTATTTGACAGCAGCCTAATCGTTTAGGTATAGATTTCAAAATCAAATGTTTGCTCCATAAGCAACTGTTTTCAAACAGAAGCATTTTCCACAACTGTTCCCTCAAAACAAATGTCTGTCTTGGAGCCAGTATGGAAAGCCAAGCAATCTAGTAGTAGGCTTCCTCCATAGGACAGCAACTACTGTTACGTCCCCTTTAACATTTTATATTGATCGTGTTCTCTTTCAAATCTCTGTGGGTTGCTCACTGGGCAGAGTGAAGGCATTTTCCAATGGGCATTTTCTTGGTAAGAATGAATAGAAAATACATACTGTATTGAACTTTATCTGTATAGCTGCCATGTGTTGGTGATGCGATTATTTGCAGTCTTTATTTATTTTTTGTTTCCAGATACAGGATGTTAAGAAGAATTGGTTTCAGGCTTCTATGTGGAAGAGGAGGCAGAAGGGTTGTAAGAGTAAGAATTGTTGGAGGACTCCAAGGAAACAATCTTCCAGACACAACTGGACTGATGTGCATATGAACTTTGGAGACTGCAGCAGCATGCACAGGTTCTAATCAGGAAAATCTCAGCCCTGAGGAGAATGGACACAAAGTCCCACCCTAACCAAGGAGCTGTTTGCAATTGATACCTGCTGGGAGAGGGGAAATTGGTTTTTTTCCCAATGGAGTATCACTGGAGATATTAACCACACTCCAGGGCGGGTCCCATGACCAAGAGAAACTGACTGACACAAATGGACTCCAAGTTTTTTATGGAATTTTTGTTTTGTCTCATTTTGTTTAGGTACTTTTTGGTCTGATCTGTATTATTATTATTATTATTATTATTATTATTATTATTATTATTTTGGTTTTTTGAGACAGGGTTTCTCTATATAGCCCTGGCTGTCCTGGAACTCACTTTGTAGACCAGGCTGGCCTTGAACTCAGAAATCCGCCTGCCTCTGCCTCCCAAGTGCTGGGATTAAAGGCGTGCACCACCAAGCCTGGCTGTATTATTTTTTAGTTTGCTTTCATTTTTATTATTTGTTGCTTTCCTTGGAATTTATTTTTTAAGAAAGAGAAAAAGAAAGGGAGGGAGACCATGAAGTTGGATGGAAAGGATCTGGGAAGAACTAAGGGGAAAATGAATAGCTCAGTCAGTAAAGGGGCTTGCCACCAAACCTGAGGACCTGAGTTCAATTCCCAGAACTCTCATGGTAGGAGAGAGAGAACTAGATTGTCCTCTGACTATCACATATACACCACAGCACACGTGCACCCCTTCATACACACATAGAATGAAATAAATAAATTAGGCTGGCTTAGTTTCCCTGCATTACTGAGAAAGATTTTCAACTGCAAGTGATAGAAACTAAATTAATTTAGTATGTTACCATGCCTCCATTTTTCTCCTCATTTCTTGGTCTGGCTCTTTTGTTCTGATTTAATCTCAGGTAGAATTGTTTCTTTTCTTTCTCCCTTTCTCCCTTTCTCCCTTTCTCCCTTTCTCCCTTTCTCCCTTTCTCCCTTTCTCCATTTCTCTCTCTCTCTCTCTCTCTCTCTCTCTCTCTCTCTCTCTCTCTCTCTCTCTCTCTTTCCTTCTTTTTCTGGCTTTTGGTTTTGTTCATTTGTTTTTTGGGGTTTTTTTTTTTGAGACACTGTTCTTTGTGTTGTAGCCTTGGCTGTACTGGAACTTGCTTTGTAAGCCAGGCTGGCCTGGAACTCACAGAGCTCCACCTGCCTCTGCCTCCCCAGTGCTGGGATCAGAGGTGTAAGCCACCAAAGCTCAGTCTCTTTCCTCTTTTATTCATCTAGATTGCAATCCAGAGATATATAAGTTGTTTCTTCATTATTCCCATAAAAGGCCTGGAGTCCAGTATCAATAGAGCAATATGGATCACACACATGTCCTTCCATTATTGTGAAATATATTGACTCTTCAAGCCTGGACCTTAGTCCCCACTCAGCCTCATAAACTTAGAACAGGAAGTTTCTCAAAGAGAAGCCAAGGTATGTAGAAGAGTGGGGATAGATATTAAACTGTAAAGAGCAAGCATTTTGGTGTAGAGAGATAGTTCAGCTGTTAAGAGCACTTCCTGCTCCTTCAGAGGATCGTTTCACTTCCCAGCTCACAGGTGGGTGGCTCACAATGATCTGCAACTCCAGTTCCAGGGGATTTGACACCTTCTTCTCACCACCATGGGTATACGCACACTCATACAGCATGCACCCATACAGGCACAGAGACATAAAAATAAAAATCAATCCTTTAAAAAAGGTAAATATTTCTTCTTTAGGCAGGTGATGTATGCTCACAGTGAAACCATTGTGTAAAGAATGTTACCATCCAAAAACACCGGCTAGTCATACAGAAGCTCTCTTCATTTCTTAGGATGATGAATGGCAGTTCTTGATCTTCTTTTGAAGCCACAGTGTTTCTTACAAACAGAGCTTTGACCGGTCATTTTGGATCCCCCAGCAAATCATCCTGGGACACATCTCCTCCTCCTCCTCCTCTTCCTCCTCCTCCTCCTCTTCCTCCTCCTCCTCCTCTTCCTCCTCCTCCTCCTCCGGTGCTAATGTGTTAGTTGGAAGTTCACAAGTCATCTTCCAAAACTGAGGAAGAAGGATACAGGCCAGGGGATAGAAGAACTACAATAAAGAAGACTGGGTCCTTTTGTAGAATCAACTAGCTAAAGTATTATTACCTTGAACTACCTATCCCGAGACCTCTTGAGCAACACAGGTAGACTCTCTCCCTCAACAGATGAATTCTTAGCCCATGGGTATGTTGTCCCCAGCAAATATGCAAGCCCCATATCCTCCCTGCCACTCAGAATGATTTTATTAATTAGGCACACCACTTGGTGGCTCCCTACCTTAATTATTCTTGTTAACAGTAGCTAATACTGTAGTGTCTGTTCTCTAGGCAGGCTTCTGGTTAACACAGGCAGTATAACTAGACACTGAATACATAAATCTAAATTAAGTCATATGGGACCATCTTGGATTCATCTGGAGGATGGAGCTGGTACCTTATAAATATGGGGTTCACCTCCCCAGCACTTCAGGAGATGGCTGTTCTATGCCCTTCTAACATTCAGGGCTTAGACTCTTTATCGTACCAGTTATAGAAACTGAAACATGCCCACAATTATCATGCACGTGTAGTCCTCAGCCTTTCCTGAAGTGAGGGTCTCCTCCTGCTCCCCCTTCTACCTTCCATTCAGCCTTCTGAGCTCAACTACACTTTTATAAGCACTTCTTTCCATGAAGGAAGGAAAACGAAGGGATCTGTCCCCTCAGATGGAGCATGCTAACAAAATTACCGTATTGCTATCGCCTCTCACAAGCCTCCCTCTCGGGCTCATCATCCCCACTCACGTGAGCACAAGCCAGACGCATGTGGTCCATTTTCTCTCTAAAAGGAAATGCCAGCAGGTCTCTGTGAGCTGGGAGAACACACCTATCTGCATCTCACACAGTGATGGCTTGAGGTCTTCTATATGAGCCCCACTGAGTGTCATCATGAGGCTCAGAAATCTAAGTTTCAAACATTACGTGATCTAATCCATGAAAAAGAAGAAGAAGAAAAAAAAGAGCTAGCAACTTACTTTGCCCCAGAACATGAGTGAATCGTTTTCTAAATCAATCACGTTAATTTCGAATGAGATCTAAATTTGAAGGGCATTCATGGATTCTACATGAATATGGGGTTGAGGACGAATGTAACGTTAACTCTTAGCAAGATCCAGTCAGCCTTTATCTACTAACTACTCTTACTTTCTAGATGTCTGAGTCAAAAGTCAATAAATACACACACCGGAAGGAGCCCCCTCCCCAGCTGGATGCTGTGGAACTGGGTGGAACAGGGATGTGGTAGGTCAGGAAAGAGAAAAGGCTGTGGAGGAGAGAAAGGCAAAATGTTGAATTCCCCTCACTCAGAAGAACAGCAGGAGCTAGGACCCTTCCTGCTGCTCACCATCTCCATGGTCCCCCATGTGAAGGTTGGTTATGAGTAAATGCAGCTAGCATCAAATAGATGAGTTACATGAGCTCTGTGTCCTTCCCTGAGCTAAGTTCTTCAGGAATGGGAGCCTGACTCAACACAGCTACCTATACATGTAGAGGTAACCTCATTCAGTCATCTTTGTCTAGAGACAAACTATGCAAGAGAGGGAATTCCTGATCAATCATATCTTTTCTCCTGGGTAGTACGATTTTATGACAGACCCTTTGGGTCTATAACAGCAGGGTTGTGGGAAGGAGAAGAAGAAAGCCAAGTCACTTTGTAGCAGTTTCGTAGAAAAGAAGTCAGAAGACATGGAGGAGTTGGAATAATCAGATGTCCGTTCTTTGGTTGTTTCTTCTTTCTTTCTTTCTTTCTTTCTTTCTTTCTTTCTTTCTTTCTTTCTTCTCTTCCTCCCTCCCCCTTCCTATTTCATTTTCTCCTCTTTCCTTCTCTCTCTCTCCCTCTCTCCTTCCTTCCTTCCTTCCTTCCTTCCTTCCTTCCTTCCTTCCTTCCTTCCTCCCTCCCTCCCTTCCTTCCTTCCTTCCTTCCTTCCCTTTCCTCCCTACATGCCCTCCCTTTCTTATTGTTGGAGACAGGATCTGATAATGTGGCTCTCCAGGGCCTGGAACTCACTATGTAAACCAGGCTGGGCTTGAATTCACAGAGATCTGCCTCCCTCTGCCTACTGGAATTAAAGGCATGTGCCACCATACCCACTCCATCAAGAATCTACCAAGATTACTAGAATCTTTGTTTACACTTACTTTGCATGCATGCCGTGTGTGTGTGTGTGTGTGTGTGTGTGTGTGTGTGTGTGTGTGTGTAGATGTGATCATGCCACAGTATAAATATGGAGGTCAGAGATTACATGACATCTTGCGGGAATCATTTTGCCCTTCCACTATGCAGGTCAGGGGATTATTAGGCGTGGCAGTAAGTATCTTATTGGTTGAGCCATCTTGAAGGCCCAAGGTGTTTGTTTGTTTGTTTGTTTGTCTGTTTGTTTAAAATAAAAGAATCTTAAAGCAGTGACTTTTAAACCAAAGCATCCTGCGAATGAGAGTAATCTTTTTTTTTAATGCAGAGGACAAATGAATGCATGACAATACATAATTGCTAATATGGGGTATTTGGGGTCCACAGAAGTTGTTCAAGAACCTATGGTTCTCTTTAATGGTTCATCTAACCTTGTCTAGTGCTTATTTCAGCCAGAGATGGAAACATAGCATATTAACCAGGGTTCTCTAAAGGAACAGAATAGATGGAATGAATACATATATACGGTCAAAAAGATTTACTGGAGTGGCTTACAGGCTGTGGTTCAGCTAGCCAAAATATTCTCTCAGTGGAAAAGCCAAGAAACTGGTAATGGTAAATCCACGAAGATAGATGTCTCACCTGGTCTTCAGTCTATACTGGAATCCTGAAGAAGTAGATCCTAATGCCATCTAAGTAATGCCTCATTAGCAGAGAAGATGAACTTCCCAGCAAGAGTAAGACAACCAGGCAAAAAGCAGAACCTTCCTTCTATGCCCATTTATATGAGCTGCCACTGGAAGGTGTGGCCCAGATCCAGGGTAGATTTTCCTCAAGTGATGCAGATTTAGGGTTGAGTTGTCCCACTTCAAATGATCTAATCAAGAAAACCCCTCCTAGGCTTGCCAGCTGCTTGGGTTTTAGTGGATTTCATAGATAGTCAAGTAGTCAACTAAGAGTACTTATTACACAGAAGCGGAAATTCCTCATTCAGTTCTCTGTTTTCATTTCCTAGAAATGAAAATAATGTGTGATACAAGATGCTGAAAGTGTACAACTACCATTAGAATTAAACTGAGGATGGACAAAATAAGAGAGATTTGAGAAAGAGAGACCAGCCTTTCTTCAGCTCTCTTAGGAGAGAGTTCTAGAAACAATTTCCCACAAGAAACTAGATTTGTAGATGATGAAAGGTTCCTGCTCAAAAGCTATAATAGTTCAGTATCATGTTTTCAAAGTTGTGAGTGTTGAAAATTGATTTTGGATGCATTTATTTTTTTCTATTGCATATATATATATATATATATATATATATATATATATATATATATATGCCACAGCATATGTGTGGAGATCAGGAGTTGCCTCTTTCTTTCTACTGTGTGGGTTCCAGGAATTGGACTGAGGGTGTCGGGCTCAGCAGCAGGCATCTTCATCCACTGGACCATTTTACTGACCTGGTATGCTGGTTTTAATGATCTATATTTTGTCCTAGAGTTGGGTCGTGAGTTATCCACAATTTCACTTCCCAGAGAAATTTGCACACTCACAGAACCTGAGATTTGTTGGACTATTTTCTCTCTATAAAAAGCAGCCCAGTTTTACAAGACAGGAGGGCAGTGTGCAGCTCCTGCGTAGAACCGAAGCTGTAATGTCATCTGGCGAGCGTCAGCCTTCTCCTTTCCATGTTTACGAGGTGCTTTTCCATGGAGCTCATACCCGAGATGGAGAAGCTTTAAATCACCTTTAACTTGTGGCTCACACTCTCTTTGTTTTGGGGAATCTCAGAAGAGCAACAGCAGTTAGATGGAGGGAGGAACCGCATGCAAACACACCAGCAGAGGCGCAGGCAGAGGTGGCCTAGGCAGCAGCAGGAACAAATGTGTAATTCCACAGGGCGCTTAGAGAGAACAGGGGTGCATTCTAAGGCGGATGGGTAGATCCAGTTAGCAGGCTGGATGGTGTGATTTCTTTCTCACAAAGTGTTTCCTCTTCCAACCAACACAGGACTGAATAGTCTCTATGCCGGACACTCAGTAAGATCCAGGAGGCAGGTGAAGAGTGACATTTGCCTATGAAGCATAGTCCGGCCAGTGCCTTTTGAAGGTAGGTTGTACAAAGGCATCTGGCAGACCCCCTCATCAGGTCAGGAAAAATGGAGTGATATACAAGGAATGTGGCCTATGTGGGGTGAACCCCTCCCACGAGAGATTTGAAGGTACAATTAATAAAAACTGTATATATTTAAGATGCACTCCATGAATAATTGGTCCTGTGAGTGCACCATGAGACAATTAGCAACAGCTAGCGAATGCTTCTGGTGCCTCATGTGCCTATCGTGTGTGTGGTATGAAGAAAGATGGGGATTTTTTTTTTAAATAACAAGACTTTATTGTATTTGTTAAACTGTAAACTAAAGGAGAAGGCAGGACTCCATGGTTTAAGATCTGATGTAAGCATGGTGAGATAAATCAGTAGCATGCCTCAACTTGAGTGTAAATGTGATCCAGTCTTTTTGTTTGTTTTTTTTTCTGAATCCAGTCTTAATCACTTACCTTTATACTGTTTGAAAGGCCACTTTTAAAACATAATGTTGGCTCAGGATACTTTAATTCTTCAGAGAGTTCTGGTAGTGGTGATGGCAGAAGACAACAGAAGCTTTAGCACTCCCAAATTCAACACCCCAAAATTCTCACCAGAGCCTGCTTTGCCTCAAACTGTACCCATCATAAAGACAATGGGTTTCTCTTAATTCCATTGCAAATATCTGCAAGTCCAAAGCTCAGCTCAGACACATCATACCTTGACCGGCCAGACTGTAGCATCCATGTCTCTCTCCAGGTGGTTATTCCATGAGGCTTGGATCTGGACCATGCTTTACAGAAGTCCAGAAGTGCTGCTTCTGTGAGGAGTGAAGAACTGAGCATGATTCAGGATTGAACAATGTTCTTCAAAACTCACACTTTCCCAGAATCTTAGGATGGGACCTTATTGTCGAATAGATTTTTTCAATGGGTGCAAATATTTAAGCTAAGGCTATATATGGCATTAGGACAGGCCCTGGTATCCCTATAAAGTTATCATGGGGAGATACGTACACAGGACAGATCATCAGGTGGATGTAGCTTGGAGTGAGGCTACCACAATTCTCAGAGCCACAGGAAAAAGGGGAAATAGGAAGATTTCTCGTTGGCAGCCTTTGAAAGGAGTATTACCCTGACTGCACTTTGATTTTGGATTTCTGAGCCCATAAATTGTGAGAGTAAAAAATTCTATTGCCATAGGCGACCTTGTTTATAGGACTTTTTTTTTCTTTCTCTCAGTAGCACAGGGGACCATATACAGGGGCACGAGACGAGTTGCGCTTTCAAACCAAAGGCAATGAACGTCAGCTGAGGAAGGCAAGGAGACTTCATCTGTGCAGTGATGCAGGCTGGGGTCAGCTTCTGTAAGTCACAGTGAGATGCGACGGGCAGCAGGCAGCTGCCTGGACAAGTTGGCAGCTGTGATTTACCTCAGTTCTAGAAGGCTCAAGTGAGGCCTGGTGTCGGCTACCTTCCCTGTTTGTCTCAGGTTAGGCTCTCTCTAGCTGCTCCCATCTTCTCCGGCATTCAGCAAGAAGAATGGTTGGCCCATCAAGAAAATCAGCCCTGGTGCTGAGCTATGGGCCTGTGAGGACCAGGTATCCTATCCTACCTGCTGTTCCAAAGCTCAGCCTAGAACATGGTCTCTAAAGTCTCAAGAAGGAACTCTAGAAAGTTATAGCACACAGTCCTGGGTTTGGATTCTCACTCCACTATGGGGAATTACTGTGCCACCTTAGGCATGCAAATTATTTACTTCTTGTCTTTTCTTCTCTGCTTGGTTGTCTGGAAATTAGGAACAAGAAAATAACGAATCCATACTATCCAGATATTTGCTATAAAAATTTGTCAAGTATTTTTCCCAACTTAGACTCTAAGTTGCAGAATGAACCACGTGTCTCACTCTGCCCCAGATGATTCATTTTAGATATTACTAGATATATCTTTCCTGTGGAGACAGGGATTAGGCTTCATTCTGCAGCCCAGCCTAGACTTGAAATCAGCATCCTCTTGCAGTGATCTCCCAGGTTCTGGGATTACAAGAGTGCACCACAACACCTGGCTCCAGCATAACAATTAACAGTCTCCATTTCTATCCAAAAGGGCCCGACTTGATCATACATTACATGGTCACCCAAGCTATGAGGAGTTCCCATGTGCACAGCAGAGGAAAACACTCATGATGCAGACCTGAACCTAGGCTAGCCACCGTAGAGAACACAGTGGTCAGAACTTAGCCATTCTCCCTGGAGGAGTGCACTTTGTGTATGCACCATTAACATACGCACATGTTATTTTCATTACGTTTCATTTCAGTGTAGAGCGGGGAAAATGTAGTTGGTATACAGTACTATATAGAGCATTGTGTTTCAAATGCAAAAATATCCAGCTTAATAATTACATGATAGGCTGCCTGGTGCTTTATATGATGCAGAAATCCTTGTTATGTTATTCCGCAGCTGTTCAGACTGTGCTGTGGTATTTGAGCAAATTGATTGCGATTTTTGGATAAGCCTGGAATTCATTATATTTTGTTTCACATTTAAAATAATGGAATATAGTCATTCCCATCCCCTTCTCTAAACCCCACTATCTGGCACACTTTCAGGAAAAAAAAATTAAATTGAGAATGAGAGGTACTTGCCTTTCTGGGTTGTGGAGATGAACTGGAACAGGCTGAGGCTCACACTGGAGACCCTCCCCTAATTAACATGAAAATGTTATTATGCGGGAAGTAGGAATGCGCGCACTCGTCCCCAAGCTCAGTGCCCAAGAAGATCACCTTATTTATATTTCAAGGGGCCATTTAGCCTTGGCGACATCAATTTAATCTTAGTTAGAGGGAATTCTGGGGTATGCCTGGCACTCGGGGTCTTGAGGTATAGGAGCCCACTGGGTGTTCAGTCAGCGGTACATTTGTGTCACTGCCAAGACCTTCCTTGTCCCTGAGGGTGCTCCATTCTGTCTCTGCTGGCTCCATCTGGGGCACAGAAGACTTGCTGGAGAGCCAGCTGTGCTGTGTTCTTTGCTCTCCGAGCTATGATAGTTTCCTAGTGTGGCTGTAACAGATTGCCACAAAACCAGCTGCTTCCAACCCACAGACACACGAGCTTACAGGTCCAGAGGTCAGAAGTCCCACATAAGTGTTACGGACTCTAGAGAGATCTCCCTTTGGGAAGTTGCGCAGAAGAATCCACGTGCTTGCTCCTGACACATTCAGAGGCCACCTGCACTTCCTGACTCCAAGTTCCTTCCTGTACCCTCAAAGACAGCAAGCAGCCCGGAGCCATCTGCATCCTCCCGATCATAAAGAGCCTGTGATCACACAGGCTCCACCTGGAGACTCCGCTGAACCACACCTGCAGTCTCACATATCCTCAGATCCCAGGAATCAGGATGGGGCTTTTGGTGGGCTCTGTCGGTACCCAGACATATCCCTCATGGCTGCTCTCTAGGCCCTCACTCCGTTTCCTCTCCTGGGGTGCACAGGCTTCTCTGCTTTTATCCCTCCGTGCCCTCACTAGCTTTACCCACCTCCATTTCAACCCTGGGGCATCTTGTTTCAAGTCTGGATGTGGAAGATACAGTTCCTCCCTCTCCTAAGCTTTTCCCCTAAACCCATAATCTGCTAAATGCTCCCAAATATTTTGGAACACAAAAGAATAAATAATTTATAGTCTGTTTCAGATTTCTGGTCATCCGTCTCCTTTTCCTGAGATTATACACCAGGGGGATGGAGGCAAAGGGTTTAAGTGTGGGAAGAAAAAATATATAAATTAGTACTTTAAATGCTGATTTAAATACAGCCCTTCTGAAGGATGAGCACAAAAGCACTCTGCGGGGTGGGCATAGCCCAGCAGCGTAAGCATGGCTGCCAAACTCTACCTTCCTCTGGTGTCTTCCCACTTCCCTCTCTCCTGAAGCTGCCTGGCTCTGTTCTAGGAGCACCCAACCCTTTCAAACTAGAGCTTCCAACTTCAGAAATCCCTAGTGCGTGTTCTCTTACTTCAGCACACCCAAGACACGTGGCATTTTCACCAAAGACTGTTCTCACCAAGACAAACCAACCCAACCCAACCCACCTGTACAGCCAGCTAAGATGGCTGCCTTTCTCCCTCACTCTCAGTCCTTCTACCATCTTTGTCTGTTAGTCCAGATGGGCAACCCATTATCTTTTGTCACAGCAAAACGAGAAACCCAGGGAACTCCTTTTCTGCCTTGCCAACATTAGAGCCCATGTTGACAAATCTGCCATCCACTCTCCCACTTGACGCCCCTATCCTGAGGTATTATCCCCATGAAAGATAAACCAAAGCATCCAGCCTTCAAAAGCACACGTGCGCACACACACACACACACACACACACACACACACACACACACACACCTCATATAAAAATATACAATATAAGAGCATTTCAAGAAGGTGGTAACTGTAACATACTTCGGTAGCAGAAAAGTACTTTTTTTTTTCCCAAAACGACAAATAGAGAATTTTAATGAGGAAAATTGTTCTGGTTTGTTTTCTTTGATAAACACCATGACCAAAAGCAATTTGTGGAAGATAGTTCATTTGAACTTATAGGTTATAGTCCGTAACCAAGAAGAGGCAAGATGAAAACTCAAGGCAGAAGTTTGAAACAGAAACTGGAGGAGCACTGCTGTCTGGCTTGTTCTTAAGTCACCTTCCATTTTCAGCTAGCCTACTTAGGTAGCCCAGGTCCCAGGTTCCTAGGGACGCACTACCCACAATGGGCTGGGTCCTTCTTCATTAATTAGCAATTAAGAAAATGTTCCTCAGACATACTCCCAGGTCAATCCGATGGAAGCAAATCCTCAGTTGAGACTCCCACTTCCAAGGTATGTTAAGTTGACAACCAGGATTAGTCATCACAAAAATATAAATAAAAAATGAACAGAAATGTCTGTGGCTGGGAATAGAGCTGAATGATAGAGTTATTTCATATGTGTAAAGTTTTAGATTTCAATCCACAGCCCTGAGAAGAGAGAGAGACAGAGAGAGAGAGAGAGAGAGAGAGAGAGAGAGAGAGAGAGAGAGAGAACAAATGAACAAAAGGGAAAGAAGAAAAAAGAAAGAAAAGGAAAGAAAGAAAGGAAAGCAAGGAAGCAAGGAAGCAAGAAAGCAAGAAAGCAAGCAAGCAAGCAAGCAAGCAAGCAAGAAAGAAAGAAAGAAAGAAAGAAACCCTTTCCTCCGCACCTTGCTTCTTGGTCCTGATGTTTGTGCAGGAATAGAAGCCCTGACTAAGGCATAAGCATAACCTATTCAATCTTTATTTCTTGGGTGCTTCTTTGCACGGCTTACCATTTGCAGTGGATTGCCGGTTGCGGTGCTATCCCTCTTCCCTGGAGAAAACTATTTCTCCTCCTCTCAGTATTCCATAGTTGTTTGTAGTTCTTTGTCTAGCGATGAGACCTTATGAGCTATCCTAACTCACAATTAGGCACAGCTCCTGCACCCAAGGCTCAGAGATCATTTTTGAAGAGGGGGCAGAAAGACAGTAAGTGCCAGGGAACAGGGAGCTTAGTATATTTCTGTGTCTCTTAGAAATTTCAGAAGCTACATCCACGAAGTTTCACTACATATTCTTTTCAAACAATATTTTTATTATTTATTAAACAATATTTTTTACTAATTATTTTATTAATTCCATAGACTGTATTTGAACATATTCCTCCCCAGCTCTTCCCATAAGCACCCTCTCCAAGCTCTCTCTCTCTTCCCATTCAACTTTGAGTGCCTCCTACAGTTGAATCCACCCAACCAGGAGTGGGACCTGTCCTGGACTGGGTCACACCATTAAATAAAACTGACTCTTTCTCTCCCAGCAGCCATCAAATGTCAATATCTTCTATCTCAGTTAGGGTTTCTATTGCTCAGAAGAGACACCTTGACCATGGTAACTCTTATAAAGGAAAATATTTAATTGGGGCTGGCTGACAGGGTCAGAGGTTTAGTTTATTACCATCATGGGCGGAGGGGGGGGGGACATGGCATCATGAAGACAGATATAGTGCTGAAAAAGAAGCTGCAAGTTCTACTTTTTTTTTTAAGACAGGGTTTATCTCTAGTTCTGGCTGTCCTGGAACTTGCGCTGTAGAACAGACTGGCCTGAAACTCAGATCCACCTGCCTCTGCCTCCCAAGTGCTGGGATTAATGATGTGCATAACCTCCTGTTCCCCAACCCTCCCACCCCATGTCAATTTGCAGAAGAGTAGTATTGAATTCCTCTCTAGGGCCTATAACCTATTTAGCTATAGGATTTGACTCCTTTAATAGTGTCACATGCGTTACATCTTATGGAGTGAGCCTTAGATCCGACTAGAAAGTGGCTGGCTGCACCCATGGGGTTCTTCCACTACTGCACCAGTGGGTGTATCTCGTCTGGCCAGTCATCGGTATAGTTTACAGGGTTCATCACTGGGTGAGATTGATAGCATTGATACTATTCTCCCCCAGAATGCACATAGCACCTTCCCCCATTATACAAATTAGCCAGTAGGGATAAAGTGTCCAATGAGTACCAGCTTGGTTTCTTGATGTCCTGTGATGCTAGTATGTATTGTCTTCAAAAATAGAGTATTATCACCGAGGACTGGAGGGTGGCTGAGAGTGTTGGCAATAGCCTATAATACTTGAAGGTCTGTGAGACCCCATTTGCCAACAACTCAAAAAAAAAAAAAAAAAGGAAATTTATTCCTGATCCTGGGGTTTTTTATTTGCTAGCATGAGATGTTTAGTTGGGGTCTTGCCCCCTTCCTTCATTGCAGAGCGGTTTCATTAAACCTCTTTTAATATATGCACATATCTATATTTTAGGAAGCTCCAATAGTAGTCAATTTCATATGGATTCTTTGAAAGGTCTTTAGTGTTGGCTATCTGTCTCCATATTCCCTCATCTACTTTATTATCTCATCCCCTGTCCCCGTCCCCATCCCCATCTTCCCCATTATAGTATTTCCCTTTAGTCTTTAATACTACAGTGCTTCAACCCCCTTCCCTTGAAGGAGTCTCCTGACTCCACAGTCACTTATTAAATTCCATCCCAAATGGAACCCATATCTGAAGCTTCAAAGCTTCACCCACACATGAGAGGACATAGGTGACATCTGTCTTTCTGAATGAAAGATTATGTCAGCTCTACTCATTCACCGGTGAATTTTATAATTTTCTTTTTTTTTTCTTAACAGCTGAATAATATTCCATCATGTAAATGGACCATATTTCCATTATCCATGCATCAACTGACAGACTATTAGGTTGTTTCCATTTCCTGGTTACTATGAAGAGAACCAAAATCCTACATATTCTTGTTATTATAATAATGGTCACAAAAATATACACTCAGTAAGAACATTGAGAGCTTCTTTTTTACGTCTTAAGGTCCAAGTTGTGATAAATGTACCTTTCTACTTTGAGTTTGTATATTGCAGAGAATGTGATAGATCATTTTGATTCATACAAGTAAGCAACATTTAAAAATGTACCTCATGATATAAGCTCTCATTAGAAACGTGGCCTTAGGGAAGGTAGATGAGGTGCACATCACACACTTACAGACAGGTGACAGAACTGTGACTCTGTTATAAATCCAACGGGCACAAGTGACACCTGGATATTTATGATACATGAGTCTTCCTCCAACAGAGTAATGACAGAAATATGGAGCAAATGAATATGAAAACTTTTAGTTTAAGAAAACATTTAGGATTTGTTTCATTGTTGCAAAGGCTTAGTGTTTCATTAGCCTATTAGTGAGAAAATGTCTTTTCCCACATCAAGATAATTCAGCTTTAAAATGTAAAATAACAGAAAAATTATCAAGGATTATAAAGGATTTGGGAAACACTACTAAAATACTCTATCATCTATACTACCTATCACTTATCTCTATCTGTCATCTCTGTCAATCCTATTTATCTATTTATCATTTAGTAAGCTAGCTAATTATCTACTCACCCACCTATCCATCCATCCATCCATCCATCCATCCATCCATCCATCCATCCCTCTCTTCCTTCCTCCCTTCTCATCTTCCAGTTAAGGTATATTTGTGAGGCAGTAAATAGTCTCTCTGTCTCTTTCTCTGTCTCTCTCTCTCTGTCACACACACACACACACACACACACACACACACACACACACACTTTTTGTTTTTTTTGTATACAGGAGCTCACTGTATAGGTTAGGTCAGGCTGGCCTCAAAGTTGCTGCAACTCCTCTGCATTTATTAAAATAGTTTAGAGCCCCCTTCTCAACAACTCTGAGAGATTCTATGTCTCAGAAAACCATAAACAGAAAAAAGAAACATTGCTTTTGGAGCTGGAGACATGTTGCAAAATTTAAAAGCACTAGCTGCTCTTCCAGAGCATCCAGTTTTAGTTTCCAGCACTCACATGGCAGCTCACAACTGTAACTCAGTATCAGAGGTTCCAGTACCTCCTTCTGGTCTTCACAGGCAATTCATGCACATGGTGCTTTTATATATGCATGCAGGCAAACATTCATACACATAAAATAAAAAGAAAGATTTGCTATTGAGCACCATGACATGCTATATTCTCGTGCATGGATATATGATAGGATGTTCAGTTGCCTATAGATATGTTAAGTCTTCATTTAATACTCTCCAAGGTCTCATGAAAAACATTCCATCATCTCCTTTGTAGAGATAAGAACGCTGAGGCTAAGACAGGATAATTGTTTAAGGTCCTATGTAGCTCACAGTCAAATTCAGGCTCAAGCACAGGGGCTTCTGCCTTCAACAGCAAGGCTTGAGAATACACATTAGCAAAGAACATAGTATACCAACAGCAAACCGGCCTCCTATGTGCCGAGAACAGAAAAACAGACCCAGCCCAGATTTCAGGAATCTTCTCCCGAGTATTTGATATGCATCCTCTGAGCTCCTTGCATTATGTGATGTGCAAGAGACAGCCTTGTGCCTGCCTATGTGGAGCTGTGAGTCTGGACAATGGCTAAGCCATCCAGGCAGTGATCTAGTGGTTCCAAAGTACTGTGAAAGTGAGGGAGGAGGTGAACTGAGAAAGGACCTTTGACTCCCAAGCAGACTCAAGATGATGGGGAGGAGGTGAAAAGAAGTCCTTTAACAGCAGCAAACAGAATGAGTGATACAAGAGGTCTTTGATAGATTCAACAGGCATTGACATGTTGGACAACCAGCTAGAGCCAAGACAGCAAGCTCTGTTTCATAAGACAGTGTGCCGTGGCATATCTGCTGTTTCACAAACAAAGGCATCTCCTAAGAGGGGGTTGCTTTCTGTTGAAAGACCATGGGGCATTTACAGATTTCATATTATCTTAAAAGGGGACATGGAGATAAGATACTCTCCCGTGTAGGGAGCCTGGTTAGCTTAAGGGCACAGGGTGTGGTACTCCATACCAGATTACATACAGGCAAGGACCACAGAATTGGGGCATTCAGGTTGTGTCTCACTCCAATGCATCTAACTGTGGAAACTCAATCAGGTCCAGAAATGAATCAATTTCCTTTGCCTGTGTCCTTAAATTTGATGAATAGAGCCTTTGCTTAGAGCTACTGAAGCTGCTATTCATCTCAGTTAGTTGCTAAATAAAACGTTGTTCTTGGATGTAATTCTGGTGAATATGACTTTGGAGATTTTTCTCGTTTAACTATGTAAGCCCAAATTATTCCCCAAGTGATTCTACACTTGGGCTATTTTTGTTACACATGCTCCATATTTCTTTCCACTAGCAATTTAGAAGACCACATTTTTTTGTTGTTGTTGAATATAAGGGAAAGTCTAGCACATATATACACTTTTTTTGTGACAAACAGCCAACATATCCTCATTAAGAATTACTTTTATTTTATATGTAAATGTGTACATGTAGTGTGTATACATCATATGTGTATGCATGCAGCATGTGTATGAGTGCATATGTGCATACTTATGTGTGTGCATGAGCATGTGTGTATGTATGTATGCATGTGTGTGTGTGTGTGTGTGTGTGTGTGTGTGCATGCATGTATGTATGTGTGTAGGTCAGAGGTTGTTGATGTCTGGCATCTTCCTCAGTTGCTTTCTGCTTTGTTTTCGAGACAGGGTCATTCACTATCTGAAGCTTCACTGTCTCAGATTAACAGACAGCAAATTCCAGAGCTCTACCTCTTCTCTGCGCTGGGTGCTGGAGTTACAGTTGGGCAGAGCCGTGCCCAGCTTTCACATGGGTGCTAGGGATCCAAACTCAGGTCCATAAGCTTTCTTCAAAGCACACTGCCCCTGAGCCAACTCCCCAGCCTGCAAGAATCATAAATACTTTCCTAATCAGTGCTACTTGATAATCTGGGGAGAGTTTTGAGCCTTGAGACATATATAACTTCAAGTCACAAAGGAAGATAAAGCTTACATAAACAAGCCTGTCTCTGATCAGAGAATTAGCAATGTTGACCTGAACTGGGGGTGGTGGTGGTGGAGTTTTTTTCACTCAATAATCTAGATCCTGCTGATTTACTTGGTTAAGAATGAGCTCAGAGTCATGGAACTAGGGAATGATAGAATGTAACGTGGTGGAAAGGATTTTATATCACCAAGGTATGCTTATAGTTTGGAAATAAGTGTAACAACAACTCAAAGCTTCTCTACCCTCTTGCTTTCTGTCTTCAGAGAACAGCCCTTCTGAACAGTTTCCAGAACTCATACTTTGGAATCTTTCCAATCCACAGGACTAAGGTTTAGATTAGCCAAAGAATAGCATGACCTGGGGAGTGGAACCCATGTATTCAAAAGTGACACAGCTCCCAGCAATATGTCAGCCCATTTGAAATTGGCTGTAATCAAGTGTGTGTGTGTCGGTGTGTTTGTGTGTGTGTGAGTGTGTGAAGTGAACCATCTTGTTAGTCTTTTAAAATATTTGTGAATTTTACACAAGCATTGAAATCTATATTGTACAGTGAATGTTAGAATTCAGATGCAAGCCATGGCGTGTTGAGTGGAAGATCTTCAACAAGAGCTTCTTGATCCTGCCGCACTGGAGGCTTCAGGGTGCCTGGCTAAAGAGTTTTCTTTTGTCTTGTTGAGAGTCACAGAAGCTGAGGCACACTACTGGTCACTTATTTTAAAAAAGTAAGATGTTGAATGATTAAAGATATTTTAGAGGCTAGGAATGTAAGTGAGTGGTAGACTATGCTAGCCTATTATGTGTGAGTCCCTAGGTTTGATCTCTAGACCTGTCAAGAAAGAAAGCAGTGGTGTTTGCTCTCTCTCTCTCTGTCTCTCTCTCTCTCTCTCTGTCTCTGTCTCTCTCTCTCTCTCTCTCTCTCTGTGTCTGTGTTCACTCACTCTGTAGACCAGGCTAGCTCCAAACTCAGAGATCTACCTGCCTCTGCCTCCTGAGCACTATGATTAAAGACATTGGCCACCACCATCTGGCTGGTGTATGGGTGTTTTAACACAGAATGCTACCCAGAAAAAAAAAATAGACTATCATAGAGGACACCTAGTATCCTGGCTTCGCTCTTCTTCTCAATAACTTATAGAAACATATATATTTATGTGAATATAAAAATAAATGTAAACTGAACCTCCTTTAACCTAAAGATTTAAAGAAGAAAATCATCTCAAGTGAAGAGCCCCAAAGAATTATTATCTTGAAAACCTTAATTTCTGATGCCTGCTTGGGAGCCACCATTTCCTTAGCTCCTCAAAGCACAGGGAGAAGTGAGGCACAGATACCAGGCATATCCTCAATGCTGCTGTGCTGAGACCATGCAAGCTTGTAGCAGAGGCCAAATGTCTTCAGGAAGCATTTCTATCTTGGCCAAATGTTCATAAAACTCGATTCACAACTGGTATCCTGGTTTCACTCTCCTGGTCCTACTAAAAAGGGGAAGGAGATTCCCATATTACTCACAAGGCATGATGAACCCCAGATGCAGATGTGGACATTTGGAACCTGGACAGAAGAATGCTTCAATGTGACGGAGAAAGAATGCTCTAGCACAGGTGACAGGGGGCCAGTGCAGCAGGAAATGAGCCACATCAGGAGTCATTGTGAATGGCTCTGGGTGGCCAGGCAGTGAAGACACAGACTACAGACACAGGCCAAACCTCTAGGTGTGAATGGCCTTCATAAATTTTGCGTTGTTTTGGCAAAACTAAATGTTAAACCCAGGACCTCCTATATCAGTTAAATCATCTCACTGAACTACACACATACATATACACATACACACATATAATATATAAACTATTGTACTAATATTGTATATTATCTATCATGGTAAAGAAAAGATTATATTAATATAAAGATTGCCTATATACAATGGAATTATATATTTTCTCATTTTAAAATTTATTTAAAATTTTTGAAATGTTAATTTTATGTGTGTTTTGCCTACATGTACCTCTGTGTACCATGTGTGTGCCTGGTGCCCACAGAGGCTTGAAGAATCCTCTGGAACTGGAGTTAGAGATGTTGGTAAGTTGCCATGTGGGTGGTGAGAATCAAACCCAGATCCCCTGGAAGAGCAGCCAGTACTCTTAACTGATGACCTCTTTCTCTGGCCCCTAAATGACACATTTTAATAAACCTGTTAGTAAGTAAAAGCATGGTAAGTTGAAAAGTGTGTTTGTGAGAGCCGAGAAGCACAGCCCACAGTGCTGGTCACTGAGTGTGGTCACTGAGCAACCGGGGGCTGTGGCCCACTCACTGGCCACCATCCTTGGAGCAGATCCTGCTACTTGCTGATGGCCCAGGAAAAGATCAACTTGAAAATGGGAAGTATTGAATTGAAGTGTTACCTTTGGATCACAATAAAACTTTTTAGAAATTATCATAGAAATACAATATGTTACAGATTGCCTCACTAGTGTGCTATAGTTTGTATATAACTCATAATATTGTTGGTGTGTAGATTATACAGTCATTCTACATGAGTCTGGGAGGGTGTCTCCAGTGAGAGCAGCACTGGGTCCATCCAATCTGCTAGGGCCTGTGTAGAATGGAGTGGAGGAAGACTTTACCTCACTACGAATCTCAGGACATTTCATCTCAGAGTCTCCAGCACTCGGACTAGGATTTAGGAATCATAGCAAATGCCCTATTTTAGGATTCAAATTGAATTATGTAATACCAGCTAGCTTTTGCTCCAGCAGATAAAGGGAAAATCAGGGGACTCAGCCTACATGATCAATCATATGAACAAACTTGATAAACTCCCCCTTCCCTTCCTTTCCCTCCTTTTCCCTCTCTCCCTCTCCTTCTTCCTTCACCCTTACTCCAAAAGGATTTTTTTTTGAGCTAGTCAGACCAGCAGTAAGAGTCTGGGGCTAGAGGGACAGTGAAAGCTCTGGGCAGAAAAGCCAGCCTTAGGGAAAAGAAGCCTGGCTTCTGGATTGCTTAGAGTTGGAAGCAGGATGCAAAGGCACCTAGATGATTTGGGATAAGGTCTCAGGGAACACTGAAGAATGTGAGCTGTGTTTGTTCTTAGCCTACAGCTTGGCAACCAATTAACTCCCTCATCTCTCTTCCTCTCCATCCTTCAGTCTTTGTACTGCAACTTGATATATCTCAGATGTTTTCTCTTGCTACACTCATGTGCCACATCATGACTGTCCTAATTATTTTTTGTTGTGATAAGACTCCAACCAGAAGGAAGGGATTTATTTAGACTACAGGTTACAGTCTATGATCTCAGGGAACCAAAGGCAGGAACTCAAGGCAGGAACTGAAGCAGAGACATGGAGGGGTTCTGCTTCCTCACTTGCTCTCAGGCTCCCATCCAGCTATCTTTCTTATACCTCTCAAGACCATCTGCCCAGAGATGGGCCTTCCCACATTGATCAGAGCCCTCTTACATCAATCAACAATCAGAAAATATCCCCCAATTTCACGCACTGACTGTTGGTCACTAGTGTATGGAGAGGCAGAGCCATGCCTGTTGGATGGGGCCATTGACCTCAGTCAAGGGCTTAGATACTTGCTGCCCTTTGTCCTCTGAGCCACACAGCAAGAAGGTGTAAGCCCGCTAGTGTCCAGCCTCCAGAACTGTGAGAAGTGAACATGTGTCACACACACATTACCCAGCTTCAAGTGCTTTATTTGTTAGAGTAGCAGGAAGGGAGTAAGAGATAGATAATACAGTGACTGAAATGTCAGTTCCCATCTATCTTCTCAATGAGGCAAGCACAGCTGTCATCATGAGTCACCATCTCTTGTTGTTACTTTATAATTCAGTGTGAAATAATAAAAAAACAATTTATGTAGTAACTGTCATTAAAGAGAGTAACTTATGTATATTAATTTATATATTTATTTTGTGTGTGTGTGTGTGTGTGTGTGTGTGTGTGTGTGTGTGTGTGTATGTATTCCAAGGGTTGAACTTACAGGCCATCGTGTTTGGTAGCAAGTTCCTTTAGCCACTGAGCCATCTCTCTGGCTCCTGAAGACAGAAAATTTTAGTGACCTCTTGGTGATGGGCTTAATAACCTTGTGAGTTTTAAACTGCAGTTTGAAAAAAAATTATAAGAAAACATCTTTATAAAAGATGAAGCAAATAGCAAAAACTGAAAGCTGTAGTTTTAAGTATAAGAACAAAACTTTGAACTTGAAAAGACAGCACGGAGAAAAGAGACCCTCGGTTATATGAAGTTCAGAGAGTGCAGTTTTTTCCTTTTTTTTTTTTGGAGTCCTGTTATTTACAGTTCTCCTTTCCCCATTCCCTGTCATTTCCTGTTCTCAAGGGTGGAAAACTTAGAGACATTTCAGAGTCATTCCAATGTGTGTGTACATCCGAGGTAGAAAATGGGATCGGGACAGATCTCAGGTTAAAAACTTAGGAAACTAGGAAAGGGGATAGCATTTGAAATGTAAATGAAGAAAATATATAATAATAATAATAATAATAATAATAATAATAATAATAATAATAATAATAATAAAAACGAAAAACCTTTCCTATATGTCCATGCTCTAACAGAGGCTAACTTTCATCCCCACTGTTTCCCAGCCCTAAAAGGTAATTAGAGGCAGCAGAACCCCCGGGGAAGGGAGGTGAGGAGGAGGTTTCCCTACAGACCCTTGTCTGGCAACAGAGCCAGGCCTGAATGGGTTATTTAATTTCACTGTTGCTTTCTTATCTGTTAACCAAAAGGCAGGCCAGGCTAAAGCCCTTCCTGCAACAATACACTTAAGACAAGAGACTAGGAGCAGGGTGGAAGCTGCATGCCAGACCTCTGGCATTCCTCTCTGGTCCTCCTGTCTGTCCCGCAGCCAGTGCTCTGTGCACACAGGGCGGGTACCACGTGGTTACTACCGAGCTGGTTGCCCCCGGGAGCTAGTGGGCAACATTATTGCATCCCTGAGGGGTGAGGAAGTTTTCCCACCCTTCTCCAATAAGGCTGGGGGTGTGTGTCTCTTTTCTCCGTGCTATCTTTTCAAGTTCAAAGTTTTGTTCCTATACTTAAAACTACTGTTTTTAGTTTTTGCTATTTGCAAGCTTTGAGAAAAAAAATCTTTTTCCTTTTGAGCAATGTTGTTATTGCAGGACAAGATGATGCTTACAAGTCTTCCCCTCTGTGAATCAGCTTACATCTTCCAAAACCATGTTTGCTCGTAATTTATACTTTACCATTCTAGGTCACACAGAGCATTATATTAAATTCAATCAAACATTAAATACAAAGTTGGATGAGCTTTAGACTAATAGGAAGAATGAAAAGAACACCAAAACACCAACAGTATCTACTTGGGGGGCATGGAGATGCAAAGGTTCCTCCTGTTTGCCTTCCAGAATTAACGTGAATTCAAAACAATACTACAGAGGAACAGGAGAAGCAAATCGGCTCAAGGGTTCCTCGTCTAGTCAGACAACCACAGCCACGCGGTTAAGAAGCAGCAACACTTTTTTTTTCACTCCTAAAATAATTTATGAGTTTGTAAAGATCGATGTAAAAAGAGCGACCTGAAGCCCCTCTTACAGTGGACTCTAATTTTACGGCCATGGATTATCCCGTGAAAGTGAACACAGAGTGTGTTTACAGTAAGTGTCCCTTCTCTTCAGAGAAAGTGTATTAAACTGACCCTTTCCTGCCTCGATGATCATCTCTTCCTGGAAGATCAGTAGCTTTAGACTTATTTTCAAACACAGAGGGGCGAAAACAAAATGACAACCCCTAACAACAACAAGAGGGCAGGAGCAGAAGGAGCATTTTCTAAAACAATTCAAAATATGCACTCTCAGCCTGCTTTCTCCAGCAGTTTCCTGCGCCAGAGCCCTAGCAGGGACTCACTTATCACCAGATGGGGTAAAGATACCCCAGCCCCGTCAATCCCTGAAATCTGCAGCCCCGTCAGCCTGTGGCCAGGATGGAGCACACAACATGATAAGAATGCCAACGTTTAAAAGAGCTGCGACTTTCTGAAGCAGAGGGGCACATGGACTTTGTCAGCCTGATGTTTTAACGAGGAGAAGGATGCCACCCCTTTGGTCGGCCAACTTTTTTCTTGGAGGTTGGGAATGGGGAGGCTTTTAAAGTTACTAATTGTATCTGAAGTTGCAGTCAAGAGATATTTGGCCTCTAAGTACCATCGTGAACAGTGATGGGTTTCATTGGGTATATACTATCATCATCATCATTATCATTAATTTTTGTGAAAGTAGACGCTGGAAGCATTTTTACTGTTATTGAACACTGATCATTTTTTGAGTTTCCGACTCCTAACAGGGGGAAAAAAGTCATTCAGGCAACTTCTGCGAATAAGGTGCATGACAGACAGTCTGAAACAGAATTTCTCTCTTCTACAACCGTGAGAGTTCCCTTAACATGACAAGAGGCCATTACCAAGAAGAGTCGGTTTGTATTTTACCTTTTAAACGTAATATATTGTACGGCTCAATCCCACAAAACAGGTTTTGAGGTAGATAAATCTGCTAATGGTAACTTCAAGAATGTCCCTTTGACTTTGGATTTATTGTTGCCGGTGTCTCTGGTGAGGGCACTGCGCACGCTTATAAATCTGTGCCGCTTCTTTTTGTGTTTCAGTCCCTCCTGTTAATGAACTCTATAACTGTTACATAAAACACATCTATCAGCCAAGGCGTGGGAACAAACATTTACACCAAGACTGTTTAAAAGTTGGCAGACTTGGTGAACAGTAAATAACAGGGAATGGGGCAGAACATAAATACACAGATCAATTTAATAACAGATTGTCTCCAAAGAATTAAAAACAGGGTTGCCTGCCTGGACTGCCAGGGAAGACATATCTAGGGCTTAGATCAATGCAGTGTGGAATCATCGTGGCTTCAGAGCACCGGTCTGGGTTCCTTTCCCTTGAAACCTTTCCCTGGGTTTCTGGAATAGAATCCACGTCTAATCCTTCTTCTACTTTAAGTTGCAACGTTGCTTTACCCGTCCTTCCGGCTTCTCAATGAGCATGCCAGACTCCAGCTACATACCAGTGTTCCTCAGTGCACCATTTTGGCCACCTACTCTGAAAGTGAGCCATCTGCGAAGTCTCCACCACACTTGAACTCCACAGGAGCCAGCACGGGACAGTTGCTGACGAACTTTGATTCCTCGTTTTTCTAGCAATACTTCTCTCCTTTTCACACGATTGTTCCAGGAAGCGTAGGCAATGGGGCCTTGCATGCAGCAGGCACTCCATGAAAGCTGAATACCCTTTTCAGTCTGTCTCTTGGGTTAATCTCACTTTGTGCTCTTTGGGTCATTCACTGGCACACAGTTAATGCTGTTCACACACTCCAGCTTTGAAATGCCTTTGATAGCCTGCATCTGCTCGGCCTGGTGTCTGAAAGAGCCTGGAAGTGCATGCCTCTGGGAATCAGTAAAGACTGCTAAGAGTTGAACTTACATAATCAAATAGTCATGCTTCTACAGTATATGTGCTGGGATTGGCAGGGCCTTTATTCTTCTCTCTCCAGACTGAGTCAACATATTTAACCATAAATCCCCCAAAGATTACAGTTATCCATGACTTTGTTGCTAATATATGTTTTTCCATCTATGTCCAGTTAATCTCCTCTTGTTCTTTGTTTTATATAGCTTCTCACAGAGTACCCTTCTCACCAATATAGTCTTACTATATATATATATATATATATATATATATATATATATATATATATATATATATATTCCTATATCACTTATCCTATCTTGTCTGTAATGTTATGATGAAAAATAATTATAATCATAATCTGAAGAAAAAAAAAGATGTACTGAAGAAAAGCTCAGGCAGTAAAGCATTTGCCACACCAGCTCAAGGACCTGGGTTCAAATCCCCAGCATATAGGTAAAGAAGCAGGAGCAGCAGCTTACCCCTGCAGTCCCAGTGCTGGGAAGCAGAGGCAGAAGTATCCCTGGGCTTTGATGGCCAGCCATTCTGAAAGGACTGGTGAGCTATAGTGTGAGAGACCCTACATTAAAACACTAGGTGAGGCAGTCACACACAGAATAGGAGGCAGTTTTGTCCTGGCAGACACATTAAAGCAACATTGTTTTTAATCTCATAAAGATTCTTTGTCATGCTCTCCCCGAATATATAAAGCTCTGGGTTTGATCACATAAACTTGAGTGGTGCTGCTCACCTACAGTCCCAGGACTTGGGAGGTAGAGGCAGGAGTAGGAAGAGTCTAAGGTCATCCTCAGTTACCCAGTAAAACAGCCTGAGGTATATGAGAGACCCTGTCTCTAGAAAACAAAACAATAAAAAATACTTTATCATTGAAAGTTTGACCAGGGCAGCTCCTGAAGGGGGTGAAAGTGGGGTGAGGTGTATCTTTAGCTCCAGAAAAAAAATATGTTTGTTACGTATGGGAAATAAAAGGACAAAGGAGAAGCCACTAATGTCACTGTGTAGCGGTGAATTAGTTGAACCCCTTTGGTTCCTGGCAGGTCACATGGACAGGAGCACACCTGCCCAAGAGCTCTCTGGATTTGCAAACGAAAGACACACACACACACACACACACACACACACACACACACACACCAGCTAATTTTGATATGCCTTGATTAGCTCAATGGCTGGGCAGTTCTAATCTCTGCCCCTCCTTATCCCTCCCCCCCACTGCTAGCATACATTCTTCCCCTCCAACTTTCCAGAGTCAACTTGCTAAATCAACATGTCATCTCTGCTACCCTAGACCCAATCCAGGAAGTGGCCGCTAGGGTCATTTTCTAGAATTCTTACATGGCTGGTTGCTTTCATTCCTGCAGCACTTACATCTGATCCCTCTCCCTCTGGTCTCCTCTCTCTTCCTGGCTCTTCACCTGGAGTCTAAAAGTCCCACCTCCGTCTTTCTGCCCAACCATTGGCTGCATGGCAATTCTTTATTATCAATTGAAGCCAGCTGTAGGCAGGGACCCTCAGGTCTGGAAGTGCGAGTTTGCGGGGATCCAAAATAAGGCAAAGAGCATTAGAACCAGTCCCCAACATCACTGCAATCCTATGTCCTGGCCAGTAGTTCCCAGAGACTCTTGGTCATCTTAGGTGACTGTAACTCTCCTCAGCCTAACAGCTAAAACACTTCTCAGTTTAAAAAGCTCATCACACCGTTGTTGGACTTTTGGCTAAGATCAAGTGTGTAAAAAGCTTATCACATACCTAGTAGTTATCAGGGGCCTTTGGCATTTACTAGCCAAAAGTTAGTTTAACAAATATATTTGTGTCAGTTCCATTGTAGTTTGAAATGAAGTAACATTTGAATTAACTAAGAGTTCTAAATTATATTGGATGTACCTTTGTGGGTATGCTGGCTAGTCTTATGTGAACTTAACCCAGTCTAGAGTCATCAGAGAAGAAGGAAGCATCAACTGAGAAAATGCCTCCATGAGATCCAGCTGTAAGGCATTTTCTTAGGGACTGATAGGGAAGGGCCCACCCCATTGTGGGTGGTGCCATACCTGGGTTGGTAGTACTGGGTTCTGTAAGAAAGCAGGCTAAATAAGCTATGGGAAGCAAGCCAGTCAGCAGCACCCCACCATGGCCTCTGCATCAGCTCCTGTCTCCAGGTTCCTGCCCTGTTTGAGTTCCTATCCTGACTTTCTTCAATAATATGTAAGTATAAGTTGAAATAAACCTTTTCCTCCCCATCATGCTTTTTAGTCACGGTGTTTCAACATAGCAATAGAAACCCTAAGATAGTGGGTTACATTTATTTTAGAAGTAGCAGAAATCTTCAACTGGCTCCTGTCATATAGGAAATAAAACACTAAACATAATAAAAGTGGATTCTTTGATACACAAATGATTAATGCATGAGACAGAAGCGGTCCTTGTGAGAAGCCAAAATGACAGGCATAAGGAAAGTGAAGATAGCTCCTGCTGTGGTTTGTTATGTTATTACAGAGGGTAACTGACCTGAGCTGAGCTCAAGGTTTTTGTTTCTTTGTTTGAGACAAGGTCTCACTATGAACCTCTGGCTGTCCTCCTTATACTATACTATGGTATGTAGCTATGTCTGAACTTACTATGCACTTCGGGCTAGCCTTGAACTCCAGAGATCTGCCTGTCACTGCCTACCGAATGCTGGGATTAAAGGTGAGCACCACCACGCCTGG